>JARYHS010013631.1:40085458-40316089 GCA_031002005.1 Vandiemenella viatica | reverse complement strand
GTCATAGTGTAGGTAACTGAAACAATAATTCAATTGCTTCACGATAATAGAATTTGCGTCTAATTGTCGTAAACGTTTTAACACATAGCGAAAAAGTTGAATTACGTTCAGTGAATAAGGTGCGAGACGCGGCGACCTAGTTTACTTCCTACAAATTTGAAAAACCATAAATACGAATTTTTTTTAAAGTTTCTTAATAACCGGACATTTTGTGTCCGGTAGCTTTTAATAAACCTGATACAGACAAATCGCGGTAGAACCGAACAATCCGGTCGAAAACCGGCCGGTTGGCAACCCTAATTCTAACCGTTAATCACTTACGCCCTAGGGTGCCGCATGGCTATCCAGCTATCAATCTTTGCTCCTCAAGCATGTAAATAAGCCTGCCTATGAATCCAGTCCTAAAGTGGTATGATTGGAGAGACACGACAACTACCGCTTCTAGAAGAATCAGAGATGGCTGCCTCTCCGCCCGCGCTGCGTAACCACCGATGGCGAAGCAAAGCGCCGAAGAGCATTATCGGCGTGCTCCGCTGTCTTGTACAAGGCGCGGGAGGAGCGGAAATAAAAGTTTCGAGTGGGCTGAGTTTTAATGGGATCGGTTTATTGCGGGCGGCGCACAGCTGTCTGGCACAGGCGTGTCCTAGCCCGTCCGCTTAATGAGATATCGGACATCTTGCCCTGGCCTCCTCCCGCGGAGTAATTAAGGCGTCACGTTTTCTTTTTGCCCCTTTTACGCGTCAGCCTCATTACGGACTGGCTACGTGGTGGCTGGATGTATCATTGTGCATTAGCCACAGACTGCTCTCCGCTCGCTAATGCTTCCTGCGACCTTCGTGGCCCGGAAGACACGAAGAAATCTTAATGGCCAACAACTTGGAAGTAGGGCATAAAAATAAATTAAAACAGAGGGTCATTAGGTACAACTTGTTATCTTCCGTCCGAGACAGAGTATCGGATCTGTGATGACTAAACAACCAGCAAGAATTGTGTGATGAAGATGTTTAAGTGAATATATATCCCACAAATAATATTTTAATAATAACGCAGTACATACTATTTCTAGCTACGAAAGCGTTAGATTATGAGAAGAATCTTTGGCATGTCTTGAGGGCTGAGTGACCCTGACATTGGAAATCAATAGGTAGCGAGTTGTCATTGTGTATCAAGTCCGAATTGAATAAGAACGGAGAATTTCCCGGTATATAATTGGAAAGAAGTCTTCATGTGTGTACCGCAGGATTGTGTTGCGAAAGCACGATATTTCGACGACTAGCTCCGTCGTCTTCCTTAGGAAATTGTTTGTCGAATATTATGTACTCGGTACACCCATGAAGACTTCATTCCGAATAGAGAGTCAGCACATCACAAGGCTATGCCAGTACAGCGGAAATTCTGGCAAGTCACAATAAAAGTGGGAATATGTCATGGAATAATTTTCAGAGAGAGCGTATTCATAAAATACTTTCGTGTCAGATAGCCAAGATTTAAGGTACTAGGAAAGGCCGAAAATCTCATGTAAACATTCGGAGAAATGAATCGTGCGTAAAAACGTTGAATCCCATAAGAGCAGCCTGTTAAAGGATATTTAAGGAGTAAGGAGACGTGCTCCAATAAATCCTCGACAGAAAATCGGTAGCCTACAAAATATTGCTCTCTTTTCTGTTTGACTAATCAATCGGAGTGGAACAAGGAGAGACGAGGAAAGATGTTGTCCTGAAGGAAGGATGACCGTGTACTGGCGGCCAAGACTTAACTTACCGCAGGAGCGGTCCAACTTCGGGTTTTCAAACTGACGTGTGACAGCTGAGATGCTGGAGACTGGAGCGAGGAGACCCATCAGCCGCCGTGCGACAGTAAGACTATGTCTTCAGAGTGTTGAGTTGTTAGAAGTTACTTCGTGGAGCTACCATAATGTGTAGGAACAGTGCTTCTAATCCAGATCCATAGATGATATGGATAGTGGCCGTATCGTCCACGGCGCTGTCTATGATCAACAAGTAAGGATAAATCTATATATATATATGTATGTTGGTTTGTTTGTTCTTCATACAAATCCACAGTTTTCATCCGATACCGATGAAACTAGGCACACTTATCCTTTGAAGCAAGGAGAAAAATACTGTCTACTGTCTACATTTGGTTGAAAAATTATCTGTATAAAAAATACATGTTGTCTTACAATTTCGAAAAATTACTGAATGACGATAAACAGACGCGTTGGATGTGAAGATCTCTGTATTGTTTTTACGTGTAGCGGTCAGGTAGCTCATTGGTTAGAGCCCTTTCTTACTAATGTTTGGGTGGTGGTCTCCGGTTCAAATCTCCGTGGAGGCTAAGATTTTAAAAAATTGTTTTTGATCGTAAGAGTCACTCCTGGACCATCGGGTTATTCGGATTGAATGTTAGACTGTAGATATCACAAATTTAGGGGTTCAATGCGAGGCAAATCGTAGGTAGTCTTGCAATGCTGTAGGTGTACACTTTTTTACGTTATAATGATCCCTCAGGGATTGTTCACAGTCAGTGTGTGTGTGTGTGTGTGTGATCTGCAGTAATAATACTATAAATGCGGAAGTAAGTCTCTGTCTTTTTGTTACGTTTTGACGACTAAATAGCTATATCGATATTGATGAAATTTGACAAGAAAATCTGTAGGAAGGGCACAGGACAATTTTTCCGGTATGACTAACAGTTGTAGTCAAGAAATTTTTAGAACAAATCGAATGGTGACAGAAATATGTTGGAAATTAATTATCTTCAAAGGACAGATTCGACGGTAAAATGATATAGTGATGGCTTTCCTGTCGTATTACGCTGACTCGGTGTTATTTGGAACCAATCCTTCGTTACCAACAACTTTCTATATTCAATTCTGGCAAAGAAATTCTTAATCCACGCGTACGAAGTCGCGGGTATCAGCTAGTTAGAGTATAAGAGCAATATCAGATAAGAGTTCCCAGTTGCTCTAAACGAGAGTTGACGTCACAAACTAGCTGAGTGGCAACCAAGAATTAAATTCTTGTTTCATTGGGTTAATTAATCATTTTTTATGAGGTGTTATTGGGTGGTTACATGTCAAACATCAATGTCAAGACTTACGATTTTTATCCCTACGGTTTTTTAATAATTTTTAATTTTAAAATATTATAGTTTCAGAATACCCGTCAGTAATTAAATAATAACAAGTGATTAATTTATAATCAGGAAACGAGATTTTTCTCTTTATTTATTACTACTATTTCAAAGTGTTCTAGCAAAACGCTACTTTACACTTCCAATTATTACATGAAGAGGACATGAGACGAGGATAAAAATATGAACAAATCTTATACCATAGCGAAAATCTTATTAATCTGATAGTTGCATAAAATCTTATCTGATGTTTTTATATTTCACTCCTCTATTTTTTCTGTAATTTATGCATTACTTAAAATTAGAGAGGAGAAATTTATATTTCAAATAAATTTAACCATAATAATAATAGTAATAATTTCGTGTGTTGTGAAAGACTTTGTAATCCTAGCAAGTAAAGCGGACCTATAGTGTAACGTGGAATCTGAACCGTAAAGGGCTAAATAATTAACTCGCAGTGGAAGCGATGTGTTCCCCCACTGATTGTAATGGTAGAGTAAGGGATAGAAGATCCGTAGTCAGCGGTCAACATAAGATAGCCCGATTGCAGAGGAATTCTTCTGCTGAAAGGCTTAAGCTTATGGCTTTACGCCTCGTCTACGTCGAGGTTATTAGAGACAGAAAATTACTGGGGGAAATGAACGAGAATGAATTCGTCCATGGCCTTTTTGAAGGAAACATCCCGGCATTCTCTTGGAATGTTTTGGGGAAACCATAGAAAACCCAAATCTAGGTAGCCTGACAAGTATTCGAACTCCCGTCTACCGAATGCGAGGCCAGAATGTTAACTGCTCATCCACTACGCTCGGTTTCTGCTGAAATATCTACCTCGGTTAAAACAATTCAGATCAGATGCGACCGAAGGCTTAGTAGGATAAGTATTTTCAATACTCCCTGGGAGGTGCCGGGTCCTGATATTAAACACTGATCTTTCGTCCGACCAGTTTCGGCTTTCTTCTAACACCAAACTGTGCTGTGACGTATTCAGATGCTCTATTAAAGACAACTAGCTCCCCATCCGGAACGTTAGGTATGCAACGGTAATGCTAGGATTGCGTCCTCTGCAAGGACAGATGGGAAGATGGAACCGTTATTCTGCTGGGTGCAGTTAAAGCTACAAGCTCTTACATTCGACGTTTGTTCGGTTATACATCATCCGTTAGTGACGGAATAACAACAGTATAACTTCTGCTCAATTTATTTATTCTCTGATTAACGCAATAAACATTAAGTATCGTGAATCGCAGGGAACATTACAACAGTAAGGTTTTCACCGCTGATTCTCGTCTCTCGCTCTCAGAACATCTCACCCAGATAACCGCCTCTCACCCTCTGTTCCCAGCATCCCTAAACGGCATCTCAGTCTTACTCAGAACAGCACTTATCGCATTCCTTACGCGTTTGATCAGATTTGTTGATCGCGTGAATTCAGCCGTCAAGTGGTTGGTTGTCTTGGTGGGGGTCACCGCGCGAGTTGTTCTTTTCGCAGCAAAAACATGTTCCGTTGCCCTCATTGTGTTACTACGGAGTTCACGATTCTCTGGCGTCTCTTTTAAGAGCTTCGGTTACCAGTGGTCTTCTTTTGAAAGAATTATATTATTATTGAAGTGGATGGCTTGAAAGGTTGTAGCTGAATACCGTGCAATGGTCGTCGTGTCCGTGTAATTTGATCTGTAGTGGCGAATTTGTTTTTGCAGCCTGTCCTCTACTACGCAACCAGTCTCTCCAGTATAGTATATAGAATTATTCTGTCTAGTACTTTCATTAAAGAGGTGATGATCTTTTTATACACCTTATAAACTGATTTTACTTCGACCTTAGTCAAGATCTTATCAATGTGATTTGTGGCGCCTCTGATATGGGGTAAGACAGACATAGCGCTGTAGTTGTAATTTGGTTGAAGGCTGTCGCGTTTTAAATATTGGATAATCTCGTCGATGGGAGTCGAACCCACGTCCATGAGAGTCACAAATAAAGTAAATCTGACAGCCTCCAACCAAACCACAACTACGTCGCGCAAAGTTCGCTGTTGAATATTTTCCCACTCTCTCTTTTCCATACTCTTAGCATGAAGAAAACTACTAAACTACAAACTTCAACACACGCAGTGCAGTTGGTCTTATCTTAATTTCTCGCTCAAAAGAGTATTTTTGTTCGTGCCATTATTTTATCCCTTTATTTTCTTAGATTTTTATTTTTAACTTTTTGCAGATTATAAAAATTTAACTTATCTTAAAGCCTAATCGAAGGAAGCAAATTAAATGATATTATGTAAGTAGGCGAGTCAAAATGAATTCAAACTATTCCAGTTTTTTAAATCAATCACATTTCACTGTTTCTATATTGCAAATGTTAATATAGGTGAACAGTGTTGGTCTCTAGCGTATACTAAGCATCTTGTTACATCTTCAACAAACTACCAAGATAATGAATTTCAAACTAAAACTCTGTTACGAATAAACATGTCCATCTGCGATTATACTCCTGCATCGGTGAAAAATGCTGAATGAAACGAGAAATAATTTATACTTCAGTAAATTTGGAAAACTATATATACATTGAAAAATTAAAGCACTTACCATTCATGTATAAAAAAAACAACTTGCATTACAAGGAATTTAATAATAATTTGAACACTGTTTGAATTATTATATACTACTACGCGTTGTTCAGCTGTAAGATAAACATTATTTGCTACATGTAGATCTGTCACTCGCTTATAAAATATAAAGTTGTTTTAGTTTCTTGCAAACTGTTTTTTTTTTTATAACGAAATTAACTTACCAACAAAAACGTAAATAAGAAAAATACTTTAAGGATATGCAAAACACATTTCTGAAAATATGCTTCGAACAGCACTGTTCCGAGTAAATTCTAGAAGCCGTCAAGAAATAATTAGATCATACACGCAACAGCTTAAAACTAAATGAAAATAAAGTAAGTAATGTTCAGATTTTTAATCTTAATTTCTTATCCATCAGTGATCATAATTTTCAAGGCCTGCAATCTAACACAGATTCCGAAAACATCGAACCATTGAGTGTACTGACGTATAGCGTGGATGCAGGGTGTGTATGTCTAGGCCTTGGGAGTGACGGTAACAATCATCTCGAAGCATCCGATTATCTGGTCGTCCCGCGTGAAGGACTTCCAGACGCGATACTCGCCGTGAGGCAGGTACACGAAGTTGGACAGCTCCATCTTCACAGGCGACACCGTCACATCATAAACTCCCTGCAAAACACATGCAGTACATGTCCAACTCCTGCTCGCTGAAAAAATTTCGAAAATAATTGATAGATAAAGATAAATCTAGAGTCACATCTACCTCGAAATAAACAAGCAATAGTGCAGCCAACAGAAAATTTATTCAACCAGATTCAATCAATACAAGATCTACAGGTAAGCTTCGTTACAGTTGGCACATACGAACCCAAATGGTTGCACTGACACAATGGAAAAATAAACGGGAGATGATCAAAGCCTGGCTAACCTCTTAAGTTTTTAAATAAATGGTGACTCAAAAACAACTCTGTTCTAAAAATTTTGCAGCTGGACTTCAAGGAAAGCCAATGACAGAAGCGAAAAAATATCATGATAATGGAGAAGTGATTTAACTCAATTTTTCTAAGATTTTTAATATTAATATAAATAATTTGTAAACAAAAATATCTTTTTTTGCTTGTGGCCTTACGTCTCGTCGACGTCGAGGTCATTAGAGGCGAAAAAAAACTGTAGCAAGGAACGGAAAGGAATTCGGCACTGACCTTTTGAGAAACCATCCCGGTATTCGCTTGGAGTGATTTGGTGAAACCAAGGAAAACCCATATCTGGATGTCCGGACGGGGATTCGAACTCGCGTCCTCCCGAATGCGAGGCCAGAACATTACGACTCACCCAACACGCTTGGTCGAAATGATATGTGTATAACTCTGCTCGTAGGAAAACTTTCAACAGCAGATTAAGTATAATACACAAGAGATAGAACCAACAGAATTAATTTCCACAACGAAAGATTTCCAACCATTCAGTAGTCGCATGCTGTAGCGTTTAGTATGGCACCTAGAAGTTAACGGTCCTTAAGAGCTTGTAACATCCCTCAAACCTAAACTTTAACTGAAATTGTATATTATGAAGCATTTTTAGCAAGCTAGAGTGTGACTGAAAATGGTTTTGTATATTTGTCTTGTATTTTATTGTAAATCAGCGTAAAAGTACTTTGTCTGATGAAAAGAAATTATTTAAATTCTACTCAATATGTTAAAGGACAGAACTATGCAAGAGAAATACTTAAATGTTTGTAATTGTAGGTATTAAGGTGAGCTACGATGTTTGAAGGATGATTTACTACAGTTTAAAACGATTTATGTGGATAATTTTCTGTTTAAGTATCTTTAATTTTCATTTCTAAGCATTTTGTAATGATTGTAAATGATTATGTATTAATCCTGATTGTTTCTAATATCTTTTCAATTGTTGAAATATTGTTATTGTTCGAGGAATATCTGTCGGAAGCCTTTGTAGTGTTCTAGAACTTTCGATGGAACTTATATAAACCGATCAGCAGGGACAGAGACAGTTTTAGTTTAGTTTTTTCGACGAGTTTATGAACACGGTGGTTTGACCTTATTGTCTTTGGAGGAGGTGGTGACTGTAATCGCTGGAGTTGTTTACACGTGTCCAGTATCTTTGAAGTTCGATGTGCTTACTAGTAATAAAAAAGTTAAAATTTGAAAACTGGATCGTGGACTAGTTATTTATTATATGTAATCAAAACCACGAGACATCTGACTTACGTGTGTCAGTGATATAATAGGAATGATTTGTTGCTTGTATTAAGTAAAAGGAATGTATAATATTCTTTTAGTTATCATGGTAACTTAGCTTATCCTTTACTTACAAATTAAAATATTCCCTACTCCCCTGTGCATTAACAGCTAATTTCTGTTCATCTTTGTATATTAGCAGTCACATAGTCTGGTAATTCTTCTCCCAATATCTGACCAATCCACTTAATGTATATGTTACACACTGGCAGAAGTCTGTTCCGATGATTCCTAATCCATCTCCTTTATCATATCAACCATTGTGTTCTCCCTCAATATCTACAGCCAAATATACAGTAGTAGTCTTCCGTAACACGTTTTCCAACTACTTTCACATACTATGCTATCATGGTCAAGCACTGGTATCATGAAGCCCTTGTGTTTCAGTTCAATCACATCCGCGACACATTCTTCCATCACCCCGTGTACCAGATGCGAGACTTAAAGCCTATTTTTCAAGGGTTACGTCTCTTCGGCGTCCGTGTTATTCTTGGTAGAAATTTATTGGTGCCAAGCAACGGGAAGGATTTTGACCAATGACTTTTTGAAGTAACTACTCATTCCATTCACGTTTAATGGTTTCGGTAAATCATAAAACCGAAATCTGGATGAATCTGGATGAATCTGGATGACTGGACGAGGATTAGAACCCGTTTCTTCCCTAATGTGAGATCCCAGCGTTACCACTTACACACAAGGCTTGATAATAACTTAAGTTCTGTAAACGACTAATAGAATTACACATTATAGTTAATAGTAGAGATGGTCCTAATACATTATCATTGACTAGCCTGTTTTTATTCCCATCTCTGCTTTCCCTTCCATAATCCTTTGCTATTTCTTAAGACACCCTTCATCCAGCAAGTTACTATTTAATCCACCAAAATTGTTTTAACCACTATTCTTTGACTTACGCTACCAAATGCTTTGAAGAGATTTAGGCTACAATATCAATTCGGCATTACAAAAAGTTCGAGATGTGTGCTAGTCGTTAATCCTTTCAGTCTAAACAGCTATAAATCCCTTTCTTTGTGCGATAGTTATTTCTTTAGATAATCCTATGCCATAAAATGTAGCTGACTTACCTTTTTAAATGGGCAGCCCCCGTTTTCCGTGGTGTTGTCCCAGAGAGCGTGGAATATCTCTGGCACCTTCTCCAGCAGTGACTCACACGCCTTGTCCGCCTCCAGGTCGTAGGCGTGTCTGCCCCAGCCTCCAGAACCCCACTTGGACACCTCCAGCGTACCCTACAAACACACAGACACTAACAACAGTTGTTTTAGACCGGGGGCCCCCAAACTTTTTACCCCGTCGACCCCTTGATACTATATTTGCCTATTTATCGACCCCCAGAAGTATTTAATAAAAACATTAAATCATATTTGGCATTTCTGATGGTAAGTAATAAGGAGGCCTGCATAACAACTCAACGAAATAAATTGTAAAATTCACCCAATAAAATTAACAGGAAAACGAGATACTTTCTACTATTATTATAATCTCAAAAAATTGGAACAAAACTATGGATAGACGGAATAAATTTCTAATAAAGACCTGCCAAAAAGAGCATATGGTTGTTGTACTGTTTTAACTTGTCACATAGCGATGGATCCACCTTCCTAAAGCAGTCTTCAATTCTCAATACTGCAACTATCACCTCTTGACAACCACCATACCGCAGTGAGCAATAGTAATTGGTTGAAAGTTTCATCATTTACTTCACATGACTTCACAAACAGACGAGAATTTAGAGGATGAGCTTTACTTTTAATAGAACATTCCTATTTTTTCCCGTACAGTTTAATTGATCCTCTTTAGTATTAATCGACTCCCTTTCGACCCTTCTGTATTAATCGACCCCAAGGGGTCGGTATCGACCACTTTGGAGACCCCTGTTTTAGACCGACCTAACACACTGCGATATGACTAAATTATAAGTGCAGCACAAATAATATTTTCTCTTCTACAGCGTCACGTAAAAAATCTTAAAATGATTCAGTTTTCAATAGGTTCTCATCGAGGTAATCATTATTTTTAGATATTTATTGTCGTTTTTAATAATAGTTTTCGTTCCTAGTAACAAAAAGGATCTCTCTACTGTTTATTGTACAAACATCTTATTATGTTTTGTTGCCATTGTTGCTTTACGGTTTGTTGACAACGATATCATTCGACCCAGGGCAGGATTATCTCCCAGGACGCATATGAAATGGTAAAGGAATTATCTCAGCATTCGCCTGAATGATATGAGCAACCTTGGTATTAAATACTAGATCCCTGGCCTAGGATTCAAATAACAAGCCAGAATTTCATTGGTAACCCACAGTGCTCAGTATCAGCCAGATAGCTTTATTGCACAACAAGAATGAAAAATTAACCCTACAATAATTATGTATGCAACGAAATCTCTCAAATAGTTTCTAATGAATTGGAACGATTCAGTATTTTGTTGGGAACGTTAGTGATATCAGATTGCATACATATTTTCTACCTAGTAATAAGGAAATAAGCTCGCGTATTATACCGTCTATCGTTATCAGTGTCGGTTTAATGTTTAAGGGAGTGGGAAAAAATTTTTTTGTTAGTATGAGTGTCAGGAATTGCAAAGAATTACCAGGCGAAGTGATGAATAAATACCAAAAACGCTTAAGGAATTTAAAATTAAAATTTGTAAATCGGAAAAGTAAATGGGAGAGGAATTTAACACTCCACTTATAAGAAAAAAAAAATTAAAAAATTAAATTACCACCGGAGCATTAGCAATTAACATTAATAATAATTATTATTAATAATAATTATAACTAAATCTAACAATGACAATTAGATATATTTAAAATTACGGTTTAGAAAATATTTAGACATAACGTATCCAAAATTTTGTAAAGCTGGTAGCGGGGCTATTAGCCAGCGTCACATCCAGCTGTTTGCACTTACCTAGACACAGAGAATAATTTAGAATTTTATTGTCTAATTTACGCAATAATCATACAAAGTCTTCGTCTCTTACTCGAAGGCTCGCATCTTCAAATTGTCCTTGGATATTCCATAGCCTGATCATAGCCTGTTTAACGACTTCAAGAAACCCCGTTTTCTTTATGTCCGGGAACATGTTGTCTTCATGTTTTAACCGTTCTGCGAGTTTAATATATTTAACAGTTCACAGTTCTATGCTTCTTTTTTTACTTCCAAAGGCGTTTACGAATGCAGAAGACCGTACCTGTGTTTCTTTGTCGATAAATTGTTCAAGAGTTTTAGTAATCTCTAGGTATCCATAAGCTTGGTTAAGCAATTTTTTTTTTATAAATTTTCTCAAAAGTACAATGTAATTTTGTAGTTTGTCAGCTCCTATAGTATCTAAAATGTGTATTAGTTTTTCAACCCCTGGAAATGACTTACAAGAAAATTCATTAAAGAAATCAGTAAAGCTATCTTCTCGCGAGATTGGTTGTAAGCTTTTGATGAAGTTAGTAAAATCGGCCAACCTAAAATTTTACCTTCCTTTAAATCATAGGTGCCCAATTCAATTTTGCTGGGGCCGTATATTAAATTTGGAATGTGTAGGCGGGCCAGATTCAAATAAAAAGAGAGGAATCGAGTGAAGTCTAAAAACTCTAAAAAAACATGATTCTTCTTTCTGTGTCACATTGCGATCGCGGGCCGTATTGATAGGGCCCGGGGGCCGGATGCCTGCTTTAAATGGTATTAATTGAGGATGGACACTAGGGGAACATTCGTGCTTAACTGGCTCTGCTGTGGGTACTGAATCGGTTCACAAACTGCTTTTATTGTACGAGGCATGTTTTTTAAGTAAGTACCGTTTTGAAATTAAAAAAAGACGTGTAAATATATACCAATAATTTTATTTTTGCATAAAAGCCTGTACCTTACTCTACTTTTCTACATAATTCCCTTCAATATTGAGGCACTTGTCATAATGTAGTACCAGTTTTTGAAAACCCTCCTCGTAGAAGTCTGCCGCCTGACTTGTTAACCACTGCATCACAACTGTTTTGACTTCGTTATCGTCTTCAAGACGCTGACCGCCCAGGTGTTTCTTCAAGTGCAGGAACAGATGGTAGTCACTGGGCGCCAGATAAGGGCTGTACCGAGGGTGATCTAGAGTTTCCCATCGAAAGATGTGATGAGATCTTTGGTCTGATTAGCCACATGTGGACGGGCATTGTCATGCAGCAAAACGATGCCCTTGCTCAACTTGCCACGTCTTTTGTTCTGGATTGAACGGCGCAGATTGTTCAATGTCTCACAATAAGCTGCTGCATTGATTGTCTCATTACGAGGCAGAAATTCCAAAAGCAATACTCCTTTTCTGTCACAAAAAACTGTGCACATGATTTTCCGGGCAGAAATCGTTTGCTTGAACAACTTTTTTGGGTGAATCTGAATGCCGTCATTCCATTGACTGTTGCTTTGATTCAGGTGTGACGTAGGCCACCCATGTCTCATCGCCCGTAACAATTTGGCTTAAGAAATCATCACCATCATTGTGGTACCGCTCGAGGAAAGTCAATGCACTGCCTAAACGTTTGGTTTTGTGCACATCCGTTAACATTTTCGGTACCCAACGTGAGCACAATTTTCGGTAATTCAAGTGCTCGGTCACATTGCCATACAAATCACTACGAGAAACATTAGGGAAGTCATCACACAAGGAGGAAATCGTAAAGCGTCTGTTTTCTCTCACCTTATTATCCACTTTCTGCACCAAACTTTCGTTAACGACCGAAGGACGCCCACTCCGTTGTTCATCATGCACATTTGTGCGGCCATCTTCGAATGCTCTCACCCACTTTATCACCTTTCCATCACTCATAATGTTTTGTCTGTAAACTGCACAGATCTCACGATGAATATAGATCGGTTTTAGGCCTTTAGCACAAAGAAATCTTATAACAGACTGTCCTTCACAGTCGTCGGGACTCACGATTATCGGAGGCATCTTAAACACTCAGTGAACAACGTAAACAAGGAAGAATTAGACTGTAATGGCGTCAGTACGTAGGTAAGAGATGCAGGTACCCAGTGCGCATGCGCGGAACGCCGACCGTAGCTCTGCAGCCACGGTGTGACAAAACGGTACTTACTTAAAAAAATACGCCTCGTATATATACGACACCATCTGTTGGCGCTGAAAGAATGTGGAAACTTTTTAATGGGTATAAGAGTCATGTGGTTTGATTCCTAAGCCGTGTTAATTGTCTTGTTGGTATCCACTGATACAACTGTGACTTTTGTAATCGCCCACAACGAAAGGGGCGTGTGGTGAGTTGGTTTGCTGTACTCACCCCCACGGTGTCGTCGATGTCGCAGGGCCACGTCCATGTTCCCCGGAACTCGCGGGTGTTGGCGTCAGGCAGGTACAGGTGCAGGTCTGCCAAATGCTCGCCGCTGCCCTCAAAATCACATTTCCCGAACTGCTTCAGCTCAATCTCATACGGACCCTGCGGACATGAGAAAATTCGTAGCTGAGGGAAACCTCTGTTTACCAGACTGTGTTGCCACTAACGTGGCCTCTTGTAATGCTGCGTTCTTACTTCAGCGGTATGAAACTTTGAATAGCAAGAACTCAGAAATAAAACAATTAAAAAATGTTACTGTATGACCTGATGCTGCACATAAAATATAAAAGGTTCTGATAAACTTGATGGAGCGAACTAATCACTTTCTTCTTCATTTATCGTCATTAGGGTGAAAGGATTGATTCACTGAATAACATTTAGTTTTCGTATGTATAAAACACGGCCTTTTCGAAATGTGGTAAATTTTATAAATGGAGAAAGTATATGCCAGTTTGAAACAATTCCTTCTATTTTTTACTTCAAGTAATTTAATTTACATATAGATTTAATGATATACAATGACTAGTTTAAACGCCTTTCGATAATAACGAGGATCGCCTATGATGGTTTTTCTAGAAAAGTTTCTGAGGAAAAACGAACAATAGTTCATTATTATCTTTTTTATTTATACTTTTCGTGATGTGAGTAAACTTTATCTGATAAGATTCTTGGAGTATTTAGCTAGGATGCTTTTAAATAGCTGTATTTCAATCTGAATGCCTGAAATTTTTATTGCTAGGAAAAAGTTTCTAAGTAAAGTATAATTTTAAAAACTAACAACTGTGTTTTATGTGATTGTTATATTTCGTGAATACCTACCTTTCATGTAAACTATCGCTGAGTTTTTAAGAAACTTTTCTACTTTTTTCTTCTGTGAAAAAAATCTTATTTTATGTTGTGACCTGTTTCTAGTAGCTGCCACAGAGAATACAGTGTAAACATCGAATGCCCTTCTCTCTACACGAGTTACTGCATTTAGGCGTTATAAATAAACAAAACTCAAAGTGTAAATTTAATCATATGCTGAATTATAATTGTCTTTTAGTCGCAGTTACTCTTCATTTTAACAATGTAAGTGCAAATATAATAAAAAATAATTACTTTTTTTAAATTTAACCTGTCTTCAAACGATACAAGCGCAAAAAAAAATAAACGCTGTTGTGATGGCCAGTATAACTAGTTTTGCGAATAAGTTGCACCCTGAATGGGTTAATTTGCTACCTATATTAAATTCAGTTTAGTGAAAATCTTGTCAATGACATCTCCCAGTTCAATAAAGCTTGAAAATCTTCCTTAACTTAATTCCATGGTAACATATATTATGTTTTATTACGGCAATATTTTGCTGTTGATAATGACTATGAACACAATATTGCCCTCATGGATGTCTTGTAATAGAATTAAAATTTAATGTTTGATCCGCAGGATATTGAAAAGATGCTGGTCATCCTATTCGGGCATTGCGGGTCTGGAATCGGAGGTATGGTGGCTGCATCTAATCTTTCGAGTGTCTAACCTTCTTGTATTTATGTGCCTGTGATGAATGTTGTTGAGCGTAGTATATTCTTTTCTTTTACAAAGGACTTCCTTAGTAATGTCTCTAGATAGTTGGTAAACAGTCTATTGATCAGGAATTGTGTACTAACATCTCTCACACCAGCTAACTCCCTAATCATGGAAAGTTTGTGAGGTCCCACTTCATCAGACATTGAAATAATTATTATAATAATAGTAATAATTATACGACTCAGTTTTTAAGCAATGTATGAATGTATTATTTTTTTAATACAAGACCGTACAGTATAGTAGTATGTGTAAAAAGGGGTAAATTTAAGTTTTATATGTTTTGTTGTGTTGAAGTTGGTAGGCTGTAATTGTATTGTTAGTTTATCCAAAGAGATGCGGACGGACATATAGGCTCCTCTACACAATCTCCCATGATGGGGGGTTAAAAAAGTGATCATTATCGTCGCGATCATGAGTTGCTGTCTGTGAATTTTCATTTACTGATTGTTGTCTGTTGAAAATGGATGTCAAAGTGATAACGACTTGTGGTGATTACGGATTCGTAAGTTACTCTATGTTACGCAATAATAATTTTATAGATTCCTTGAGGTTTGGTTTTAGTTAGGTTTCTGTTTGTTGTGTTGGTAGGTGGCTGAGTCATGATATTGAACTCAATCATTGCAAATTCCATTTACGAATAGTGCAACCTCAGAAGGAAGTCCGATGTAAATGTTATTATGTGTGTAGTTTCGGCTGGTGTTGGTGGAACATAAAATAAATTAATTTACTGAATTAAAGTTATGATAATCACAAATAAAGGCTTACGAATCTTTCATGAATTGTATAATTTCTATAACGTATTTAAAAAGAAGAAAAGGCGACCGTGTAACTAAACAAGAGATTACCATAATCTTCCGAAATAACTGGAAAACATTAAATAAGAACCAGGCAGAAACGATGCACAAAGAAGAATAACACAGGCTCCTACTATCTATTTGCTTAACACATAATTATAATCATTATCGGAATGAGCATCAAAAACAAAAAAGTCATGTAAAATAGAGGAAGAGCAGATGGTGGATGTTGACTATTCACCGCAACTGAACAAGGTACAGAGCCTCCTATTATTGTGCTAGGTATTAGGCAACTTTTGCCTGCGATTCATTGTTTTCACTTCACTTCTCCATCAATACACATGATTTTTTTCCCACCAGACAAACCATGAATAAACAACTAGCCGAACTTCTAGCAGAACCATCATCAGAATTTGATAACTTCGATCGCATGTCATCAAGCGACTTTGAATATCTAGTACAAAAAATATCTCCATTAGTTGCGAAGTACCGAAAACTAACCGATCGCTCATGACTACTCGCGATTATAGGCGATGATGGCCACTCACAGACGATTATGCCCTCTGCACAATCGTGCGTTCCTATAGTCGCCCATCATGGGCGATTGTGTAGAGGAGCCTTAAGAAGAATGGCGGTGAGATTAATGAATGTTTTAAAGCGCCGTTGTTTGTATTTGACTTCATGAATGCGAGAAGTGTAATTATTTGAGTTTATTCTTAGTTTTAATAAATAGTTGTTATAAAACAACAGATACTTTGATTTCATAGACAAGTATACAATTAAATTTAATCTGCAAGGTGATAGCCAAAAACATGTGTGACGATATTCTGGGGTCACACATTTATCGTACAGAGCGTGCTGTCAAATACAGAAGAGATTGCAAAGAACCTGGAAGGAGTGGTAAGACAGGCCAGGATTTCTTCAACTATCGACGCTAAAAAAGATAGAGAAAATGGAGGTTAAAAAGGATACCTCGCAAGTTCTTTTATTTCTCATTTATCTAACTTTGTGCAGACACCGTTCAAGTGTCTTAGATGTATCCTCCATGAAACGGATACCGTGGTTGACTAGCGAGATCGTCTCGATGGAGACATACCAACTTATCACAGTATACCCAGTTGTTTTTCTTGCACACCTCCAGTTTAAAAATGAATCTGAAAGCAGGGAGCGTTCATATGAACTTATCGAGTTTTACCAGAACAGAAAGAACATTAAGATTTCCGGCCAAGTCCGGAATCGGAAACGCGAACTCTTGATCATGGGTAGCGTACGTTAGCACTGGCCTTTCAAGTTCATCAAAATGTTAATATTTCTTCTGATAACTTTCGCTACAATACGGAACAACAAAATGAAACGTACTTTTTGAAGTTAGTTTTTTACTGTTCTTCAACGTCAACTACCTTAATACAGAATCCCCACGACATTTAAATGATGTAGATCAGCCTAATTGGACATTTTGAGTCTGAATTACTGAAATAATTTCAGTTACTGCCTATTGATTAAACCATACAAACATTCTAATAGTTAATATACTGTTCTAGGGTAACTATCCGAGAGAACAAGGAGTTTTCACACGATATTTCGGTGATCAAAAACTATGTTGCCATCTTCTACTGAAGTACGACAGAGATTTCGACCGTCGAAATATTGCGTGAACATTTTTTGTTCTTTCGGCTAGTTACTCGAGAACAGTATATTAATACTCAACGCCGAGGAAAACTTCTTTCTACGTATTTCAATAGTTACGAGAAACCATTCAAAATCTAAACTTGAAGCTTGATCGTGAATTAAACCCGCGTCCTTTTGGTTGCCACACATGGACGATATTCTCTAGGCTCTCTAACTATAGTACTGTAATATTACGCTTATTGTGTAACGAAAGATTGATGATTATTTCCCAAACTCACTTGTTCAAGGAAAGTTAGTTTTGAGTGTTAATTGAAAGCTTTTATTTAGGAAATAAAATTACGACTGATGACAGAAACAAGAATGATGTTATTGTTATTACTTTTTTTTTATTGCTTAGCGTCTCTTAACAGCGAGGTCTTTAGAGACGGGAAAGGATGGAGGGCAAGGAATGGGAAGGAATTAGGCCATGGCCTTTTTTGAAGGAAACATCCCGGTATTTGCCTGGAGTGATTTGGGAAACCATAGAAAACCCAAATCTGGTTGCCCGGACGGGGATTCGAACCGCCATCTTCCCGAATGCGAGGCCAGAACGCTAACCGTTACACCACCACGCTCGGTTTGTTATTGCTCCGCGATTCACTAAAAGAGTGTGGCGGAGGGTGCATTGCACCTATCCGAAAGGGTAATATTTTGGAGCGGATATACGGGATATGGCAGGTGGCGCCCATGAGCTATTGTGAGGAACCATCCCAGCATTCGCGTGGAGTGATCCGGGAAAACAATGGAAAATATAGATCTGGATGGCCGGAATGATTTATTGAGAGCTACTCCTATCGAATTTTAAGATTACTCGCCAGGTAAATCGCTCGTGGAAAAAATCAGTACAGAAATGAATCGGTTCTAGCCCTGTTTTCTCCTATCGTATTTTCACGGTCATTCCTAGATATGAATGTTGCTGGTAGCAATATTTGTTTGGTGTCATTCCGAAATAAGTCAGTCGTGAATTTTTTAATTAGGTTTTGTCGAGAGCAACACCTTCGGTGTTCCCAACCTAACTCCTTGAACATCGCGCTTACGCTTTCCTTCCAACTATATATACCTGTCACGAATCAGGCGGCTCTTCATAGACCGTCTCTAGAGAACAACAGTATTCTAAGTGAGGACGCACTAGTGACTTGTATGCAATCGATTTAACTTCCGGAGTGCATTGTTTTAAATTACGACCTATAAATCGGAGCAAACGATTGGCTTTCCCAATTACCGTCTCGATATGATCTTACCACGACAAATTATTACGAATTGTTACGCCTACGTATTTAGTGGAATCTATCGTTCTAAGGACAGTACCATTCATTGTATATTCAGAGCTAAATGGTGTCACCTTTTTACTTACACGTATGACTTGGCACTTTTTAGCGTTTAACTCCAACTGCTAGTCTTTGCACCTTGCAATTATTTTGATAATATCGTCTTGTAACATTTTATAAGCAGAATAGCACTAGCGAAAAGGCGTCCTTGAAAAGGCTAATCTTTTAGTTTCTAACGTTGGTCTAGGACTAAGGAAGAATATTCTAAAACTGTATGTGTGGAGTACAACACATTGTTATAGAGAATCATGGTATTTACATATACCAGAAAGAAGAACGACTAAAGTATTTGAAATTTGGTGTTATATGTACGTATTTTACAAATCATGTCCGAGGAAAGAAGTTTGTGGAAGGTGGGTCACGTTAGAGACACACAAGAAGCGTTAAATTTTTGGTGGAAGCTACAGTTGAAGGAAAGAACTATAGAGGAAGATAAAGATTGGAATATATGAAGCAGTGTATTGTGAGGGTAGGGTGAAATGGTTATGTTGAAATGAAAAGGTTATTTCAAGGTAGGAAGAGATGGAGGATTACATCAAACAAGTCGTTGGTGTTTCATAAAAAGTAGAGATTTATTACTGTCATAGCCGAATTCAATTTAAAATGTTTATATTAACGAACAACTTAAATAAATTCACATTTAACAGATTATTAAAATATATTCCCAAAAATAGGGCTTTTACAGCAGTAGCATGTCGTGACAACTCAATACCGCAGATAAATAGCTAATTTATTTTAAGTCAAAGACAGAACTCCAATGATCAGTAAAATATATCAACACACAAATTTCGCACTGAAAACAACCGATAGCCGTCTATAATGTGCAGAAAAATTTCAAAAGATTACCACACTTCACCTAATTATGGTCTAAGAATAGAATGACTGATTGTCAGTTATATAGTTTCTAAGATAGCATAGATCATTTTCCATTTAATTCGCCCAAAATTAGGGATGTTTCATTTTTAACAACTCTGCCTTTTCCTACTCAGACCAAAGTAAGTGGAGCGTGACAGAGTAATAGTAAATAACTTTGTGTACATAGCAGTAACTAATTAAGGACTCCTGCCAGAGTATTCCGAAGGCCTCCAGCTCCAACGTGGTGAAGAAACGTTAAGAGAAGGAATTCATGAATAAAAATATCCCCTGTCCTCAAGGCTAGAAAGATTACCAGGATTGACACCTATTTTCGCCTAGATAGGATAATCGGTTTTCTTGACAATGATGAATTAAGGCTAATTGGGCACACGAGTTTGGAGTCATCGCGACACAGTTGCACTCACACAGCCGGTGTTTCATGGATGTCACTGAATTGCTGCTGAAACAGTTTCTGTATTTTAACTAGATGACGAATTTAGTCCGAGATTGTATACACTTTCGTTTATTTTCTACTTAGGGCGCGTTCAACACCACCATAATCTCAGGACAATGATATTTTATATAATAAACCGATAATATCGTGACTAATTCTGTCGATTGAAGCCACAATCAGCGTTGTAATTTCATTAACTTAAAAAGTCATATTGCCTGGAAGTTTTCAGTCGCTGCGAAAATATCCCCCGCGCTCGATTCGACATTGTATTCACTCGGCCTAAAATATTTCTATTCTATGGTTACTCGGTGATTTAATTAGATTTTGGAGCTGCAATACCCAAATAGATTTCCCATTTTGTTTTCGGCCTGTTCTTGGTGTATTCTCTATGTAGCCCAGGCATTTTAGGTTTTAACCTAAAAAAAATAATGTAGAGCTGAAATTTGGCACAGACGTTCCTTAGTACCTTAGAAACAAGTAATAAAAAGTCCCCACCTCTACGCATCATAGTTTTTTTTAGGTCAAAAGGGCTTAAATAGGGATTGAGTGCCAAATCTGTATAAACTCGTTGTAAAATTTAAAATGTCAGACTCTGTAAAGTTTTATTGCACCCTAGGTAATTAGGATAGGCTAACCACTGCATAAAAGTGTAATATCGGCACTATTATTATTTAAAAGTAAAAGTATATCACATTTTATTACGAAGGCAGTACGAAACATAACTTTTTTTTTCAATTTCTCTGCATTGCGGAACAACTGTCAAAGTTACCAGGTCGGGACCTATGATAAAAGTTGTAGTACACACTTTCAGCATTAAAATGGTATATCGCTCATCCCTCTGCGACATATGGTTGTCGGGATACACGTTGAAACAAGCACACGTGAGTCAACGCTGGGCCGAGAGCTCCGCGCACCGCTCCCGGCCATTATGGGTATTAACGTGAAAAAAATATAATGTAGACCTGAAAATCGGTACAGATATTACTTAATCCCTAAGAATCATGTCTTGAAAAGTCCCCAACTCTGAGGTGTCCTGTTCATAGTTTTATTAGGGTAATTAGGGCTTAAATGTAATAATCAGTATAAACGTCTTGTAGGTCTTAAAATATCAGCTTTTGTATCGAATGTTGGCACTTTGCCATGCAGTATTGCAGAACCCTTCAATAACTTCCAGTCTTGTTTTTTTTCCTTTGCCGAAAAGAGCGCTGGCAGTATCGCACCCAGTGAATGCATGTCAATAGGGTGCAGAGTTTTTCATCTTTGTGATGGATTTGCAGAGTTTTGCCACGTTGAAGACCTTACTAGCAGTTTTGCTTGTGACAGGTTGAACTACATTTATACGACTCCTTTCACTAAGTCTTGCTACCAACGAGGACATCCGTATCGTTGGAAATGACCGCTACCTCTTGACCCCTGCATTAATCAAGAGCAAACGATGAAATGCTGGCATCCGCATCTCCTTTACACTGAATGTCATGATGACCCATAGTCTTCAATTTGTTTACAAGTAATTCGACTAGCTCATTTATGTTATAATAGTTTTTCAAAAGCTCAGCTTGGAGTGAAGTGACAACCGTGTTGTGGTGACCGAAAACATTGGCAGATGTTTTCCCCCCGGCACATCGACGACGCTCCTCTCTTTCCGTTGCCATGTGTTCAGATCCATCGTTTGCCGTTGCCCTCTATGACAATTTTAAATCTCAGTGTCAAAATATCCATGAACTTCTGGTAATAAAATACAGTCGTAAGTTCGCAACCCAACCAGTCACTGCATCCTTCCAGCTTGCGTCCCTTCCGCCAACATATGCAGCATGTGAGCGACATTCTCTACGAATATATGGTATATTGGCCATCCATTCTCTACGAATATACTTACAGATTCAAGAATGGCTAGGAAATTCTTTAGGTCCTGAAGATTGGGGCTGGAAAATTCAGAATGGAGCTCTTGTGCTAGTGACTAACCGACTTGCACCTACTTCGGATCATCTCCTCAATTTGGTGCCCTGCAATTGTAAGAACTTCTGCGAAATAGATTTGAATGTGTGCGTTGTGGGCTGGAGTGTAAACTAATGTGTGGACATTGTCGAAGATCTGCATGCGATAAAGTCACCTATAATAGTTCAGATGATGACTATGATGATGAAACTAAACTTTAAATTTCATTCAAAGATTTTAATAAAAATTTGTATAATTTATAATTTTGCAAAATGTTTCGCCATTTTCAAGGTTTCTTTCTGTCAATTTAGATATAATGCCAAGGGCACTAAATCTCAGCGCACTGTTCGAAGAGATTCGAATGATGCAGACAGACGAGGAAGGGTAAGTGGAACGACGCTTATGCTTTGCTCTGCGCATTGTTTCGAATGTTTCGATGATATCTCACCATCCGTTTTGTCAGAAAAACATGATGAATACACCATTTCAATGCTGAAACTGCGCTCTGTAACTTTGATAATAGGCCTTCGATAGTTTTTAGCAAATCTGACTTTGTTACAAAACAAGTCATATTTCGTACCTGTTTCACTATCAAATGTGAGATTTTTTTACTTCTGTCCATTAATTACGTCCAAAACTACGCCGTCTTTCAATAATTAGCTTTTCCAATTACTTATAGTGCAATTAAATGATACAAAAGCTGATATTTTAAGACCTACAAGACGTTTATACTGATTATGACATTTAAACCCTAATTACCCTAATAAAACTATGAACAGGACACCTTAGAGATGGGGACTTTTCAAGACATGATTCTTAGGGATTAAGTAATATCTGTACCGATTTTCAGGTCTACATTATATTTTTTTCACGTTAATACCCATAATGGCCGGGGAGCGGTGCGCGGAGCTCTCGGCCCAGCGTTGACTCACGTGTGCTTGTTTCAACGTGTATCTCGACAACCATATGTCGCAGAGGGATGAACGATATACCATTTTAATAATGCTGAAAGTGTGTACTACAACTTTTATCATAGGTCCCGACCTGGTAATTTTGACAGTTTTTCCGCAATGCAGAGAAATTGAAAAAAAAAGTTATGTTTCGTACTGCCTTCATGATAAAATGTGCGTATACTTTTACTTTTAAATAATAATAGTGCCGATATTACACTTTTATGCAGTGGTTAGCCTATCCTAATTACCTATGGTGCAATAAAACGTTACAGAGTCTGACATTTTAAATTTTACAACGAGTTTATACAGATTTGGCACTCAATCCCTATTTAAGCCCTTTTGACCTAAAAAAAACTATGACGCGGACACCCTAGAGGTGGGGACTTTTTATTACTTGTTTCTTAGGTACTAAGGAACGTCTGTGCCAAATTTCAGCTCTACATTATTTTTTTTTTGAGGTTAACCCTAAAATCTGTCTAAAATGCCTGTACTTATTGTGGACTCACATTTAAAGATCTATCAACTTCAAAAATACTGTGAAAACAAACTGAAATGTTATATCGACATTCTCTACCTACAGGCCTGAGTATGGTAGGGATGCAGTTGCCATCTTACCGCCATCTCGAGGCCTCCTTCTACTATCTTCGCTGTCCAGAGACAGCATAATACCAGGGACACAATGATCGTCATGGTACATCAAGAACCAACAACTCCATCTCTGCTGCAGGCTCTTTATAGACCATCAACACTTGTCAGCAGTCCTTTTTTATCGTGTTCTCCGACACATCAGGTCCCATTTACACCGGGCGCCAGCGTCAACAGAGCATTGTCTGCACAATGCGACGGCGCGCTTAATGACGCTAACTCTGTTATTGGGGTTGGAATACACGGACCGGATGGACATGTAGGAAGCGCTTCGTTCCGCGGGTAATTAGGCAGGACTACGTGTCACGGCGCGCCCGTGTTAAAAGCTTTCACCGCCACAACGATTAACCGAATTTCAACTTTCCGGTGACGAGTGTCGCTTTAAATTTCAGGCATTCGGCAGCAATCAATCATATTAATTCAGCATAAGCGATCCGATTCTGCACACATCGTTAGCATTTTTTTTACATGTGTAGCTAAATGTAGGTCATTAGCTTTTTTATACCAAGGAATGTACAGTTATCAGCACTGAGACCTTATTTAAACCTAACGAACGACGGTCGCTGCAATTTCCATTTTCTATTAATTAAGCTGAAGCAAATTTATGGGAGTTGGGCGTCTGTAAGTCGAATTATTTCTTTCAAGGGTCTGGAAAGTTATCAGCCGGAGTAAAAGATTATATATTGATATAGATGCGTAGATCTTACTGCACACGATCCCGTGTGAGGCAAGTCTGAGGTATTGTACATGGGACAGAACTTGCTGTGGTCCCTACTTGTGTCCGAAAATATTACTAACTGCTGACTAAAGATTAGTTACCTAGCATCAAAAACCACACAGTTTCCAATATTAACTACAAAACATATATTTCCATTTTAATTTCTGAATTTGAATACAATTTATAAATACAGCTGTTTATTTGTACATTTGTATCGTCTTTCGTACATCATATAAGTGAATTTCTGTACCTCTGTCCATTCTTTTCCGTACTATAAAGCATGTATTGTACTATTACTCTTTTTCAGTTTCCTGAAACATAAAATAAATGTCTTTTTTTTTTAATCTGCTGAAGTGTACAGCAACCACCAATGTTTTCCAAACTGTAGTTTAACTTGCTTCATTCATGACACAGCCTAAACTTGTCATTCGCACTTACATATTCCTAAACATATTCATAGATAACATATACTGTTCGAGTTATGAAAAGTGCTATAGAATTCTTTACACGCAGATTAAGTGCGTTAATCAGGAAAAAGTAGTAGCAGAAGAACACGATTCCATTTCAGTACGCATGTGGCGTTGCTCCATCAAACAGTTCTAATGGTTGTCGAAAATAGTCTACTATTAAAGGTCTCTCTGTTACTAGCTGTGATCTTATTTCTTATTTACGCAGTAGTTTGCCAGAAGTGTAGGAAGAAATAGCACATTTTATAGAGAACATGGTTTTCTTTAACTCAAAAATCCTTCATTAGAAAAAGAATCACCTTCTACCTCTATACTATTTTAGATGCATGCTATTGGAGCTCATCTCATTTAAAGTGTTAAATGATACTTCGAAACGACCACCCACCTTCGACGAGACCCATTGTGTGGCACTTATTGAGCTCATATAAGTATACCTGCAGGTAGTGAATTTTTTGACGCAGATACTACTTTTGGAGATGGAATCACACAGACATTCAAATTACAATTATAACCTCGCGAACTTGGAGCGGCCGTTATTACACAATTCTTCGTCGTTACCTGAGTCACGGACGGTGTAGGGAATTAATTTATTAGGGAGACCGGGTCTAGTTGATACAGGGTTAAGTTGATACAGGACAAATAACTTGCTAATGCGCAGACGCAGACAGGTGTGACTAGCTTGCCTGGACAACAGAATGATACTCAGTAACCACACCTGTGCTCGAGGAGAAAGTTGGTTTATGTTGTGAGTTGTGAACTAAAAACTGTTTTTGATCACCAAAAGTAAATTTTCACTACACATTCTCAAGTAGTATTGCAAGTTTATTTCTTAGTGAACTCTGCTATTAATTTCATCACATTGTTATTTGTTATAAAGGTAAGACTTTCACCTGTTGAACATAGTTTTAAATGTTACTGGTTTACGTGATTTAGAGTTTTGTGTAATGGTGACGTTTGGGTCAAGTTGATACGTTTCTTAGGGGTCAAGTTGATACGTTTCTTAGGGGTGTATCAACTTGACCCACAGGTATAATCATTTGTTGTATTTGTTTTCAGATGCCTAGAAACTACAAGAAAAAAACTACAAGGGGCGAAATACCCATTGATATTTTTGAAAGAGCATATGAAGAAATTAGGAATGGCAGGATGTCTATTAAAGACCAAACGGACAAAACCTTTAATATAAACAAAATGACCCTTCATCGGTACAAGGTGAAAAAAGAAAAAATTCTTGAAACACCAGAAGCTCTTGAGAAAGTTTTACGAATGGGATATGCTAAACATCGACAAATATTAAATGATGAATTACAGGAGGAGCTTAGTAAATACATTTTAACTAGCTCTAAAATTTGCTATGTTTTAACTCCTAAAAATTTTTGCGAGCAGGCATAGGAATTGGCACTAGCAAATCAAGTAAAAGTGCCAGATACCTGGTTAAATCGTTTGATGGTAAGCTAAGCAAAGAGATAGACAAACCAAGAAAAGAAGACAAAAATAAAAAAAGTTGATTTTTAGGGTCTTCAAAAATATGGTTGTTTCTTAACATTGTTCTTAAAAATATTTTTGTATTATTTGTGGTAACAATAAATCTTGTTTACGTTTCATTTGTTATTTTTTCATATATTCCTGTCACCGTATCAACTTTACCCAACGGGGGTTAAGTTGATACATCTTGCAAAGTTTTTCAAACTTTTTCTCAACAAAGGAGATTTAATTTTATAAATAATGGAAGTATCTTAAGTTATGCCCAAATAGTTATAGTTATGAATTACATTCGATTTGTTTCAAAATAATTGCAGAACAACAATTTAAAAATCAGAAAGTAAAAAGTGTATCAACTGTACCCGGTCTCCCCCACTATTTTGTTCAAAGTTGCAGCATAAATCCGTAGCTAAAATAATGGAATCACCACGAACAAACAATGGACAAGGGTTCCAGCAAGACCCTATGCCGGAGTGTAGAAGCCACGCCGTGGTGGGGAACCGCGTGTTCGCTAGAATGTAACAAGCCAGTGTGGACTTCGAGTTAAAATGACGTAATGTTGTACCCACTCTACGGCATATTTAGAGGACAGAGGGAGAGGGGAGTTTAATTAAAAAGCTCATGCAGGAAGGGACTTCCGTAAATTTGATACGGACCTTGTTGGTCGACTCCTTTGGAAATTCAGCTGCAGTATTGAGGAAGACCGCATCGTAGAAAGAAATGTTGCAGACTTCAGCAGCTAACGAGGGTAAAAGACTAGTAACAGGTGTTACTCAACTGGCACATATCGTTTAGTCGAGATGAGAACGTCATTGCTCTTCCAGTGTAGTTAAATTGTAGATGTGCTAGCTCAAATCACGTTTATCTCACATTAATGGCCTCCACACCATACACGCGATTTACAATTTCTTGCATCGTGTACTAGTGAGGGTGTTCTAATCGACTCAGTTTAGACTGTGTTCTAGAAGTTATTGTAGTACATCTAATCGATTTTTTTATCACCAAATTTTTATGCACTGTATTCTGCTAATTTTTCTCTCAAGTTCCCGACATCACTCTTAACCTTCCACCTCTCCCAGCAGAGACGGTGATTTAATTATTACCAACTGTCTCGCCGCTACCTGTTTGACCACTCGCAAACGCATCACACTTACAACTCACTCAGAACCAACTGCAGATTTTTTATTCTGCAAGATGCAGCCTTTTTTGCCTTACGCAGATGTATAGTAAATTCAGTATGGTTAATATAAAGTTATTAAGTTATTTTGAATTCGAACCTTTGATGCGTGATACCTGCGCAGGTCGTCCTGCTTTATTTCTGGAGCTGGTAAAAGTAACAATCATGAAGGACAAAACTGAATGTCCCAGGTTAAAAGTTGTCATAGACAGCTGTAAACTATCTCATACATATATAAATAACTTATCTCATTCAACAAATTATATTCAGTTACAAAGTTGAATAATCGTATTGCTTTTTTTCTCTTATTGTTATTAACATCGCCGTTATTAGATTTGGAAAAGTACAATTGGTTGTAAGCAATGTATTTATGATCTTTCTCAGGAATCGTAGCGGCATTCGCTTTAAGTGATTTCAGAACTGGATGGCGTAACACAAAACTAACCTACGTCCAATCGAAAGCCAAACACAAGTGTTATCCGCTCATCCACCACGATTGGTAAATATAATGCTGTTTTCTGGCACATTTATATGGCCTTTTTTATTACTCAAAAATTTCCGAGGAAAACATTAAAAATAGCACCAGGGATACAAATAGCACGTTTGTGGAGAAAAAGCGAAGGCTTTGTGTAACTAATGCTGAATGAATAGGAAAATGATAGCTTTCTTGACGTATTTATGTATCTAAAGTTTTTTTTTTTTTTTTTTTTTTTTAGAAATAAAGAATAACCATAGTAAATTCTCTGTGCGTGCAAGATTATAAATGAGGAAATTATTGTTTAAATGGTTCACTGTCACAGAACTGTAGTACCTAGCTCTGTTTTACTGCCCTTGTTTAGTGAAAATTAACCGCATGATTTTATGAAGAGGTTAAATGGCCTGGAGATATAACATTTAGGTCCTCAATTACAGTGAAATACGACGCAAATAATCACGCGCCATTTCAAAGCGTAAGTGAAAAACAGCAAGCTACGAGCAGCAAATGTCAATAATTAGGCCTACAATTTCTGATAATGAAGAGTTTTCTTTATCAAATTTAAATGTGACGCCATGCATCGATTCCTACAAGGCAAAAACGGTGTCAAGCCACGTCCTTGTCGCAATTTGAATTGACAGTAAGCTAAAAAAATAAAGAATTGCTGAACAAAATCAACTGCTCCCACATCTATTCTTACTTCCATGATATAGCATGATGTAGATTTCGCTGTTTAGAATGATTCAGTGAAGATAAACAAAATGATCGGGTGGAATTGCTGTTAGCGGAATAATTTTATTTCTGTATAGTACTCTAAAGCAAGTACAAGTATTGTAATATTTTGATTATTATTTCCTCGAAGACTCGTCCTATATTAAAAAAAATTACAATTCACGTTACATTAGCTATTTGCTTGGCATAGAGACTGGTCTAATTGTATTCTTCGCACACTCACAAACAGATCAAACTATTGATTCTTATTTGCTGTAGCATAAGAAAAAATATCAAAAACTCGTTTATCTACTTCCACGTATATAAAACCAGCGAGGATTTAGAATTTCAGTATTCTGCCAACTAAGCATAGTAACGCATATGAATGTCAAAACTGAATTCGAAGGTTTTCTTAACAGATCTGTTCATAACTCAGTTTCATAATTACAGCATAAGAGATACTAAAACATGTTTAATTTCAATAATCAAACCATGACTGTAAAATTCATGTTGTTAGTGCGAGATAAGAAAATAAAATACCATGAGATGGGTATTTGTATACATTGTATACACTACTAACAACGTCATACCTGAATTATTGTCGGAAATCTATTAAAGAAGGCTGAAACTTTAAAATATCGTTTTTCAGGGCCTTAAGTCGAGCAGCGTATTCGTTGCATTACGTTGAGTCTACCATCAGCTCAAGTCTTAATTTTAGATACAACAAACATGATACTGATGAGATCCGCCTACAATTTATGTCCCGAAATTGATACTGTTTTTTTAACTTGATATAAGATCAAAACTGGGAATAAATATCCAGTTTTAACATCAGCCTGCATAAGGCGAAAATCTTACCATCTCGTCCTTCAAACGTAATGAGGCTGATTAAAATACTTCTGGTAATTTTACATAAAAACCAGCAATGAATTAAAGAGGGAAGATGGAAGACATGTGGTGAATTTGCCTTAACGCTCTGGCCTCGCATTCGGGATGACGGCGGTTCGTCCAGGCATCCAGATTTGGATTCTCCCAAATCACTCCAGGTGAATGCCGGGATGCTTCCTTCAAAAGACCATAGCCGAATTCCTTCGCGTTCCTTTTCTCCAGTCCCATCCTACCTCTAATGATCTCTACGTCGACGAGGCGTAAAGCCATAAGTAAAATGAAAATTTAAAAAAGTGAATTTTCCCTCCTCATTATTACAACTTACTTCGTCATACTGCAGTATGTAACATATACGTTAACACGAGTAGAGCTAGCACATTGTAACTGAATGGAACTACCGACCTAGAAGTTATTATCGGGGCAATAACGAAAAGTTGGTGGTGCTGTATCATAGGACAAGCGACGTGTTGGGACTGAAAAAGTGGTAAAACAAATAAGGTTGTAATGAGAATAAAGGGGGTATTTGGCAGTCTTGCTATTAAACACTGTGGTGTAGGTAAAATAATAATATCCAGACCATGGCCATAAATTTAGACCAGCACTGCTTAACACTTCGCCTTTCTCTCTCAAAAACTAATAACAATAGAATTTCATGTTTCACGGGTGTTGTTTTCCAATGGGTTAGTAGGAACGCATTACTGGAAGGGAGGTTAAAACGTAGTTAACTTAGTACGATTTTGTAAGGAAGAAACCACAGTACTTGTTGCGTATGACTCCATTAAAGTTAACTGACTATTAACGATTTTAAGATGGAGGTTAAGTGGCACAGATAGAAGAGATGCGGAACGTGATGTCACGCAACTGCTGTGATGCAAAATTTTCCAGATATACTGAAATTAAAAAAACAATAGGTTTTTGGTTTGAAAAATGGAAGAATGGTCAAACAAGAAAAGTACTGGAAAATATATAATATGCTTCACTGCATTCTAATTTTTCCGAAATGGAATATCACCCTCTGGCTTTTTAAGGATAAATCTTGGTTCTAACAGCAAACCACTTACTGAGAAATTGAAACTCTCACTTTGAGAAGCCGGTATAGAGCAGCCACTAAGAATTTTCAGTGCCGAGAGCTCAGAATTTCACCGCATTAGTAATAGGACAAATAAAAGGGGACTCGGTTAGAAAGAGCATTGATTCTATATATCTTCTGTTGATTATTACGTTGGAGGGACCTCAAACTTAATTCCGTCTGCTGAGCAATTTTTCAGATAGCGGTTGTGCTGATATATAATTAGAATGCCGCATTTCTTCAGCGAGTAGAAGTACCAAACAGAACTTTGCAAGTTATGTCGGAAGCGTGCAACCTTACTCTAGAAATGGATGCCTAAACCGTTAGATATGGTAATCTGACTTACGAGTTAGAGTAATTTCAAATTACACTTTTTCAGTGGCAGTTATTTTCGCACCCACATTAGACAAAGCTTAAAACTCTCATAACGTCTACGTAAATAATCGTGTAGTGCAGTTAATGGAAAAGCAAGATGTTGATACATAGAAAAATTGCTACAATCATACAGAAAAAAATGAATTTGGTTCATTAATTCCTAACCCTTAAGAATTCTAACTTCTCTTCCTTAAGACTAAACAAATTGACGAGAGATAAAACAGGCTATTTATAAAATTAGGAATACTAGTAGCAGAATAGAGATAACGTGTAACCTTAGTATTTACAAAGCAGCTCTTATAAAAAAAATAAAAAAAAAAAAAAAAAAGTGAGAGGCTCTTTCATAAGATCATATGATTTCTTTGCATTCCTTTTAAATAATTTGTCTCGTTTTATTTTTATAAAATTTTATGTATTCCTCTTTAAACACCTAGTATGCCTTTGGTTTTCTTTTTTAAATGTGCATGAGCCACCAAAAGTAAGTTTCTAACGCCAAAACGAAACTCCAACAAGTATGCCTCAGCGGTGAAGGATATTGCCTATACTAGTTCCAGTGGTTTATGTAATTGCTGAGTTCATTACAGCATGGCGCTTACCATCGTGAAGTTGACCAAAACACTTAAAATTCATCTTAGAGTTTTCAGTTAATAACTTAAGTTTCCGATCGGACTCATGCAATTTTGCGTTTTGTTATAGTAGTCTGAATTTTTTAAATATGCTGATAAACATACTTAAGGAGTGAAAGTTTTTCGAAAATTATAATATTCTTTGGTTCCCATAATAAACTCATGTATGTGTGATTTCCATAAAGTTTTTTTGTCACAAGCGATTATCTCTCTTCATACCAAATCAATTAATGAGGTATCATTTTAAATACTGAGGTATCCGCTTTGATCATATCATATTTAAAAAAAAAAAGTAATTTCTTCAAAGTCGACCCTTAAATAGAAAAAATGTCAATATTTCTAAAATACGACTTTTTGTGTTACAAGCCATTTATCTCCCTGGATGCCTAACCGAAATCGATAAATGAAGTATCATTTTAAATATTAATGTTCCGCTTTGGTGAAATCGTGTGCTAAGAAAGGAATTTTTTAGAATTCGTCCCTTAAAGGGCAAAAGTATCAATATTTCTACAACGCGTTTTTGTGTCACGAGTCATTTATCTCCCTTGATATCTAACCGATATAGGTAATGAGATATCATTTTAAAGAATAAGGTCACCGCTTTGGTCACATCATATTTTAAGAAAGTAATGTCTTCATGTGCAAAAATAGTAATATTTCTAAAATGCTGATTTCTGTGTCACGAGCCATTTAGCTCGAAGGATACCTAACCTTAATCGATAAATAATGTATCATTTTAAATATTAAGATCTCCGCTTTGGTGAAATCATATGTTAAGAAAGGAATTTTCCAGATGGAGCAAAAGTATCAATATTTCTCCAACGCGTTTTTGTGTCACGAACCCTTTATCTCCGCAGATATCTAACAGATACAGATAAATAGGGTATTATTTTAGAGATTAAAGTCTCCACTTTGGGCAAACCATATTTTAAAAAAGGAATTTTTCGGGTATCATTGTTTCCATTACTTCTTTTATTGTCACGAGCCATTTTTCTCCCTTTATATCTAACCAAAATCGAGAAATAAGGTATTATTTTAAAGATTAAGGTCTCCGCTTTAGTCAAACAATATTATAAGAATGAATTGTTTCGGAATTCACCCTTAAAAGAGCAAAATTATTATTATTTCTGTACCGTATTTTCTTTGATGAACCACTTAGCTCCCTTGATATCTAACCGAAATAGATAAATGTGGTACCATTTTAAAGATTAAGGTCTCTGCTTTGGTCACCTCATACCTAAGCCAAAGTATCATTATTTCTATGACGTGTTTTTTTTTATTTTTATTTTTATTTTTTGTTACGAATCATTTAGCTCCATTGACACCTAACCGAAATCGATGAATGAGGTATCATTTAAAAGTTTAAGGTTTCCACTCAGTCAAAATCATAAATTAAGAACTGAAGTTTTCTGAATTTGAACCCTTAAAGGGCTAAAGTAGTAACTGTGAATATCGCGCGTATGAGACAGTTCAGAGCCAAGCATCTAGATAGCAGCAGCTCATATCACAGAGATATTAATATACTGTTTCACTAGCGTCGACGTTTGTTACGTACGTATTATACTAAGCAAATAAACAATTGAAACAAATGAGGTGGTTTTTCTTTTATCATATTACAAACCACAAACCTTACTATTCATTATATTCGCAAAATTTTCGCTCGGGTTATCTAGTTGACTATTATTTTCAGTACGAAATAACGAAATTTCACTTGAGACCCCTAATTTCCAGAATTTATTTTGGTCCCTAAAAAGATAAAATTAAATTATTTCGTTCTTAGATCTTAATCTACTTTCACACATCCCAGGGTTATTGAAACCGGAGGGGAAAGAATAACATGTCTGCCATCCTGTTATTAATCCACAAGTGGGAATAGTTACCTTTAAATTTCTAGAAGAAGCGCATAGCCGACGAACATTTTATTTGTAGCGGTGAGCAACATTTTTTTTCCTTTCAAATTTTTTGTTAGTTTCTATAGTTTCAGTGGGATAGGGCTCAACCTAGCAAAAATAGAGTAATTTACACTGCGAAATTTTGTTTCTATGTTCCTCTGTGTTGTATTCAGCAATTTGTTTAACAAAATGACGCTTTTTGCAAGAACCAACACAATTTTTCCTAGACACCAGTAAGTTGCAGGTTTTATTTGAACACCTTAAAACGTTTTCTGTCGATAAACAAAATTATTTCAAATTTATGTTTCAATCCATTATAACATACCGCAAAATCAAGTATATCGCCTGAGACAGGAACACGTGTATGACACAAGTATAATTATGTGATAAACAAGGTATTTAACTCCAAATTTCAATTTTTAGAAGAAACGAAAAAACCTTAAACTTTTATTCAGCTGAAACGTGGTACATAATTTTTCGGATTTTTCTAGTTAATTTACAATTTTAGAGTCTGATTTCCCCAATCTGCGTAATCTAGCTATTAGATTAAATCATGTATTTTATTATTCCTTATGAGAAATTTTTTTAAAATTTTGGACGGATATTTCACCGGTTAATACGATTTTCAACACATTAAAAAGGTATGTTAACCTTAGATTTTGATCTTTAATAAAATCATAAGATTATTAATATCAGATTGTTACAATAGAAAAATGTTTCTTGTGAGTGTGAAATGTGACATTGCCGTTTTAAAGAATATTGAAATTCGTATATTTTCTAAAATGGATCCAATAATTTTAGCCTTTTTCTTATCATAATATATTACGTCAACAAAAGATTTTCTATCCAATTATACGATGCGCTTTGAGAATATTTATGGAGCAGGAAAAATAACCACTGACAGATAAAAAAAAGAAAGTGCTAGTACCTACGACGTATTTTGTTTTGTGTGATTCCAGCTGTTGTTCCGGATGTATGTGCAAACGTGCTCTGTGATTTTAAAAGGACAACACGGACAGAAAAGTACAATCATTTCTGCTTGTTATATTGCTCCATGTTCTAGTGACATCATCGGACGAAATTTATATCTGATTGTAGCGAACAATAATCACTAGATTTTCGTGAAATTTGTCCTAAAACATCTCACACGATCTGTCCATCACGACAAAGAACAGTTTCACGAAAAGGCAATTCTCTCATCATCTCCGTATTCAGCAATTAATTACCTATCTCTCCGTGAATGAAAAATACACTTGTGAAGTGAAATGAAAGTGGAAACAAGATGGAAGACAATTTAAAAAATCTGGTAGGCATATATCCTTTGTACACCAATTTATGTATGTGTGTGTGTGTGTTTTTTTTCTAACCACACTATAATAACCTAAATGATATTTCATTTATTGAATCAAACGGCATGTTAAAATATATTACTTTAATTGAATTACCAAATGAATTGAAGCTGGATTTCTTTATATGCTCAACTGTAAACTGTTCGACTATGAGAGACAACTTCCATTTCGTTGACCGCGATTTACGTAAAAAGTACTCCGTGAGTTTTCGCAGGATTTGAACACTATGCGGCCGAAGGTCTCAGGAACAATATGACGCATGTTTCATTTTCATGTGACGTAGGCATACTGTGAAATAACACTCGATGGTCACGATTAATGCGAAAACTACTGATCGAATTTTTACGGGGTATTGATCAATGGACCCGGGAGTAAACTAGGATATTTTCGATTTTGCAGTAAGCTCAGAAAAATTGTGCGTTAATTAATTTTCATTTCCATTAGACGTGGTTTACGGGAGAAAAAAACTACCGGTCGGATTTTGATGGGCTTTCGGACAATTTACAGTTCATGATTCATGGTTCCTAATCATTTAAGACCTACCACTTCCTTTTCAAGAATAAATTATTCACCACTCACTTTTCAGGTAAAAAAAACACACACACATACATCATCTCAGCTTCATGTAATCCATAGAAAACAGGGCCAGCGTTAGGGGGGGTGGGTGAATAAGCGGGTCAAAAGTACCTCGAGCCCGCCTGTCGAAGGGGGCCCCGATCAACGGGCCGGAAGGGCAGTGGTAGAACTAAAAATGAAAAAACAAAATCGGTCATTTTGCCTTGGGGAGAGCCCAAATCGATGAATTTGTAACGGACCGTAACCGGTTACGTCGCTGCTAAGAACGCTTTCCTGGGCCCCGAGAATCCTAGCACCGGCCCTATTTAAAAAACAAAGCCAAATTTTTAAATTACTTTAAGAAAAGATACTAGCAATATTGATGTATTGTTCATAGTTTCTTTAACAAATACATATCATTAAAAATTATAATATTATTACTGAGAGTATTGAGGGTGTTGTAATAACACAAATTTATCGATATTTTTTGCCTTATGTGCCTTCAGCAATCTTAAATTGCCACTTTCCACTATTGACAATCTGTTTCTTTTCTTTGCTAGAAAATTGGTGAGTACGTTAAATCATCTTTCCGCTGCATATCGTGATGGGAATGCTACCAAAAACTTCTTTGATTCAGTCCATAAAGCGGTTATGATAGTGGAAAGCAGGATCACCAACGCACCCTACATTCAACTCGGACCAAAAACGCCCCATACTTTCTTTTCAACGACCCACCGATGGGAATCACTGGTCTAAAGAATAAAAATAGGATAAATTTCACCGTCGAAAAAGTGGCTAATTAAGATAAGTATCCACAAATAATTGTCATCTGTTTTGCGTTGAACGCGATTAATCCAAAATTACTGGTCTCATTTTGATGGACTTCCGATCAGTGTCCAAGTAGTAAAATAAGCATGTTTCATTTTATTGCTGTGACTCCTTAACGCTGAGAAATTAACATTAAAGTTTCCGCAAATCAGTACTCAATCAAATGTAAATTACTTCACGCCGTTGGAATGTTTAGCATTACACAACAGTGTATTATATGGAACTGAAACGAGATTATTCGTAACTGAAATTGATATTCGCCTCTGGTACTCTGCAGTGGCTTGGTGGCGGTTATATCCGTGCAGAATTCGCATATCTAATGAACAGACACTGTACGTGATATGGTCTGTTGGAACACGACCGTGGAGATGGCTGCGTTGAGCCTGTATGTGGCTGGCCAGTCCTGCGCTGTTTCCACCCCCGCCGTCAGCGTCGCCGCCGCAGCCTTATTGAAACAGATGGCTGCTAGCGACGGGGGTGCTGCACTACCACCACATGTTTTTTACTCCACTCCCGGCGTATGTCGTCTCATCTTCCTCTTGGCTGTTTCTCCTCTCCGTCATCTCGCCGACCCAATTCCTCTTACGGACCGTCTCATTACTCTCGACTTGCTACCTCCTTTTTCCTTTTTTCGTGGTTACTAACATCCCCGTTTCTTCGCTGCGATTTACGAAATATCTCTCCGGCAACCTGAAGTGCAGACTCTTTTACGATCCCTCTGGAGTTACTCAGGATCGTAGTTGCGAATATGTGGCTTTACTTGTTACAGTTTTACTCGAAAGTATTCACTGGTAATATAGCACTACGCACTGAAAGATGTTACATTCACTGAAGTACACAAAAACTTTCAATAAAAAATCTTTCAAATAGTGCGACGAAAATCAAATATTAAAATAGTTGATTATTATTAAAGAAATACGCTTTATACGTGCTTTATTTATTCTCGTACACGTTTCGCCTATTGTCGAAATATCTTCAGCGTTCATTGTTTTTCTGTAATACACGTACGTTTACAGTTTTAAATTTTCGTACAAAAAAGTTTTATTTAAATATACCACAATTATTATTATATTTACGTGTTGTAGTGTAAACTTACAGTTACTTCTGATTGTTCAACTGTGTCCTCAACTCTCCAACACCAAAATATAAGAATAATTGTAGTATATTCAAACAAAACATTTCTGTAGGAAAATTTAAGAATCGAAAACAGACTAATATTACAGAAAAACAATGAACAATGAAAAAACCAAGACGAGAAGCGACATTTATTTATTTATTTTATTTTGCTTATTGCTTTACTCATCGCCGATGTCAAAGTCACCAGTAAGACTATTTTCGGAATACGCGGTAGATATAGAACCATTTCTGTCAGATATATTTCGTAAATCTTTAGAAGAAAGAAAAGTACCTTCTGACTGGAAAATAGCGCAGGTGATTCCCGTTTTCAAGAAAGGAGATCGGAGAGATCCTAGGAATTATCGACCGATATCTCTAACATCTGTTTGCAGTAGAATTCTGGATCATGTCATATGCTCTAACGTTATGAAGTTTCTAGATGAAAACGAGTTACTTACAGCAAATCAACACGGATTTCGGACGAACCGATCGTGTGAAACGCAACTGGCTCTATTTTCGCATCGTAATGAAAGTTATTGATACAGGATCACAAATTGATGCTATTTTCTTGGATTTTCAGAAAGCTTTTGACTCTGTACCACACAACCGACTTTTAGCGAAAATTCGAGCGTACGGTATATCTTATCAGATCTGCGAATGGATACGCGATTTTCTAACTGGTTGGTCACAGTATGTCGTTGTTGACGGGGAAGCCTCTTCTAAGCTAGATGTTACTTCGGGCGTTCCTCAAGGAAGTGTAATAGGATCACTTCTTTTCTTAATTTTTATAGACGATCTCGGTGACAGCGTTAATATCAGGACGCGATTTTTTGCTGATGATGCACTTATTTATAGGGAAGTGAGATGCTCTGAAGATTGCTTAGAAATTCAACGAGATCTGGATGTTATTTCGGAATGGTGCCGAACTGCAAAAAGTGCAAGGCAATGCAAATAAGTAATAATGATTTTATGTATTCCTTCTTTTCTCGCACTATTTGGGATTGGAATGCGCGGGTTTAGGATTGGTGCTTAGCACCCTCTGCCACCCACAATGTTTGTGATTTGCAGAGTGTGGATGCAGATGTAGATGTAATGAAAGACCCCGTTTGCTTACTAGTACAAAGTTAACAATTCAGTTGTTGACACTGTGGATTCCCTGAAGTATCTAGGCGTTACAGTACAAAGCAACATGAAATGGGACTTGCACATAACTTCCGTCGTAGGCAAAGCTAATTCTAAACTACGATTTATAGGTCTTATTTTGAGAAGTTGTAATGCTCATACAAAGGAAATAGCTTACAAAACACTAGTCCGTCCGCATTTGGAATACTGTTGTGGAATTTTGGATCCGTATCGTGAGGGATTGATTGACACGTTAGAGAAAGTACAGAGGAGAGCCACTCGATTCGTGACTGCTAGTTACAGTCCTTATGTAAGTGTCACAGAGCTGATACGTGGGTTGGGCTGGGATTGTCTGGCGGACAGACGACGTCGTTTTCGTTTAATTTGTTGGAGAATATGCGAAAAATTTTAATTTACGAGTGCAACGAAATGCTTCTTCCGCCAACCTATTTAGGTCGAAATGACAGGAGGGATAAGATTCGAGAAATAAGATGCCGTACTGATACATTTATGTATTCCTTCTTTCCTCGGTCTGTTCGGGATTGGAATGAACTGAATTAGGATTGGTGCTTAGCACCCTCTGCCATCCACAATGTTTTTGATTTGCAGAGTATAGGTATAGATGTAGATTAGAGGCGAGAAAGGACTGAAGGCAAGTAATCAGAAAGAATTCGGCCACGGCCTTTTGAAGGAAGCATTCTAGCATTGGCCTGGTGTGATTTGGGGAACCATGGAAAACACGAATCTGGATGGCCGGACGGGAATTCGAACCTGCGTCCTCTCTAACGCGAGGCCACAGCTTTACCACTCACCCACCACGCTCGTTAAGAGACACGAAACGCGTCAGAAAATAAATAGAATCCAATAATATTTTACTATTTCAGCAAGCAACTGCAGAACAATTAACAGTAATCACATTAAAAATTATAATCACACAAAATTTGTAAACATAAAATATATAAAAAAAACATAAAACATGTAAAAAAAATACAATAAAATATATACAACCAACAAATGAACGAAATCGAACTCGAAAAATGGAAATAGTTAAATTAGTATTTTTTATAGTAAAAAATTTGACACGGCAAAATTTTTTTAAAACAACGATGTCTATTTGTAACAAAGTGATTAACTGTATTCAGAAAATTACAACTTGAATAATTAGAGAAAAACACTGAAAGTATTTTTTTTTTTTTTTTTTTTTTTTTTTTTTTTTGCCACAGAAAAACGGAAAGGAATGGAAATAGTAGTAATAAAAATTGTACATTGAAATTGAAAAACTTTCGGTCACTATCAGATAAATAAGAATTACCTTTTCGGACACTTTGAAGAATGATTTCAGAAGCACTGAAGAAAATTATTTTCATAAATACAGCAAAACACAATTAATTGGTTTACTGAAATAAAAACTAGCATGTCACAAACTAGCATGTCTCAGAAAGGAATAAATCTTGACTAGTGAGAAAAAAAATTCGCTGTGTTTGAGGGTTACCAACAGAAAATACAGAATCAAGGAAACACAATTTGGTCAGGAAAAAAAAACCGATATTAAGGTATTGAAATATCGGAAGTAGTGAAACGAAAACAGAAATGAAAAAGAAAACATGTTCAATAATTAGTTAGAGTTGAAATTTTCTGCCAGTTATCTAACTTCTCATCTTAATAAAGTAGTCTCAATTTATTGCCATTTACTTTAACAATCTCCTGTAACACGAAGAAACCGGGTTCCTCTTATACTTTAACGTCTGTATCCCAGTTGCTAATGAGATGACGATAAAAGACGTCCCTCCTGCTGGATAAGTTCAGATAGAATAGGTGCATTTGAAATCTACATCCCTGCGAACTGGGTAATCTGATTATGGTTACTAATTGGTTTTTGCAAACTAACTCTAGCATGCAGAGCATGAATTAGAGTTCTTCTCGATAAGACCGACTCTTTAGTCTCACTGAACGTTTGTCCAGAAGTGATTTATTGCATTAGTAATACAAGTGAAACACCAGGAAAAGTGATTACACGGTTTTTAAGATTACTAGACACAATAGCGAATGCTGAGATGGTCTCCACTCTCCAACTCAAAAATTACAACTGCACAAATAGTCCAGTCAGTATGTGCTCAATAGGACCACCAGCGGCAAAGTTTTGGGGCAGATTTGATTCCTTCTCTTCTACATGCTTTTGGGGATGCTGAAATCGAATCTGATGTTTTCTAACAAAATTTCGTGACGCAACATTTAAAAAAATGAGAAAAAGTACAAAAAAATCTCATTTTTAGCAGTTTTGTGATTATAACTTGGAAAGTACCAACTTTTCGTAAATAACCTCTATATTCAAAATGAAAGTACATAAAATTTTCTACAAATTCCAATTTTACTTTTTTGTGTAAACTATTTTTTTATATTTTTCTAAACATATAAGTCGATGTTTATTGTTTCGAATTCCGAGGCCTAATTGTGGGGCTCTAACCTCCTACTCTACTATTACATCTAATGTGTATATTCAATCACTTGACCTTGATACATAAAATCCGAGACCTATATTATTTTCTATAAGTTATCATGGAATAATTCATTCAATATTATTTAATCCTGTTCAACGTGGGCAGGATAGCGATTCTCTCTACTAAAGTGAAGGAGATTGTAAAAGATGTTTTAACATCACAGTTACCTTCCGCCGGCTACGAAGTAGTGTCTCTGGAGTGGAGAGATACATTTTCTCTAAGTCAGTTGTATGCGAATTGTCGCAGAGCACGGATCACGTAGTGAAGGCATTGGCCTATATACTTACTGTATGGTGTAGTTTCGTATGTGTAACTGTGTTTAAGACGAACTTTATGTCGTCGATAGGAACTGTGATTATAAAAGTGAAGTTCTAACAGTATTTAAATGAACATTGAACGTCAAGTTGTGATAGTGGATGATTTAGCGGTAAAGAGATATGAATTATAATTTTCCTTTTGTCTCAAGAACTCTGTAATCTTTCGGATACGAATTTTCGATTAGCCTTCACTTTGAAATTTGATAGTGGCCAAACCGTTCAAAAGTGTTAACGTGCTTTATTAATAAACTTGTCATGGACGTAATTATTCTTATTAATGAACTTAATTAACTTTATTAATTGTACTCATAATTGCTGCTTAGGACGGCTTTTGTTTCATCATATGACGACCGACGCCTCAACGAACTATATAAAATTAAATTAGTTTGCTTCTAGAACTGTGTCTTTGAGAGAACCTGTTTTTGCGAGTTTTAATATAGTGCTAACTATAAAAGAAAGGGTAAAAGTGTCTTACAATGTCCAACTAGAATTCAAAGCTAAGCGTCAACTGTTGGCAGAACGTAGCTCTACTGCCAAGTTCTGGGTTATTTATTTTGCAATTGTGACTTTTATTAAGCACTTTATTAAAGCAGAAAGAAGCGGCAACTGGGATCTGCACTTACAAACTGTATATGAAATTCTCCCTTTCTTTCACGCCAGTGGCCATAACCAATATGCCAAATGCAGCCGTTTTTACCTCAAGGACATGCATACCTTGAAAACTGCAATACCATCTGCCGACTACAAGCATTTAATCACAGTAGGATGTTGTTCCATTCGTAGGGTTGAGAAAGTGTTGTGTGTCACCTGGAGAGATAAGGCTATTGGACAAACTCTAATTAAGTCAATGAAGACAAGTGGTGGTCTCACTCATGGCTGTGGAGTAATTGCAGGCGTTGTGACAAGATGAAAACAAGGGATGACAGTATTGCATAAAGGGTGTCAAGAGACGGAGCACTTTACGAGAGCGGAACTATAAACGTCAGAACAACACGTAGACAGCAGAGATGCTACGCAAAAGCAAGAACTACTAATACAGATAAGTTTCTGAACTGATTGTACGAGCATCCTCCTTTTTCAGAGACTACTGACCTAATGTCAGTAAGTACAAGTGTTGTCGCAGATGAGAGGAAGAACTGCCAATTGATTGTCCAAGGAGATGGGCATGAAAGGTATGCAGCAGATTATTGGTGGTGATTTTCATGCTGAAAAATCATTCGAATCGAAATGGTAAAGCCTGTTACGATCATGAACAGCTATATTAAAATATAAGACAGGGCTGTAGTCATCAATCCAATCACACATTTTCCAACGAATTACCATCGTGAAACATTCAGATGAAGAACTGTGACAGTTTTTGTGTTACGAATTTAACCCAAACCCCCTCTCTCTCTTTTTGAAGAGCATGGGATGAAGGAAGTAACAAAATTTAGCTTGTACAGGGCTTTTATGCTAACTTAACAGGTGGGCTTGAACAATACTAGACATGTCATCAACGGAGGTTTTTTTTAACACAGTGTCAAATGGCACCACGGCCAGACATATGCAGAAATTTGCAGCAGTTACGTCTCATATATTACGTCAAACCAAAAATTAAATGCCATTGTAATTTTATATGGCTAACATGACGAAGATCGTGAAAGTACCAAACGCACAGAGGGATTGAGAACATCCCATGCTGCCATATAATTTAGTGAATCGATTGTACCCGCTGTCTCTCAGCAGAGTTTGCTTGCAAACTCCAAAACCAAGAGCTTGTTGATATATACGCTAGTGTAAAATCTGATGATTCAAAAATTGATCCACAGCAAGCAGTGGAGGATGCTGTCATCCTACTTATCACAACAGCTCATAAGTTGGCTTCTTCAAATGAATCTGTGACAGTAGTTGGGGAAGATATCAACCTTTCTATGATCTTTATTGGCCTGAGTGGCCATAATATAAAGAATGTCTTATTTAAAAACCGAGGAAAAGGAAAGGCATCTCAAACCATTTACAATCCTCATCTTGCTGACAACACATAATCAGACCATATAAAGTTCCTGCATGCGATGAGTGGTTGTGACACCACTTCTTGTTTGTTCCGTCAGGGTAAATTAAAATTTCTCAAAGTACTGCAGTAGAACCAGCAATTGACGCTTTTAAAGACTCTCATGCACACCAAGAAGAAATTGGCGAAGCAAGAAATATGTTTCTAATGGCTCTGTACGGAAAAGATCATGGGCTAGCCTGAATGATTTGAGATACAGGTAACACGTATGAACATCGTATCAGAGCAAACCCAACATTCCCTCATTACCACCGAGAGTTCACTTTCAGGTGCAGCAGTGGTTATCCGGTCAAACCACACTCCACGAGCAACAGACCAGGACAAGTGAGTGTAAAAAGGAAAAAAAGAATTTTTTTTTAAATAAAAAAAAAACCTAAACCACTTCAGACACCGCACAAGGCTCAGTACTCGGGCCCATTTCTTGTAAATGTAAAAAAATGCTGCCAACGAAATGACAGAAAGGCAGGACTACATTGCTCCTAGATCTGCACATCATGCGCAGGGCTTTGTTGGGCCCCTCGATGACAGCACTGACATGGAAAAAGAGGAGACCAAACAAAGAGACCTAGTACTGACTGAAGGAGAATACTTACACGATGCAGAACCCCACAATATGCTTCGTAATTACCCATGTCTCTTTGAGATATGATGATAAGTTAATGTTTTCTCACCACCTCTTTCACTTTCCAGATGAACAAGCGTTGAGCGTTGAGCTCACGAAACAAAAACCCTGTGTCAGGATCCTCCACCATCAAAAAACCTCAGCCAATACATTATAAACTCAATTGCTCATAAAATGTACATAATGATGATATGTAATATACTTAAATATAAAAACATGTGACGATTTTTAAAGTTTATTGTTGTCATGTCAACAACAACAAAATTGAATTTATACAATTTCGGACACCATTAAATAATGTACATTATGTTATTTTTGAAAATGACCTATACCTTTATATATATATACGATCTAAATAAGGTATCTATACAGAGAACTGGAGGAAATTCATTAACAGCCTTTTTTAATAATAAATTTGAGTTTTGGAGTAGAATAAGTGGGATTCTGCGGTGACACATAACTGATACCAATTTTCAACTAGCGCTTGAGCCCGAACGGTCCGTCCGAGAAGAAACTAAATAATGAAATTTTTAAAACTTTTATGTACTTTCAGTTTGAATATAAAGGTTACCAACGAAAAGTTGATATCTTCAAAGTTATAAGTAAAAAACAGCCAAAAATTGAGATTTTTAACTTTTTTCATTTTTGTCATTGCTGCATCACAAAATTTTGTTAGCAAACCTCAGATTTATATTCAGCACCCCCCAAAAAAAACATATAGAATGCAGAAATCAAAAACAGGTAAAAACACTATCTGACTGGACTAAAATACACTGACACCAAAGCAACTGAACAGAAGCTTATGCGATTCGCAGATAAATGTAGGTATTCATACCCTTTGTTAGGTTATCTTCTTCTTCCTGCCCAGTGTTAGGCCTGGTGGCCTGTTACGGTCTCAATCCATCTTCTTGGTGGTCTCCCTACATTTCTCCTCCCTCTGGGATGATATTTGAGGATTTTGCGTGGGATCTTAGGTTATATATTCCTTAATAACGTCGACGTTGACAGACCGTAAATCCACAATAAAATACTAATTGTGGAATCAGTGTAGATTCGAGAAACAGCGTTTTAGCATGTGTTAAGTACAAACCTCTATGTTATTCCGCTAAGCAAGATGTCAGTGTACGTAGCAGTTTTCCTGTTATAGTTGTCTACGGTTTTTATTTATGTGCATTATTTCAACATTGTGCTATACGCATTCAGGGATGTGTTCCATTGCACTGATTTTTCCCCTTCTAAAAGTGTATGTTGGTATATCAGATGTATTTAAATATTTGTTGTGTTTTGGGTGAATGGAGAAAGGGGGGGAGAGCAAACAGCATCGCTTTCAGTGGTGGGGGAGAGTTGAGTTAATTATCCTGTTGACCGGCAGGAGCGCTGATGTTGAAACTACAACCCCAACTTCTCCAACTTCTTTTTTTTTTTTTTCAGCCAATTTCATTTGCTTCTATAACGTCAAGAAAATCTCATGAATCCTATTTTAATAGAGGGATCTAAGTGCTGCTATTTGCCTGCGAAGTGCATAAGTTATATTCTGTATTATAAGTGCATTTTTTTGTTTGTGACATGCGTAACTTACGAGCGAATGATCTTAGAAACTACCATCCCATATGCATAACATCTATTTGTATTACAGTTACGGAGCATATAAATTTTCTAGATGAGAATAATTTTCTTACAACAAATCAACAGAGATTTCGGAAGAAAAGATCATGTGAATAACAGCTGGCACTATTTACAAACGACGTAATGAAAGTTATTGACGCAGGTTCACAGGTACATGCAATTATTTTAGATTTTCAGAAAGTCTTTGACTCGTGCCATACAACCGCCTTTTAGCGAAGCTTCAAGCGAACGGTATATCGGATAAGCTTTGTGAATGGATAAAGGATATTCTAACTGGTCGGGTGCAATATGTCGTCGTTGAAGGAAAAAGTTCTTCTAATCTAGATATTCCATCTGGTGTACCTCAAGGAAGTGAAATAGGACCACTTCTTTTCTTAATGTTTATAAACGATCTCGGAGTCAAACTGAAAAGCATATTTAGATTGTTTGCTGATGATGCGGTTATTTACAGGGAAGTAAGGAATTCGGCCGATTGCTTAAAAATTCAGCGCGATCTGGATGTTATTTCGGCATGGTGCGATGAATGGCAACTTACGCTAAATTGTAAAAACTGCAATCCGATTGTTCAGAAATACGAGGTAAACAGTTCAGTTATTAATATGGTCTATTCTATGAAATATTTGGGAGTAACAGTACAAAGGAACATGAAATGGGACTTACACATTAATTCGTTAGTAGGTAGAGCTAATTCTAGGCTGCGATTCCTAGGTCGAATGTTTATTTATTTAGCTTATGGCCATCGCACAAAAATAATACAATTTAAGATTAAATTACAATTAAAATTCAAAATTAACATGGTGTAGCCAATCTAAAGCTTCATTTGAAATATTAATAAAATCTATCGGTGATCCCCTGAAGGCTCGAAGTGAGCAGTCAAATGCCACGTGACGGATGGTTTGCGTTTCCTCACCACAATCGCATCTCGGTGAATCTCTCATTCCCCATGTGCACAAAGATGAAGCAGATCTGCCATGACCAGACCTAACTCTGTTAAGAGCTACCCAGGTCTTGCGAGGAAGGTCGAGTCCCTTCAGAGCCTGTTGACTGTCAAACAGGGAGTGCCATTCTGGTGGGGCTGAGGAAATCCACTCCAATTTCCAAGCTTCTCTCCCATTAAAATTATCAGATATAATTTGTTTTACAGTTTTTACGCTTGGATTTCTTGATTTAAGTATCTCAAACTGATTATCCATGTCGTCATGGATGGGCAGATCCAAGTTATGACAGATCTTATTATGGTCGAATGTTGAAAAGTTGTAATGAACAAACAAAGGAAATAGCGCAAAAAATCTCTTGTGCGTTCACATTTGGACTAGTGGTGTGCCATTTGGGATCCGTTTCGTAAGGGGTTGATCGAAAGTATAGAGAAAGTACAGAGAAGAGCCGCTCGACTCGTGACCGCTTGCTACAGTCCTTATGAAAGCGTCACAGAACTGATTAGTAGACTAGGTTGGGAGTCTCTGGTAGATAGACGACACACGTTTCGTTTAAACTTATTGGTAAACATGTGAACTCACACTTTCACTTACGAGTGTAGTGAAATACTTCGTCCACCAACCTATTTGAGACGGACAGATGAGAGAATTAAGGTGCCGCACTGATTCTTACATGAATTCTTTTTTACCTCGTACCATTCGGCATTGGAATGCATAGCAAAGAGATTGGTTTTGGTGCTGAGCAATTTTGTGAATTACAGAGTGTATATGTAGATGTAGAAGTAGATGAAAGTTTGGGACCGTCCCAACATTCATCTAAACACTGCAGTCAGTTCAGCCTGAACGTTTGGCTCTGGATTTGAACCTGGGCGCGTTGTATCTGTCCAACCCGGTGTAGTAGTGTATTAGCGCACTGCCGTACTTAATATAGTATTATTCTGATAAATCAACTGCTGATAATTTCAGTAATCAGAATATTGATCTACATCCTGCTAACATTAGAATACCCTCAAGGAAGAACCAATTAAGGATACTGCTTATTATGATAATCTCCATACACCGATACCCTCCACTAGGATCACACATGTTACGATGAGTCGGAGAGTCTAGCCGGTTGGATCGGTTGTGTTTCATCTCATCGCGTCGTGATAATTTCATTCTAAATAAATCCACGACGCTCGATGCGAATTCTAAGGAACTAAGACACGGCATTGATTTACTCATGCCCAGTAATTTGTGCGGCTCTGATTATTGAGAGACATGTGGAGCGAGGATAAACAAATTGTTGGAATGTACTGTGAACGACTGTATGGTGATTTAAACTTGTCTTATTAATTCCCATTCGAAAAAACCGTAATTTTCTAATATTTCTTAAAACTTATAATCCCTCGGAAATGATGACATATGTTACCAATACCTTCTGCTGTAAGATGTACAGCCGGCGACAGTACATTCATGTATGTTAGCACAGTTTACACGATGTCTTAATCGAAATGACATTCACAGTACGGCACGCGCCCATAAGCTTAAGCGCTCCGGCAAAACTCAGTGCTCCTATGATGACTACATACGCAGAGCCTGAAAACTGAGCCCGATCTATGCATTCCAATCGGACCTCCCAGGTATGCCGAATATCAAGAAGAGTTACCCTACGTACTGTAACCCTCGGCTTATTCTGGCGCTCTGACCAATTGCGGAACACCACAAATTCTCTGTTAAATTCTCTCAACGTCATTACCACTGCATAAGTGGGTCACATTGTTTGGTGTTAATGCTCCTTGAACTGGATGCGGGATGTGGAAGAAGGCCAAGCCAGTGGTCTCGATCTTCTGATTTCAGACCAGCCGTACTTAACTTAAAGTTAAGGAGGGTGCGGGCGTAATGAAATGTCAAGCGGAGGAGGAATGCGGCTTGCGGAGTGCAAGGTATCTTTCCCGCCCGTGTGGAATATATCCTAGCTCTACATTGTCGCAAATACTTTGTCTCCTTCACCGTCTCATAGAGTTGAAAACCTTTATTCTATCTAACATCATATACTTTGTGAGTATTCCCTGAGATCTCATTGGTAGTACTGAAAAGTATGCATTTACCTAACTAATAATAAAATTACTGCGCGAGAGGGTGGTATGGAAGGGTGTCGTGGTAAGAAAAACTTTGGGGACCCTCGTACGTTTTCTGGGAGGTCGTGGTCAATACTTCATTCTGTCAATCACTCCTGCAGTCATACTGTATCCTGCCATCGAAATAAACACATTGTCAAGGATGTCGTTGGATAGTCCTTTCTGATGATGCTGATTGCAGTTTAATTCATTAGTTCTTTAAGTTACATGTGATTCCTATCCGGACGACAGGTGATTTAACCTTTCACCAAGCGAAAATAACTAACACAACTTCTGAATTGACTAAAGAGTTCTATTAAATAACAAGACGCTGCTTCATCTTTCATTTCACCTCTCATTCTGTCGATATCTTCTTAAAAAAAAAAAAAATCGCGGATAAGCATCAAACATTGTCCAGAGATACTAAAGCACATTACAAAGAAATTACAGCAGACTGATTCTGATCGTCATTGCACAAACGCCAGAGAAATATCCAGGACACAATAAAAAGTGGCGACAGACATTTCTCGAGCGCTAACAATCAACTTGACAGTAAACTTCATACAAAAACAATTAAAACTTATTTAAAATCACTCACAATCATTGTAAAACACCTTAAAATGGAAATTAAATCTATTTATAGGCATTTGAACATAAAACGGGCAACATAAACAACTCAAAATACCTGAAAATCGTCCTCGAAACACCGTAACTTATACAACGTTTTTAATTAGAAGCTTTAATTAATATTTCAAGCGTCATACTACTTATGATCATATTACACATCACATTCCCAGTCTCTTTCTACATAAACAATATCCACTCACATAGAAAATATACAAATTCATCATTAATCAACATTCATCTATCTATACTCAATTCCTAAGATTGAAATTAAAGGCTGGTTTTGAGGGCAGTTGCAACATATTCCTAAAAATTGTATTAAGCAGGATTTTTCATTTTTTACCACAGTATACGTGTTGCAACCAATGAATGAGAAACCTAACATCACTTAGGGAGCATAATACTCGGTCTCTTCCCGCAACTCCTGTGTGTGTTTAATGTAAACTTGTTTGTGTCTGGACAGGTGTGGCGCTGACTGTAGCAGGTGCTGATACAGCAGCCCGGGAGGTGGCTTGTGACCTTCCACGCAGCCGCCTGATGAAATATTCATCGGCACTCACACACTGCCGGACGTCAAGCGCCACACCATCCATCTTGGACGCTTGCTCTACAACTACGTAGTGGCCGATACGACACGCACTTGTCCACCGCAGCTGTCTGCATAGTAGAAGGGCCCTCAAACAGGACAGGGACTGGCTCGTTCTTCTTTTCCTCAAACAGTCCACATCTCGCCTAAGCCTCACGCTTCTATTTCGGATAAAACATAATTCTGATCAACGAGTTCGTCCCTAATGCTTCTTAATAGAAATGATTTTTTTGTGGGGGGGGGGGGTTAATATTAAACATCGAATAAAAACGATATGGTATTATTGGTTCTTGGTCTAATTTTTTCATTGATATTTAACAAATCTGTAAGTTTCTACCGGTTTCACTAAAAGCAGAATAAATTCCAAGATTCGTACAAAGTTAAACATTTGCTCTGACATTCTTGGGTTCGATCCTCGGTCAAGTCATTCAAATTTCTGTTTCCCATGGTTTCCCTAAAACACTCTAGAGAAAAATCGGGACGTTTCCTTCATAAAAGGCCGTGGCCGAATTCCTGCCTGTTCCTTACACCTCATTCTCTATATCCTAAAATCAATGTTCAGTTCGCACAACGGAAGCTACAGATGTCGCCATGACTTGACGTTGCTTTAAGTGTAAACCATTTAACACAACGTGATTTTATTTCAGTGTTCTCTACAGCGATACCATTACGGCTGGGACAGCATTGTTTATAAAGAGTTAATAAAAAAAAAAAAGATATCCAGCTAAGCTGACCGCGAATTAATCCCATGTCATCACAAAAACGAGAGGTTAAACTGTTGCCTCGCAGTCGGAAGGGCGCCGGTTCGAATCCCCATCCGGCCATCCAAAATTAGGTATTCCATGGTTTCCTGAAATCATTCCAGGCGAATTTCTAGATGGTTCCCTCAAAATTCTATGGCCCCCAGTCCTTCCCTGACCTTGACGTCGACGAAGCGTAAAGCTATAACAGCTGAGTCTTCACGAAAGGCAGACCGAGCGTGGTGGGTGAACGATTAAAGTTCTGGCCTCGCATTCTGGAGGGCGCCGTCGGTTCGAATCCCCGTCCGGGGATCCAGATTTGGGTTTACAGCGGTTTCCCCAAATCACAACAGACGAATGCCGGGATGCTTCCTTCAAAAGGGCCATGGCCGAATTCCTTCCAGTTCCTTGTTTCCACTCGCATCCCGTCTCTAATGACCTCGACGTCGACAAGGCGTAAAGCCATAAATAAATAAAAAGGCAGGTTAGAATGCTGCTGCTGACGCATCGGTCTCACTGATGACATCGAATCTCCTTGATGTAGATACTGTTCGACACTTCTGTACATTTTCCTTATGCTAAGGCAGACTGCAGCTGTGTTGCCGGTGGCAGATCCGAGAATTGTACCTGCATCACAATTTGATGACGGCATGTAGTCACGACTTCATTAGAACTGAAGGCCTGGCTTCGGAATGTTAAATGACCTAAAGTCGTTTTAGTAGGGGACTGTGAACTCAAAAGTTATATTTCCAGTACCTTTAACGGTTGTTGATTTGACTAACATAGAACCACCTTAATGAATTCGGAATAAATGACAATGTATTACAGTATCACGCATGGGGTCATGTGCAGCAGTAAGGGCCAATCTTTGCCCGAATAGAGCAATAATGCATGCTATAAATGTAAAAAATACTACAGATTTCACTCTTGTGTTGACAGAAAAGTGATGATATGATATTTGAGGAACAGTTTCAGAAGCGAATGCCTTTTTTCAAAACAGTACTTTCCCACGAGCAGCACAAAAAATAACAGTTACAAGATATTTAAGAACAAGAAACAGTATAAATTCATTTGTTAGAGAATCGTCAGGAATGCGATAGCAGACAATGAAGAAGTATTGAGATGGTGAAGCAAGCTGAGTAGAAAAAAATAATTGTAATAAAAGAATATATGCATGCCATTTGGAGTGTAAACTAACTAAAAGCAGTTTTTTGTTGTGTAGTGATTATTTAATTAAAGGTTGGACGAAACCAATTTTCATCGTTCTAATTGCTAAAAAGGATAATCAACTCATTAATTCAGCTAGTTACAATAACTTTAGTTCCGTATACCATGTCTATAAACATAGCACTGTCCGATTTTTAGCTGTTAGCTAACCACAAAGATCAAGAGAAACGATCGACATTAATACATGCAAGTTTACCAATTGAACCACAGAGAAAGTTAAGAGTTCAAGGTAACTTCCAAATGATCTGACAAATGAAAGGTTGAGCCTTAGCCTGGATTCAGATACAGGAATTAGATGTGGACCTCAAATGGTATACGAGTTAGAAAACTAACGACTGCTGAGTTCGATATTTTCGTAAGTAAGATGAAGACACTACTGTAGTCTGCGTTTCCACACCTACGAACGCAATATCGTTTGAAATATTGCTTCCAACTACAATATTATTCACAGTCTAAGGTTTCGGCAGTAATAAAGCAAACTATGCTTCAAAATTAAAAAGATTTCGGAAAATTATGACACACTAGCGACGAAAGGATAAAACATATCCATTTCTTTTTATAACGGTTTAACATAATTTCATGGAAACGGCACAACTCGTAAATTAATTCATTGACCTTAAAAGCATATAGCGATTTGTTATATGGCCACTAAGTTCCTGGCTTGACATGGATTTCTTAGGGTACGGGGGAATGACTGCATATTCACGAGTTCAATACCGTCATTGGTTGGGAAGGAACTATTCCGTCATTCGCGTGTAAAAATTCCACTTAAACTTCGAAAATTTAATGGTTCGTGATGCAGGTTAATACATTCCAGGGTGATAACAATCACGTAGCATGTTCTGCAGCATACGATGTCCCAGCTGGTAAAATAATTAAATGATAAGCCAGAAATGGACTAAGGAACTAAGGGTGTGTATGACATCTTGATAACGCTGACCTATAGAAATACAGCTATTAAATAATCGCGGTACTCAGATTTCTTTTGATTTATTTGTACACTTATTCCCGTCTGTGAATGTATGCAATAATAAAACATGCCATAAATTAAATCTACATACAAAACGTTAACATCTAATATAGAGGAATGTTACTTATGAAACATTACTGTGTTGAAAATTGGTATACTATTAGTTTCCACCAAACAGTGATACGCAACCAAAGTTATATCGGTGTCTACATGACAAAATTTGGAGTTTATTTTTACATATTTTTAATGCTTTCATCATTAACAACATCATCACAATTTCAGAATATGATTACGTAAAGTTCTGGAATTAAATGATCGAAATGGTGGGTTTTAAACATTAACACCAAATGAAAACATCTATCCACGTAGGAGTTTCTTTACCTTTAATTTGTAGTTTGGTGTGAACTGAATCAATCTCACAAAAATCTGACACAGACAAGAACAAAAATACATACAAACAGACGCAGGAAGAGGCAAAGCTTAAGACAAATAAATATGATTATATTATAGAAATAATGTTCTCGGGTGACTAGCCGAGTTATAATTACACAATATTTCGGCGCCAACGATTGAGAGCGCCGAAATATTGTGTAATTTTAACACTCCTATAACTCGGCTAGTCACCCGAGAACATTATTTATATTCTCAACGCCGAGAAAGACTACGTAATTATGTATGATTATATTAGTTAAAAATTCTTAATCACCGCATTGTATACCACAGGCGAGTTGAAACCCGGGTGTTTCAATAGGCTCTATGAAGTAAAGAGTGCATGGCTATTATTCTGTTAACTGGATACATTATAGCTTTCCGTCTCCTTGGTGTTATTTTTCAAGAGCAAGTCTTATTTTCTAGTATTTATTTTCAGAATCTCCATTCTTCCATCTTGAAACACAACATCCAATAAGCACTCACCCACAGTCATATACTTACTTTCAGTTAAATTAACATTGGGACAAAGGGATGTGATCACTCTTCTTTCGTATCACCAACTTAGAGTATGTATGGTTCATGTCCAAGGACCCCTAATACATTAATGTAATATGATTGATTGGTATTATGTTGTAGGTAATTTAGGATTAAGATGCAATAGAAGAAATATTGAAACCTTGTCACAATCAAATTATTGTCCTCAGTAAAACAATTCACAGAAACAAACATTGATCCAATAAGTTTAAATGCTATGAATTTATAGTAACCAATTAACCATGAAGAAGAACATGGTTATAAAAATTGGACGTAAGAAAGTCTTGAAACAGATTATAAAACTTGGCCTGAGTACTTGAAGAAATCCGCAGACAAGAACTGAATGTTGTCTGTGAGGGCGGAAGCCATACAAAAAGGGCAAATGAAATCCGTAATCCTGACCTCAGACGAAATGTCTGCTTTTCGTGCGGCGAAACTTTGAAAGGTTTTCTTCCACCCTTCCCACCGAACTGTCTCGCGGTTCTTTTTTTCCATCTGAACTGCTTCTTCCAGGAGCAAAGAGATTGTTATTCGTCTGGCGGGAGGCCGCATCGCGAGGACTTCTTCCAAATTACTCGTCCCCTTCCACCGCGCCTCCACGACCCCTGCCGCTTCTCAATGGCACGTTCGTTACCGGTGCTAGATGCCGCCTACAATAAAACACTCTACACCTCCACAGATGATAAAAGGCACTTTACCGCCTTGACATAAGTGCGGGTAAAGTTTTTGTTCCAACACAGACCTTCATGTAGTTTCCACAGACTGATAAAACAAGAGTTCGCAGAAAATTATGGTTAGATTTATTTGTGAATAAAAACTCTAACGAACTCATACTTCCTCTGAAATGTGTGTCTTTATTTGTTATAGACAGCTTTTTTAAAAAACTCTTGGTTTGCTTAAAGGATCGCGTTTTCTCTTAAATATTATTCGTAGCAATAACTAACTTCCACCTTTGTGAATTTCTGGAAGTATTATATATTCACTGTAATGAATAATACGGTTTATTTATTTACTAGCACAGTTCCCGGCGTTGCTCGGTATGATGTAGGTTGATTTGCCTACATCTATATATATATATATAAAGATGAACGTTTGTTCGTTCTTCATACAAATCCATAGTTTTCGTCCGATTTAGACGAAAGTTTGCACACTTCTCGGTGTTGTTTGGGACCAATCCTTCGTCACCAACATTTCCTATATTCAATTCTGTCAAAGAAATTCTTAATCCAAGTGTACAAATTCGCGGGTATCAGCTAGTAGTAAATATAGAAGTTCGTTACAGAAGTCATTTTTTCTGCACATGTGAATTAAATTTCAAGTACTGGAACGAATGACAGCCGGGTTAGCAAAAAAGAGATGGGATTGATTTATTTCTGCAATATTTTTAGCCGCTCTATCAGGAACATGTGTACCAAGATTCATCAAAATAACTAAAGCAATTCGTGCAGAAGTAAATTTTTTCAGGAAATGTGCAAAAGGCAGAATCCTTCAACAATAAAAAATAAAAATCCCGGAAATTCCAACATTAAAGTTTAAAAAAAATTACTTTCGTGTTCAAATACATAAGATATGAATTACTTACTATTAGCAGTGAATATAATTTCACTTAAAAAAAAAATTAGAGATTGTAGCTGTGGAGCCTGAGATCGTAGTTTCAAGAGGCAAAGAAGTTCTCGTAAGGTTTTTTTCTATTTTATTAATAAAAATAATTTACATGTTTTCCTCATTACGTAATTACAGATTCGCATCCAATACGGCCATGTATAGGGTTTAAAAACTAAAAAAATTTAAGCAAGGATACGTTACATGCGATAATATGGCTATTATTTTTAACAAAGTATGGCGTGTGAATCTAGTTGGTATCTTCTCTTTGGAGTTCCACACTATACCCTCAAATTTTAACTTACTGCTACCGAGATTGGTGGTGTAACGGTTAGCGTTCTGGCCTCACATTCGGGAGGACGGCGGTTTGGATCCCCGTCCGGGCATCCAGATTTGGGTTTTCCATGATTTCCCAAATCACTCCAGGCAAATGCCGGATGCTTCCTTCAAAAGACCGTGTCCGAATTCCTTCCCATTCCTTGCTCCCCATCCTTTCCGGTCTCTAAAGACCTCGCTGTTAAGAGACTTTAAGCATTTTTTTTTTTTAAAGAAAATCTTACTGCTTCGGCATTGTTACATTGAAGTATAAGATATACCAAACTATTCAATTCAGATACTAATCGTGAAAACAGTGAAAACCATCGAAATCGTCGCAATATTTTGAGTTTTTCTGGAAACAATAAGCACGTTTTTCGTTTTATATATATATAGATAGTGTGGATGGAAATCTACCCACCGGAGAACACTAAACACAGCACATAGTTACGTCTTACACAGACAGTTGGCAACACTTCACATCGGCCATTAGTTCGTAATACGACCTGCAGTAGGTATAAAATGCTTCGTGTCAACAAAGGCATGAGAGCGTAAAATCAAAGCTCAAAAGTAAAACTCGTCGAAAGTAGCAGACTCCTAATGAAGGGAAAAGGTGGTAAAAAAGAATTGTGGAGGGGAAACTGAAGGATTTCTTACATTTCTTGGGTAGCTGACAGAAGTAGTATGTGAACGTATAATAAGCGAAGAATATTGAGGATGGAGGATGATAGAATGCCAAGACTAATGAATAAAGCTGAAATTGAAGGAAAGCGGTATGGAGGTAGAGCCATAGGAAGGTGGTTTGGTTTAAAAAAAAAGAGTATATAAAACATGAATCTAGAGTTTATCACAATTACAGAGGATCAGTGGCGGGTGGAGAGAGTTTACTAAAAAAGTGTTTACACAGTGCTGCCGTTTCTACGGATTTATCCGTAGATCTACGAATTTTTATGAAAATCTTAGGATTTTCGGATTTTGTTAAAATATTTAAGGATTTTTGACACTTTTCATCATTTGTTGAGTTTTCCATATATCGGTGTTTTGTTAAACTTTGAGCGTATAGTGTTAATGCATTACAGAATTGTCAATAACTGTGAATCGTTTCCTTGCAACCACTCGTGTGAACCAACGATTGAAATATAGCTCATATTTTGTTTTGTTACAATTTTTATAGATCTTAAAATACCGTATCACAAAACTATCGCCGCACTCTTTATGCAAGGTGACACGCTCGTTGGCACGGCTTTACAAAGCAGTGCCTTCGGAGAACGCTTAACCACTATCCGAGAATCAAAGGGGCAGCAGTTTTTAATTTCCCGTCACCGAAGATATGCTAAATTTAATTTCAACAAAGAAAAAGTATGGTCACTATAAAAATAAAAAAAATCGACTAGGCATAGCAGCAGCAGTAATGAAAGTGACGATGTATAAAATATGTTCAGAGATGTTTCTTACTTTCAATGTAGAATATTATTTTTGTAATTTTAAAGACCTGTAAATAAAATATTCTTAGTTTTTACTCTCTCTTCAGTAATTATTGTTTCAGTCTTTCACTTAGCGAGTCTCCGGATTTTTGTACCAAATCTACGGAAATTTTAGCGGCCATCTACGTATATTCCAGGCCAAGTGGAAGGCAGCACTGTGTTTACATGCAATCATTACCACAGAAGCGCGTTTAGTAGCCAGTTTTAAATGAACCAGCGGCTTTTGGTTACTGTCTATGCTAACAGAGAAGGCACGCTGACTGTAACTACGTCTCCATCAGCAGTGATCAGTGCTATAGCTTTTACCTTTCAGTTGTACGGGACTGGTAGACAGAACAGTGTTTCCTCACTAACGAACCGGCATTAAGCAAAATCTCCTCTTTTCATGGCCTCGTTAATTGGACTGCCGGAGAACTGGCAACACGTAGCGTGATTCAGTGAGTCACGGTTCCAGTTATTTCTAGCTGACGCGAGTGTGATGAAACCTCATTATTTCGTGCACCCTTGTTTATCGACAACACCCCGAAGGTTTTTTTTTAATGTGCTTAATGTCTCTGTAACAGCGAGGTCTTTAGAGACGGGAAAGGATTGGGGGCAAGGAATGGGAAGGAATTCGGCCATGACCTTTTGAAGAAAGCATCCCGGCATTTGCCTGGAGTGATTTGGGAAACCATGGAAAACCCAAATCTGGATGCCCGGACGGGGATTCGAACCACCGTCCTCCCGAATGCGAGGCCAGAACGCTAGCCGTGACACCACCACGCTCGGTACCCCGCAAGGACTGGAAGTGTCTTCATACTAGTTCGAGAAGTGTCCGAGTTGGATGAGTAAGATCCGCTGGTCCGACTTAAAACTTCAGTAAGAATTACTTGGTGAAGTTTCGAAGTACTTGAACTTTTTAGGATCATAACGATTGAATGTTTCACCGTCATTGGATCCACATTGTTCAGCACGAGGTTCAGGATCATCGTTATGAATTCTGATTAATGGATTGCTCAAAACATTCGGTGCAAGTGTACCTAATCGATTTTTAAGATCTGATGGAGATACATTTTCACCTCGCACGCAATGAATCTAAAACGCCTAACAAGATATTAGAAATATAAGAACGAAGTCTTTCTCGGCGTTGAGAACGTATAAACTGCTCTCAGGTGACTAGCCGAGTCAAGAGCCAAGAGTGCGACTAGATTCATTGCCGCCATCTTCAGAAGATGGCGGCAATGAATCTAGTCGCCGAAATATCGTGTGACAACGCACTCTTGACTCGGCTAGTAACCCGAGAGCAGTTTATACAAGATATTAGAAGCTATATTGATTTGGACGGTCAAAAACACTCCACAATTCATTCATTGATTAAGACTCGTGGCTCCTTAATTTGAGAGTTACATTTGAAATATTCGTAAGAGGTGTGTATGAAATTCTGTGTTACTGTGGTGTTAAGAAGATCGAGGAAAAATAGAATGTGCAAGGCCCACCGTAAACAATCACCGAGCGTGGTGAATGAGAGGCAACGCTCTAGCGTTGCATTCGAAGGAACGCAGATATAATCCCAGTCGGTCAACCCAGATTTCTTTTTTCTACTGTTAACCGAAATCACCCCAGGTAAACGTAGAGATGATTCCTTCAAAAGACCGTGGTTGGGTTACTTCCATTTATTTTCCGCTAGTCCTTTCCCGCTTCTAATGACTTCGGTGTTGACGAGTCGTAAAGCCATAAAATATTGTAATGATCCGCGAGAGACAGAGGTGCGCGTGTTTCTTTTCTCGTCTGGTGTGTGTCGGTCCCCGGTCCCAGGGGAGGTTCTGCTAGTGTTTGGAGAACGCCACCCCTGAGTGTTTCCATTAAATGTGACTTATGGCATAACAGCCTCGTGACAAGGCCTGCGACTCAAGGTGGAGTGGGAGCCTGGGCTGTTTTAGTAAACAAACAAAATAAGAAATAAATCGGTATCCTAGAACGAAGTGTAAGGGGAAGCCAGGAGTACAGCCAATGGGAGCAATTTGTATTTTTATTACAAAAAAGGGTGGTTTTGTTGCATGTCCTGAGCCAACCAACGGAAAAAGCTTCCCTCCAAAGACAGTGATTGGCAGACGTCATGAAGAGTGGGCGGAACACGACGCTTCTTCGAGGCAGCGCGAGAAGACAGAGGGACTTGTTGACTACCGACGGAGAGGTGTGGATGGACCGAACAGCTGACTACGGGGGACAGCAGTGAGGCAGCCGGCCGTGATGGAGAGCTGGTCAACCCACCGACTGCACAACGTAGATTCGCCTGCACGGTAACCACCATTCAGAAAAAGGAACTTTTGCATCATCGTCGTTTTTTTACCCTAGTTATCGCCCCGAGACAGACTCTCTTGCTCCACCGAGAAAGTTATGTACCCTTGTGTTGCAGAAAGAAAATTAATCTTTGTAAAATCTTGTCAAGCAAACAATTAAAGTAAATCGTAAAGTCAGATTGTGAACCTTGTTTTCAATAGATCCTATCCAATCACGTAATGTGTCATTTGAGTTTATTAATAATTCTATTTGTCCAATAATTCATGTTTAAATAACAATACTTTGAGATCTGGATGTCGCTTCCCTCAGAATAGGGTACACTCCAATCTCTGGCGCCCACCTGATTTGTTTTTATGCTTAATATTAGTTGCAAATTAATAACTGGTAATGAACGGCCACAGTATGGTCGAGAAGTCGCTTTCCTAACATAGGGAACACTTCAAATTATGACGCTCAGAACGTGGGGCTAACGAAAAAAAAAAAAAATAAACGGGTGGATGCAAAAGTTTCAATTCCATTATTATTATAACATTATTTTTTATTTCAGTGCAGTGCCGAACCAGATGGAGATTTTTTTAAAATAATCATATGATCTATGTTAAACATACAGGTCTTGTTATGTCATATGAACTTTGTTTTATTTAGTTTTGGATGCAGGCGAAAGCAGGATGGAGAATATTATATGTTTGATGTTTTGTTGATTTTTTTTAGTCGATGTTCAAAGAGTTTTGAGTTGGCATAGGACTGAAATTTGGTGTGATGGTTTTTTTTTGTTCGCCTTTGTGTTGTCCTGATTTGTTGTGTGATGGTCTCTCATTTTGTGTTGTCATTATTGTGGAATAGTTTTTGGAAAGTTATGGTGAAACAACTTCCAAGGTTCATGTCTGATGGTAAGAATTTTCATCTTACCGGCGTTGAAAAATTCTGTGTTGGAGTATAGAATAACTGTTTGACTATGCTGAGATTTGTATGAGTTTTTTGCTTTCATTATATTAGTGCGGTCAAAATCTGTATGCATTTTGGTAATCGGGGAGTTTTTTTTTGGTGTGTTTTACTGATTTTCCGGGTTAAATTCGCGGTGTGTTTGCATTGATTGAAATGTTAATGGTCGTAAATGTGGTTTACTGAGAGGTTTAATTTGATGTCGTTTGTAAAGAATTTTATAAATCATTGCGTTGAATTCAAAAGTTGGTAACGCGATCTTACGCTAATGAATTAAGTGAATGTTACTCAGGTCAGGAAAATCAACAAACATGTCGCAAAGTACCAATCCGTCAACTTCGGAAACGATAGACTCTGTGAGTGTAGAAAGCGCACAGTTTCCAGTCGATGCCGGGATAATGGAAGTTAGAGAAAATCCTTGTCAAACCGGAAGTGAGGACACAATCACGTGCCCTCCAACTAATGAACCGATTCAACAAGCGGTAGCTCAATCTGAAAGTAGTACTCAGACTACGGGTTGCGAAAATGTTGCGTCTAATTCCATGATGGTAATGTTGCGACAAATGCTGGAACAACAGTCGAAGATTATTTGCGAACAAATGAGCGCGAGCATGAACGAAAAATTTGGTTTAATGCATGAGAGACAAATTGAAACCGAAAACCGGATAAGCGAAAAATTTATGGCTCTCAGTGAACGCTTGAAAATTGATATAAGTCTGCAGTTGAATGAACAGCGAATCGCCATTTGCGAACAAGTAAGATCTGATTTCAGAAGCGGGGATGCCGATATGAATAAGATCGAAACTGAAACTGCACGGCAGTGCATGGAAAAAACGTTTGGAAAGACGGATCGAAAAATGACAGAGCATTCACGAAAAACAGTTGACCAGGAAATAAAACATACAATTAATGTAGTGGAGAATGAAGATATGAAAAACACTGTAGCTGTGGTTGTTGATAAGTGGAAAAACGAGGTGAATAATTTGAATGAATTGAGGAGCACTACGAGGGAAAATCAAATGATTGAAGATGAAGTTTCTAAGGAAACGGAAACAAGAGATCCTGGAAGAGAAACTGAGGATGATTTGCGAACTGTAGAGTCTTGCGGAAAATTTGCTGAAATTGAAAGTATCGTCGGAAGAAAAGAAGAAAACAATGCGTGTGAAAATAGTAGCTTTTCACGTTCGATTACCGAACTCGAAAAGAGTATGTTGAAGGATGAAATTAAGTCGATTCGGCTACAGCTGTCTGTCAGTGGAACAATGAAAAAAAGAAAAGAACAGAGACTAATACACCAAAGATCAACAGTCTGCAGCGAACGAGAATACATAAAGTATGTCAAGTTCTTAAAGGTAAATGAAACATCTGCCGGGATAATGGGAGAGTTTCGGAGGCAGAGAACCGTGCGAGAAAACAAATGCTTGAGGGAGGTTGCTTGCTTCAGAGTGTTTGACCTCACAGCTGGAAGGACGGTTACAGTGGCACAAAAAAATTTCTGGATACCCGGGTGACTCTGGAACAGATGTTTGGCTTGGAGTCCTACAGAAATATTATGACAACAAAGAGAAAACAAAGCTTTACAGGATTGCCGATCGGAAATGAACAGCACTGCTTGGAGTATCGAGCGAACAGGAATAATAATAATTTGGAATGAAAAATGGATGACGATTGTGCATGGCCGCTTGAAGTTTTAACGAATATATGAAGCATTTTTGATCGCCAGACATTGGAAATATGACCATGCAAGATTATAATGTTTGTGGTTAACAATAAGTGAGTATAGAATAGTAACTGTAAAATTAATTTTTTGTACTGATAATTAATCAAGCATTGTAGGATATGTTATAAATCAGGTAGACGTTGTTTCATCAAAAATTGTAAAGAACGGAAGTTAAAGTAGCAATTTCGTTAATAATAATAATAATAATAATAATAATAATAATAATAATAATAATAATAATTGAGATGTATGAGTGGACAGAATACGGAAAAATTGATCGATTGGTGTTCCCAAGTTTAGAAGCGTTCCATAAAAAAAAAAAGACCCAGTTATTCATAATACTAAAAAAAAAATATCCTCGACGAATTATAAAAAGAGAGAGATCTGGTTTAGTTACGTTATGTTATAATAATTCGAGACGGGTTTGCTGAAATGTTTACAAAGGTAATCAAATCTAAAATACTACGTGACATTAAGATGTAGTTTATAATCGGAATGATAATAATTGGCGGTGTGTTGATATTGAAAATCGTAAGAGACAAGAGAAAGGAAGTGCTCGTTATAGTAAGAATGATGAAAATTTGCGAGAAATGATATTGAGTGATTGGTAAAAATATATGCTGACCGAAAGACCGTTGAAGGTAAAAGGGGCATAAATGATTTGTTGACGGATAAAGTCGTCAATTAGAATTCAATAGATGACAGATAAAGTCATTTAATTTCGTCGTGGAAGCTAGAACGAGCGCGAAACTATAGTCGCATTACGAAAGTAGAGGCTGGTCCAACGCACTGAGAATTTTCTGAAAAGAAGATTGTAAACTCTTGATAAAGAATATACAAAGAACACCGATTAGAAGATTTAAAGAAAGAAGTAATTGTGGATTGATGAAAATTAAAGCGTTTTGCTGACGTGAGTGTAGAAATTCATTAAGAAACTGTGAATAATCATGAACCCGTCATGAAAGATTTCTCGAGGATGCTATGAGAAAATATTTTGAATTGGTGGTATAAAACGATAAAAGATAATTAGATTTACTTAAGTAGTTAAAATTGAACTGGTCGTACTAAGATTGTTTTGCTGTCTAAGAGCCCTGAAATTTTAATTTTACAGATGGGAAACGCCGATACAGAATGAGTTGATTGTAAAATAGTTTGAAAAACGTAGAAGTAAAAATAGTTAAGCACTAGAAATAAGCCAACGGATCGTTGAAGATTTAAGTAGTTGACGATAATTTAGAACCTATTTTATTATTGTGATAAGAGATTTTAGGATTAATAAGATTAATTTTCCTGCTCTAGCAGTAACGAAAACTATTCAGTTTTGTTTCACTGGTATTGTTTGAATCAACTTCTTTAATAACGGCGTGGTAAGTGATACGGTCGGTGACACACAATAAAAAAATCAAACACGGGGTATCAACATGCCTTAGAGAGGGAAGGAAGGGTTTTTCCCGAAAAAGGAACCAAGGATCTTACAAAACTCAGCTAGATAAACATTAGAAAGACGTACTTCTGTACTGTTCAGAGGATAGACATTCATGTAATTACGCTACACATTGCTGTGTGAGAACTCAAACTGTGTACTAATCTTGGAAGTTGGTTCAATGAAGGTATGTGGTCAGAGAAACCACTGGTGAAATAATAAAATTAAAAAAAAAAAAGAGAAAAAAAAAAACTTATTTAGTAAGGTTTTGTAGAAAGGGTACACTCATCACAAATGATTGTGTGAAGGATTATAATCATTGAAAAAAAATTGTTTAATGAAAATAGAATTGTTAGAAAACATTAAGAGAATATGAATGATAGTGTATCTTCAGTGAATTAAGAATTTTCAAAGTTATATGTCCATTTATTTTCATGTTTCATTGTTTAATTATAGATGCAACATTGTTAGATAAGTAATGAATGTAATATGTTTATAAATTAGATGACGTACTCCATCTGGTTTCGCTCCACACTTGTTCAGGGGATTGAAACGGATGCTCAAGGATAATACGCTCTTGAATCATGTTAAATGACATATTAGCTGGGATGATTGAAAGCAGGGTATTTTATTACTCAATTTGATATTTTGTTAGTAGGTATGTGGAGTGGTCACAAGGGACAGAGCAAGACAGGGCATAATTAAATAGTGATGCTGGCTATCGCGAGTGTGTTTAGTGAACAATTATTAAGGAATTTAAAATTATTCAGTGAATAATTTTAAATTATCGGAGTTGGTGGATAAAGTTGTAACGATCCGCGAGAGACAGAGGTGCGCGTGTTTCTTTTCTCGTCTGGTGTGTGTCGGTCCCCGGTCCCAGGGGAGGTTCTGCTAGTGTTTGGAGAACGCCAGCCCCTGAGTGTTTCCATTAAATGTGACTTATGGCATAACAGCCTCGTGACAAGGCCTGCGACTCAAGATGGAGTGGGAGCCTGGGCTGTTTTAGTAAACAAACAAAATAAGAAATAAATCGGTATCCTAGAACGAAGTGTAAGGGGAAGCCAGGAGTACAGCCAATGGGAGCAATTTGTATTTTTATTACAAAAAAAGGGTGGTTTTGTTGCATGTCCTGAGCCAACCAACGGAAAAAGCTTCCCTCCAAAGACAGTGATTGGCAGACGTCATGAAGAGTGGGCGGAACACGACGCTTCTTCGAGGCAGCGCGAGAAGACGAGAGGACTTGTTGACTACCGACGGAGAGGTGTGGATGGACCGAACAGCTGACTACGGGGGACAGCAGTGAGGCAGCCGGCCGTGATGGAGAGCTGGTCAACCCACCGACTGCACAACGTAGATTCGCCTGCACGGTAACCACCATTCAGAAAAAGGAACTTTTGCATCATCGTCGTTTTTTTACCCTAGTTATCGCCCCGAGACAGACTCTCTTGCTCCACCGAGAAAGTTATGTACCCTTGTGTTGCAGAAAGAAAATTAATCTTTGTAAAATCTTGTCAAGCAAACAATTAAAGTAAATCGTAAAGTCAGATTGTGAACCTTGTTTTCAATAGATCCTATCCAATCACGTAATGTGTCATTTGAGTTTATTAATAATTCTATTTGTCCAATAATTCATGTTTAAATAACAATACTTTGAGATCTGGATGTCGCTTCCCTCAGAATAGGGTACACTCCAATCTCTGGCGCCCACCTGATTTGTTTTTATGCTTAATATTAGTTGCAAATTAATAACTGGTAATGAACGGCCACAGTATGGTCGAGAAGTCGCTTTCCTAACATAGGGAACACTTCAATATAAACAATCTCTGTTTACTATTATTCGGCCTTAACGCCATTTTTAAATATCAAAGAGAGCGAGGTTACAAATGAAATAATCTTATGGATATTGTCGACCAGGAGATTTGGTAAAATTGTTCGGCCGGCTAGTGACAATGTTTTCGATTCGTCGCGCAATGAGGTTCCTATCGTGGCTCGCTAACCTAAACTGGTAATTCTTCCGGGTATAATGGACCTACGGCTTAATGTGAAATTCGAATCATGGTTACGTTCACATTACACAGCAAGCTAGGTGCTAGGTTACAGAACTATTGATCCCACAAAAACAATTCTTGTAAAAATAGGCCAAGTCTCGTGTTCGTGCAGTGACAAAAAGTTATGAGATCTTCCTATGAGCCAAGTCTACACTTTTCAGTGTATATTCACTTCACTTTATGAAACAGAATGGTTTCTCTCGGTATCATAGATCGTTTATTTAGGATAAAAAATCTGATGACTTGGCCATTGTCTATGTTCGTTTCGGTAATTTTTCAATTTGCGTGACAATATGACGAGAAATTGTTTAACCAAATATAGACAGTATTTTTCTCCATGTTTCAAAGGAAAAGTGTGCAAAGTTTCATCGAGATCGGATGAAAACTATGGATTTGTATGAAGAATAAACAAACAAATACTCATCTTTTTATATATAGATAAATACGCGGAAAAACTCCAATATCAGATTTTTCTTATGATTTAGGGATGAAACCATATATGTGTACCAAATTACTTGTTTCTAGGATTACTGGAAGTACAGTGGAATTTTGATGTCGGGGTATTGTGCCGAAATAAAATTTTGAATTTCAATAACTTCAAAAGTAAGAAAAGGAAAGAAGTGTAATTAAACACTTTAGTTAAACATATTAAGCTCACTCTACAGTGAAAATCTGAGCTTTATAAAGTAATTAAGGTAGAAAGCGATTTCACGTTAGGGGTAGGTAAGGGGGTAGGTATATGAACATTTACGAGTTTCAGACTTTTTTATAATATGTGGGTAAAGTTTTATCTGTGTACCAAATTTCAGCTTTCTACGGCTACGGGAAGTGCTTTAGAATTTTGATGATCATCAGTCAGTCAGTCAGTGAGTAACAAAATCTCTGAAGTTTGCATCCATATAACATAAGACCTAAGAACACTAACATAATATAATTAAGTACGTTTGCTAAGATTGCTGATATCTATGTATAACAGAAATTTGAGACATATAGCATAAATACGACCGAAGAAATTGAGGTTCAAAAATGGCCCAAATCGCTTCGAGAAAAGGGTAGGCAGTGCCGCCGTTGACTCGACTTGGCGGGTGCACTGCCGTGCACCCAAATATGGCATATGATTTAAAAAAAAGACATTTGTACGTAAAGCAACAAGCTGAAGAAATAAACTGGTTTTAGATTCAAACTTGAGGGTTTCTACTTCGGGAAACAATTCTTGTAAAAATAGGCCAAGTCTCGTGCTCGAGTAGTGATAAAAAGTTATAAGATCTTCTTCTGGGTCAAGTCTACGCTTTACAGTGTGTATCTACTTCACTTTGTGAAACAGAATGGATTCTCTCGGTGATATATATTTTATTTAAAATAAAAAAATCCAATTTTTAATAAACCTGTATGAATACCTTAAATGCATTGCTGTATCAAACTTACAAATACATAAAAGCCAAGATTTCTCTCGCACTTTTTCGAATTTGGTAATCATTTATTATGCCTACCATTTCAGTAAAAATTATGACGTGCATAATAGCCAGTTCAGCATAATTTTTTTATTCTAAATAAAATATATAACATCGAGAGAAACAATTCTGTTTCACAAAGTTAATACACACTGTAAAACGTAGACTTGGCTTAGAAGGAGATCGGAGTCTAATAACTTTTCGTCAATACACGAGCACAAGACTAGCCCTATTTTTACATCTGGGATCTCACTTCTTTTTGTAAGTTGACCACTTATTGTGAAATGTCTCCAAAATGTAATGATTCCATTAAAAAATCGGTGAATATAAAGATTTCAGAATTGAAGACATCAATATACGTTACCAACAATGTCCCACTCTTTTTCTTTATTGGTATTTGGGCTTGCATCCTTACAGCCACTCTCAGTTACATATTAACATTTCCGGTATAACAATACTAATAACATGCAATTAGCTATTTTATTTTGCAGAATAACATCAATATACCGATAATAATACCATGCAGTTACATACATGTTATTTACAATTAATTTAGATTGTGGCGCCAATATTTTCCATGTGATGCTAAAAAATCTTATAAATAGCATAATCTTCTGATACAAGGATTGAGGCAGTGCAAGTGGGCAACGGAATGCCTTCTTTTATGAGCGTATCTAGGAAGTGATCAATCTCGATCTTCTTTCGACGGCAGCCAAATAGCAGATGGTTTATGTCTTCAATTTCTCCGCAAGGACACTTGGGAGAGTTTATAACGTGTAGTCTATGAAGGTGTTGCTTGAAGCAACCGTGGTTGAATTTGAGTCTAGCAATACAGGTGCTGAGTCTCCGAGAGTATTTGTATACCTCATACCGTTGATGTGAGTGTATCTCTAGGTGAATGCGCCTGCAGTGGTGGCCTTTGGTCAAAGCGAGTTTTTCCATTCCGCTCATTCATAACATTGGATGTGAGCCTTAGCCGAACAACGTAGATTGCCGCTGATTTAACTACCGTCATAAGTAAATAACGAGTAACTTCCAAACTAAGCTTAGGAACAAAGTAAAATTTAATATGATAGTTAAACTTGCTGATCTCTATGCATTAAAAAAATCTCAGGCACATAGCTTCATCCAGAGCAAAGCAATTAACCTACAGATACGTGCCAGAATTTTTCATGTTTGGGATTGTAATTAAATAAATAGGGGAAATACTAATGTTAGACTTTTCTTATGATTTAGGGATGTGTACCAAATTACATGTTTCTAGATTTACTGGAAGTACAGTTGATTTTGTGGTCGGGGTGTCGTGGTCGAAATAAAAATTTTAATTTCACTAAGTTCCAAAGTAAGGAGAGGAAGGAAGTATAATTTAACACACTCAGTAAGCTCACTCTACAATGAGATTGGGAGGTACATAAAGTTTTATGGTAGAAAGTGATTTCATGATAGGGGTATGTAAGGAGTAGATATACGGAAATTTACGAGTTTCACACTTTTTTTATAATATGTGGGGAAAATTTTATCCGTGTTCAAAATTTCAAATTCTTACGATTACGGGAAATACCTTAGAGTTTTGATGATCATCAGTCAGTCAATGACAAAATCGCTGAAATTTATATATTAATAACATCTGTAGTAAGAAAAGTATGGAAATAAAATTTGGTATGTTTGCTAAGATTGCTGATATCTATTCACAATAAAAATTTCAGACATGTAGCATCAATAAGACATAAGAAACTGAGAAACAAAAATGGCCCAAATCATTTCGAGAAAAGGGTAGCAAGTTTCGCCGTTGACTTTGTGGGTGCACTGCCGTGCATCTAGATTTATAGTAAACTCTGGAACGTGAGAATGTTCATTAAAGGACAACATAAGTGGATGTTCAAACTGTATCCTGTTCTGTGCAAATCATAGAACATGCGAATACTAGTAGTTTCATTATTTTAAAGATTTTCCGAACTGAAATCAGAAAAACACTCTGTTACCATTGGAATGCGGTAATTAATCCACGTAGTAAAACAAGAAAAACGAACAGACGAGGCAGAAATGAAACCCGAATATAAATCTTTCGTTAGAAAGCCACAACTGTAGTTCCGGATTTGTGAGTTCGACACGAAACTCATTTGCAACCCAAATCAGCCGTTAATTTTTTTTACCTCTGCTGATAGTATTCCGGTATTACGACATACAGAATCGACATAAAAATCTACTGCTAAAAAGCAATTAAGCAAACTTTCCAATCGATTTATGGCTCCCTCGATTGATACGCTTTATTGGCGGCAATAGATACTTGGTCGGGCAGCGGAACACAGCCTACCAGGAAAACCAGCACTGCGGCAATAAATACGACAGTTATCTGGGCGGGCAATGTTAGAGAATTAATCGCAAGTGGACATTACCGTTTATTTTTCACAGTCATCGCGTGGCACATTCGGCGAGCGGCGACGTGAAAAATACTACGGGCCTGCGGCAGTGATAGAACCTGCCAGCAGATAAAGCCAGCGGCTCTGAAATACTGCCGAGGCACTTCATTCTAGTTAACAGTAGGACCAAGCTTTGTCGGCACCAGGCACAGATCCATTCTGCGACGGATTTACTCTGCAAATAAACAGGAGGCACGAGGCCCGTCAAAGATAAGCTCTGCAGCCGGAAAATGTGGGATTAGAGACCAGCTACATTCTCGTCAAGTAAAGAGCTCCCTTGGGAATAACTTGCATTGCGGAAAGTTAATTGCCCACGGATATAAATCAGATTTCCTATAATTACTGTGGTTAATTAGCCAACACAGCGTGGAATGGACGAGAAGACCCATCACACTGCGAACACATTCTAGCTGCTGCTCAATTAGTATTTAAATTAAAATTGATAGTTTTTAATTTAGAACTGTCGAAATTATTGTCACTATATAAATTGAAGTCTCTGTTGCAAAATAAAGAATCACTCGATTTAATTAACACTTTTACTGAAAATCAACATTTAAATATTCTTTACAGCACTTCTTACAGTAACTGCAGACATCAAGATTAAATATTCAACCCTCCATAGTCTCCATATAATAGATCTTCTGTCCCTCACACGAGGCTCGCTACAATATACTAGGCGCGTCCAGAAAGTAAGTTCCGTTTCAATTTATCTCCGCTGCAGCGCTGCGATTGCAGTTCCGCACATGTGCTGTAGACGATGTGTATCAAGGGGAAGAACGTCCGCCATTTGGAGATAGTTGTCAGTTACGTACTATTTGTTGTGCTTGTTTGAAATGTCGGCGTTGATTGAAAATCCCGCCGCCTGTGAAATCAGGTCTGTGATTCGGTTTCTGAATGCGAGGAAAGTGAAACCAAGTGAAATTTATCGGCAAATTTGTGATGTTTACGGACCAAATGCGATGAGTGATTCGATGGTGAGAAGATGGGTCCGACAGTTCAATGGGGGCGTAGTGATGTGCACGATGAAGAACGAAGTGGCAGTCGACCTTTGGTTACAGAAGAACTGGCAAGACTTTCATCTGTTCTTACATCTCAAGTCTTTCCTTGGCGGTCATCACTTCACCAATGACTACGAGCTGAAAGAAACTGTTTCCAACTGGTTGAAGACACAGGCGGCATATTTCTATGATGAAGGTATACAAAACCTGGTGCCACGCTATGACAAATGCCTGAAAAATTTCGGCAGTTATGTGGAAAAGTAGTTTAAGAGTTTTAGAAATTTGTGCAATAAAATTTTTTTCTGTATCTGTGTACAATTTCATTTTATTACCAAACGGAACTTACTTTCTGGACGCGCCTCGTATGTGCGCGCTCATCTGGCCAGCTGTTATCAGCCAAAGATTCTTACATTACTTATCGTTACGCCACAGACTATACACACTACATCTGGTGGAAATCCTACAAATTGTAACGACAAGTTGTTGGTTTACTGTTGCAAGATTCTATTATTATTATGATACCAACAATAACTCGTCACTGCGTGGGCAACAACTAGGTATCGTGTATTTCAACTTACCTTGCTCACAATTAAAAGTTAACTTCTTCATTAAATCCATTCACTGCTTATAACTGAGCGGCACCCGACCGATGTGATAAAGTTAGTGCTGTACAGGTTCAATAGTACCTAATTTGGCCGCCACCCGTATTCCTGGAAAACACTGCTCATTCTTTTCAATACTTTACTTAGAAAGGGAATATATTAGACCGAAATAATACACGAAACACGTGCAATAAAGTTACTATGAGATCTATTCACATATTGAAGTCACAGGTCGGTACCAGACACACGCTAACGCAACTATTACAATAATGGACAACGATCCGAAAATACTTGCAGGTTGATACACTCAGAACGGCATTTTACTGACTCACTCTTCTACCAACAAGCATTCTGGCAACGCAGTTCATAGTTTACTAGGACCACTCGTTCACACGATACTCGCGGATTTCGAGCGCGTCCAGTGACCGCATGGCGATTACCCTCACCATACTTATTACTTTTGACCAACTTTGACAAAATCCAGGATAATATAGACTCGATTACATATAACTGACCACCACCTGTGGTCTTTCAGCCAATCATAATCGTTCTTTGCTAGCACATGCTTTTTCTTGTCTTTTCTGCATTTCTTCTTCCAGAGTATACAAGAGATCTTTCTCCCTACCACACGTTACACTCCTTTTCACTTTTCTCGCTATGCAGACTCGCTTTCTCTGCCTCTTAACTTTCTCTCTGCTTGGTTGAAACCAGGACCAAAATAATTTATTCCTTCTCGCTCATTGAGTTGGGATCTCAACACTTGCTTTACAAATTACAGACATTAATACATTAACATATATAATTGATCAAAGAAAAAGATAATAATTAAATAACATAATGAAATTATTGGTGCAATGTGAAATTGTTACATGGAGTAGGTTCAACTATTCATTAGATATTTAAAATCAACCAAGCGTTGCCAGTGGTTTTTGTCACTCTTAAATAGTACTTTGAGTTAGACTTGGCGTAAACTCGTTGGAGGCTCAGTAGCACGAAAAATTTTAACCGTTTTGGACTTTTCCGGCAGGATATCAAAGGTGGTCGTACATTATTCCTAATCACTGGACCTTGTACCAAAATTCTGGATTAAACATTCTCCAAGACCATTTGGAGTGAGAATGGACCGAACAAGTGTTATTCATAAATCGGAGGGGAGGTAAAACATGGTGATCATCTAATGTCTTCTGGAGAATAACCGGCTCCACTCTGCGTCTTCTTTTATTTTAACATACATAAAACAAAACAACACTTTACACTTAACAACACACAATTATGCATACAAACACAACACCATTTAGAAACACAAGATAGAAAATTGGCCATTCTACCTCTTGAAAGAGGGCTAGTACCTCTACTCCATTAGGAACCTGTCGAAATTCCGGTCGCGGACCACACATTTTTCGACAATAAACACTCCTAGCAGCTGCGTCGCTGAAATGTAGTATGTTGGCATAACAGAGCAATAAATTTTCTTGAGTCGACTGTTAAATTGTTTTTCACGACAATGGGAATATTATGTAATTTAAATTCTTATTTTTTAAGATCACATTTAATTCTATTATATTTGTACGTAAAGAAGTTGCTAAATAATTACTTGCCCAACTGTAGACTCGAAGAATATGGTTCCGCTCCGATTCAAAGCGTATATTCAGTTGTTCTCTTGAAATCTGCGTGCTTGTAACAAATACTGAGGCAACACAAAAGCTTATTACAGTGTTTCGTTAAGTGATGATTCATCAAACTCTGTTGCATTCTTCTTCATTAATGCCCTTGAAGTTTTCACCCACCCTAGAACAAAGTTTGTTATGATACCGCAAGTTCAGATACAAAGAAGTAATTATGACAGTGTGTAAGACCCAAAGTGCGAGAAACGAACTAAAAACATTATTACAAGGCTGTCAACGCTGAGATGCTCTTTCAAATAAAATGGGTAGTAATTCATAATGAAATGTTATGGAAATACTGAATCAGCCGATTAAATTGCAACATTTCATTGCACCATCGTCGTCATTAACAGGCACTGAAATTTCAGCCTCAAATCCTAAATTGTCTACAGGCTTACCTATACTTATAAAACGCAATTTTTTGTCATGTTCTAGCAGTCAATTAATGACGTCACACTATGACGTCAAGCTTTTCGCCTTTGTTGTCCATCTTACGACCAGAGATGATGTTCTAGATTATGCATATTATTTAATAACAGTTCTATTTAGTTAAGCATCCACGAATAAATTAACTGTCAGAACACCGAAAGTAACGTACGTTTCCGTTTAAATCGACATTATTAGTTGCTTATATTATTTTCATTTTCGTTCGAAGTAAAAGTATTCATTAAAATATTTGACAATAGATATGTAAGATAAAACCATTTATTTTTCGATTAGCAATGTTAGTGGCATTTTTGATTAGATTGTTATTATAACCTGCACTTGATGTTATAGCAGAGGGCACGAGTAAATTATCAAAAAAATAATAATTTAAATTGTTTTCATAAGTGTCCTGTTACTTAAATCGTTACTTCGTTTGAACGAAAGTAGTTCCACGCTGATCACAATCTATACAGCCTAGACTACAATTAAATCTAATATTACTTGGCATGACGTAAGTTGTTGAGATTTTTTAAAAAAATTCGTTTGCTTTACATCTCTTGGACTTTAAGGTTTTCACATCTGGGGGAAGGAGGATGGGCAACAAATGCGAAGATACATCACCATTCCGTTTTGAATTAACTACCCCGTCCTTACCAACGCTTTGTAATGCAGTTCCTAACTTCTCTAGTACCCCTCATGACTCTCTGCAACAAGTGAAGGATTTTGAAACTTTTTCCTACTGACCAATGTGTACTATCCGGTTGAGTTTGTTATCAAATATTACGCCAAGGTATTTACATTTGAAGTCATCAACAAGTAATTCATTCTCCATCTTATGATTAGCTAGTTGAAGACTTCAAATATAAATACCTTGATATAACATTTGATAACAAACTCAACTGGGCATGACACATTGGTCAGGTAGTAAGAAAGGGTTTCAAAATCCTTCACTTGAAGAGAGTGATGAGGAGATGTACCAGAGAAGTTACGGAATTAGGTTACAAAACCTTTGTGAGACCGTTGCTTGAATATGGTAATGTAGTAGGGGATTCACATTTTGGGTATCAAATACAGGAGTTGGAGGGGTACACAAAAGGGCTGCTAGTTTTGCCTCTGGAAATTACCGCAGAACACAATCAGTAACTGATATGATAAAGGAACTGGAATGGGATTCATTGGAAGATAGGAGGAGCGTGAAGAGAGTCATAGGAATGTAAAAGGCATATACTGGTGATGAGGCGTGGAATGATATTGACGGCAGAATTAAGAGAAGGGCATGGAAGGGAAAAGATAACCATGACCACAAACTGGCACTCGCATTCAGGCACAAGGGTGTGGGAAGGTTTTCTTTCGTATTTAACGGAGTCAGGGATTGTAATAAATTACCAAGAGAAATGATGAATAATTTACAAAAACGCTAAAAGAATTTGAAATTAATAGCGGACATAAGTTGACTGGAAAATAAAAGGGAAAAATGGGTGTGCAGGAAAGTTGCCACCAAAGCAGGTGCGCCATTGCAATTAAAAAATTAAATAAATTCATCTGGAGTGATTACGGGAAACCATGAAAAAGCGATATATGATAGGCTGGATCGAGAATCAAACCCGCATCCTCTCGAATGCCAAGCCCGAGCGTTAAACCCTCAAACACCAGGTTCGGTGGAAAGCAGTACCGAAAACAGTATACTAGGTGATTCTAAACGAATAAATTCACAGTATTACCTAGCCATTTAACTAGTCAAGAAATTTCGCCTAGTATTTCTCTACTTAACGCGTTAATATAAACACTGCCATTAACATATAACTGGGCATGTAAAAGACAGTCACAAATTTCGCAGAAAGAAGTTACAAATACTAAAAGCTCACAGGGCTACGTATGGGTTGTGTATGCAGAATCAATTAACAGATTTTATAATGGCGTTTAATTCCCTGAGAACGCAAGTGTAGCGAAACAAGGGAGCAACGTTGAAGCTTGTCACCATCAGTGTCAAATTATTCGCGTTTCATATACTGTTCAACATTTCAACCGATTCAGCTGGCTGAACTGCAGAGAATATGCAATTAAAAATACACTTAAAGGACACAGTCATAGTTTATTCACACTCTTAACGCATATCAACATGTGTCTGTTGATTTTAGCAATATCTAAGTAGTATAAATTAATAAGTCTTCTTGAGATCAGCGAGATTCCTTGATTTTTCCCTAAATATTTCACGCAATACAATGCTAAATGCTTTATTTCTGATTTGTTAATAAAAATCCAGTTTTTAGAAACTTATTTATTGAATGATATCTATGATTCTATTTCTTTTTAAAAAGAAAACTTGAACTTTACTGCCCTTCAGTAATCATTAGGAACAAGAGAGAACTGTGGCCAAGGAACCAGAAGTTATCTGACAAAGATATTTTAATGGAACAATCGCTACATTCTCCAGGGACTTATGATTAGATAAACCATGGAAAACCGGAATCTTAACAGTTGATCAAACCCGTAACTTTTGAATCGCGCTGAACGTTAGCGCTAACACACCAGGCTTGGTGATGGCAATGGAGCACCTAGGATTTCCTCTCTACTTATACCATTCTACGGTTCTTTTTTGTTGTAGTGTTACAACCTTGTAACGACATCTTTAATATTGATAATAAGTAAGTACGTTTGTATGGTCTTGGGACCTGTTGACAGAGTTTCTACTTGTGTGTTTCGCCTCTGTCTTGGCTGTAGCTACAGTTTAAAGTCGAATCCAAACCACGAAACGTCCTGTCATAGCTCGCACTAGTAAGCAGAACTATTAACAAACCCTGGATTGCGCGGGATTTTAACCAGAGACAATTGCTGACAGTATAGAAAAACAGCAACAAAAATTGGTCATATCACATAGATAATTGCTACAGTAATTATAAGGTTCATAAGCCAAATAAAAAAAATAAAAAAACAATTGTCGCTTAAGGTTCAAACCAATTTTCAGCTGCAATGAATTCCCTCACTTTCGCAGGTTGTATGTACCGTACATTTTTATGTATTAATCAACGTTTCGTAATAAACGAAGTAAACATGTATTATAATAATAAAATTAAATATTTTATTTCCTATTGTCATTAATGTAATATTTACTACACATCATAAAAATTTTGCTCTAAAGAAAAATAAAAAATTCAGATATATGTATTTCGTATGCGGAGATACGTACAAAATCCCTACATATTGGGTTTACGATAAGGCTATTGGTTCTCACCTTGTTTCGTTATCCTCTCTTCGTATTAATGGTGATTATAATGGTTGCTTCGTATCAAGTCAAAAAAAAAATAAAAATCGCTGAAAATCTTAAGAGGAAGTTATCACTTGCGTCGAGCTGGTAAATATGTCGATAAAGAAAAATATTAAAAATGAAGTTTTCCTGTATCATATTCGGTAAGGATAAAGCTTGTTATTGGATATTTGGCTTCGTTAGTGTGATGCTTTATGGAAGATATTACAGTAGTTGTAGAATATTGTTTATTTTATGTCTATCTCTTTTACCACATTCTGAAAAATATATCATTTGATAACTATATTTATTTACTGCAGTAAGATCGAATGTAGCGTTACACTTCTAATCGTCTGCGGGGGCTTTAAAAAATATTTAGTTGAAGTATAATGCGAAGAAAAAATTCTGGTCTAATCTGATGAATTCGCCGTATTTGCGAAGCTCAGGTGGATAGGAGAACATTAGTCGGTGCGTACATTTCTTTTTTATCTGCTTTCTTTACAACTGACTGCACGGGTTGCTGCTCTTCAGGCGTAGAGGACTAAAGTGGGAAGGGAAATGAAATCCCCGTGGAGCCAAAATATTGGACAGTCCTTCCCCGTGCAATCCTTACGGATTACTCTCATTGCCAGAGATTACTGTAATTGCTTTCTAAAAGTATTAGGTATTTACGGCATCGTAAAATAAGAGGTTTACTGCGCCTCTCGCAGACCGGGAACTAAATTACTACTGCCGTCGATAGGAAATTGGTAAAATAATTTATGAGGGTCGGCGAGAAGAAATTGTGAGGAAGTCCAGCTTGTTAATAAAGCACACGAATGACTTTTCCACCAGAGATAGCACCATTAACAGTAAAAGCTATTCCGAATTAACAGACTCTTTCGAAATACCTCTCGTAAACTAAAAAAACTCATAAATCTCGATAAAGGCAATTATTGAGTTAATTGCTCTAATCACTGGAGTTAAAAGTAACTTACTGAAACGTTATTTCGAAAAATTAATGAATTCCGCCATGTAAAATTCGTATGAACATACCGAAATTTGGTTTATCCTACCCTTATCAAAGATTTATTGGAACACATTTCAACCTTTTGCATATCTTTCTTGACATCATGAACATATTAATGCCACTCAGCAGATATAATAAATAAACTCCCATAGATAAACAACTAATCGTTTTATCATGACGCGGGAAGTCAAATTCAACGATCAAGTTAAATATATGAAGTATTGCTTCCTTTTAACTTTAATAATAAAAATATTATAAAATAAATTGCTTCCAAAATAATCTTCTGAAGGTGAATTCGGAAAAATGATTCATTGTGACTGGTGTTGCGTCAAATTGTCAGGAAGATCTTTTAGAAAAATAATTAACGTTTGCGTAATACATCTCTCTGTTTAGTACAGATATTACACTCAGTAAATTCAACAATCCTTTCTCCATGTTACAATAATTTAAAACCATTATTTTTTTACCGAATAAACTGGTTACAACTTTATGCCGTCCATCCACTTTAGTTTCAATCATACTATACAAAATTATGATAACACTAAGGAACCTAACCTCTGACTGTAAACCACCAACAAAATCATTAGAATAATGAACCACAACAGGTCATTCTTGCGCAGTATTTCTAAAAGACTAGCAGTTTATAAATTGTAATTGGTACATTACCTCTTCATTTACACAATATTCAAATATTTTGATACATGTTTTGACATTTCGATTAAACGTTTAAGTCACGAATCCACCACCTAGCTGCCGTTATATTTAAATTTCATTAGAAATTCTCAGGAAATAAGAGTAAAGTTAATTTTTCTTGAATTGCTGCCATTTAAAACAGAATAGAGAGAATGCATCCAAACTAGCATCAACGTGACTCCGATTTCTTTGTGTTTCTGATTCTAAAAAAACAAACGTAAGAACTTCAAGGTACTGGTAGAAGTACTGAAATTGATTAAACAGCCTCTACTTGCACCATGTAATATGTGTGTTCCATAAAATCTTTTTCAGAACCCACGTATTAAGAACTATCATAAGTTCACACTAGAAATTGCCTCAAACACGATATCACACGCTGATTAAATGTCTCTAATGAGAATCGCAGAACGCTGTTTAAGATATGTTGAAATGCCATCTAAACAGCTGGTCGCTCTTCCAGTTGTCCTAACAGACACATAGGATACTGAAGTTGCATTGTACAGTTACGCAACGGAAGGTAGATGGCAATACTTTCACAGGCTGGTACTGCGGAAGTGTTCTGGTACTGTTTGCATATTTTTTGCAGAATGTGTGATGCTCTTTAATTATTTTCACAGACGGTGTACCGAGAATGGTGAGTGAGCGGTAACTCTATGGGCTCACATTCGGGAGGACGCAAGTTCGAATTCCCGTCCGGATATAAAGATCTAGGTTTTCGATGGTTTTCAGAAATCACTTCAGGCAGGGATCGTTCCTTTAAATGACCGTACAAGCATTCATTCCCATTCCTTGCCCCAGTACTTTTCCACCTCTAAAGACCTCGACAAGGCGTAAATCAATCAATAACAAAAACGGTGCATTAGATTACCATCGATATATGTTGAAAATTGTCATTTTCATATTTTATTTTATTGATGTTTTTCCATTCTATACAACCGACCTCTTTGATACAAATATAGAGGAGTTTCAAAATACAGTTTCAAAGTAGTAACAACAAAACCATTGAGTTGGAAGCTTGAAACATATAGTCGTTCTTTTAGCAACTCCCTTGTCTAGACACTCGTCGATTATTTAACTTACTTAACAGTTACTTCCTGACCGCCGAAGAGGCAACATCGGCTCGCGAGCGTGAGTGCCGGTGCAACTTGTTTACTTCGAGTGTCGTACGGAAAGTGATTATAACGTCGAGAAATAATTACATCTAGAATTTACTGAGTACAGTTTCGAGATCAACCGTTTACGTGATTAGTACGTTCGGGACTCACCGAGTGTAAATCCCACAGTGTAGCCAAAATATGGCAGTCCCCCCGGACACAGGTCAAACGAGTAATACGGGACTAGAAGCGTGCTACGCTAATAACATCAACGTCCAGTCAGTGAATTATGTGCCGAATGAAGTTATACAACCACAAGTAGTATCTCTTACAAGTGATCAGCGATTCATGCTGTGCGCCACAGAAGGCCTACAGCAGCAACACCCCCATCTGCAACAACAGCCGCAGCAACAAGAACAGCAGCAGAAGAGGCAACAACAGCAGCAGAACCTGCTGCAGCAGCAACAACAGCAACAACAATTTTCTGAAATGGAAGAAGGATCAGGCAGCAATACATCGCAAGGTCCATGCTCTTCTATGAGTACAGCACTGCATCACACAGCCGACACTGCCACGGGTGAGTCGATCCAGCCAGCCAAGCGACTTTGCTTACAATCACGAGCAGTAGAACAGGATGGGGTTACGCCAGTACAAATAGAGCATACGGAGGAAGTGGTCATGCGCGATCCAGTGGGGACTGTCGAGAATACTCTTCCTCCAGCTCCGGTAGCAGATCATTTCGTCCATATTAACACTCAGTCTGAGTCAACTCTAACCTATCGCAGCAAAGGCAACAGATATAGCCGTACAGATTGTGGACCATATTATGTTTTTGTGGAGAGCTTAGATAGAAATGTGGGTAATTTACATCGATGGCAATTGGCAAACTAATATTTAAGCATAATAATGACTTTAAAAGGGATGTAATCAACATCACACGCAACGGGAAAAAATCATCTCAAAATAGAAACGAACACTGCAGGCTCTGCCAACCTAATAGTGCAGCTAGACATCTTCAAAGAAAAACGTTTAGAAGCTTATATCCCAAGTTTCCTGATACATAAACAGGGTATCCTAAGAAATGTTGACACTACTTTAAGTGAGGAGGAGATTCTGGAAGAAATAGTATCCCCATTTCCGGTGGTACGCATTAAAAGATTCACCAGAAGGTCGCAGTCAAATCCAGAGTGTGTGATACCAATTCCAGTTTGCTTGGTATCTTTCCGGTCGCAGAAACTACCTTCCCATGTGTCCATACTTGGAACTCGCTGTACTGTCGAACCTTATGTTCCTCCTGTAACTCAGTGCGGTATTTGTTTACGCTTGGGACATCGACAGGGACAATGCAGATCACGTGAGGTTCGGTGTAACAGGTGTGCAGGCCCTCACTTGGAGGCTAACTGCAACAGTCCTACAACGGTGTGTTGCGCGCTTTGTGCAGGCCAACATTATGCCTCTGATAGAAACTGTCCGGTATATCTTCGGCACCGTCAAACGAAACTAGCAACAGCACATGGAACAAGCGCAGTGCTCGCCGAAAGAGAACTTCAAACTCGAGGCTATGCACAAGTGGCAAAAATTCCACCAAACGTAAGCAGCCATACGGAGTTTCCGCCTTTATCAGCACCACATCCACAAAGTCCGACTGCTCATCAGTTGATACAGCACGCAAACATCTTTCGTCCACAAATTCAGCAATTACAACAAACACAGCAGACGCAACAACCCTCTTCATCAGTACAGCAACCAGTGGCTCAGGTCGAGGTCTCTCTGCCCAGAGGGCACCCCATACATACGCAGGAGGTACCTCTTCCAACCCAGCTTTTCCTCCGGCTCACCAACGGTTGTTTATCCCCCAGCAGATACCTATTTCTCCCATTACTCATAACCCTTACCCACCAAGCCCTCACAATATCCCATCCCACACTCCAACACGGACCGATTTCCTCATAGAAGAAATATTTCAACTGATCATGTCCATTATTACTTCGCCCCAATCAACACTTATCGGAAACCCTCTTGCCATCCGTGAGTCATTATTTGCTCTGTTAAATAGGTTCAATGGCTTTCGAATACTACAGTGGAATGCTAGATCGGCAATCGCAACAAGAAAGTTTAGAATATGAGCTCCAACATAAAGATATAAAGATAGCAGCAATTTCCGAGACGTGGTTTTAGAGAAAACAACAACAGTGCGCTTTAGGAACTACGCCACAATCCGTTCGGATAGGATGGATGGAAAGGAGGAGCAGCCCTCCTCATTCATCATTACACTTCCCTTCAAAGCAGTAAACGTTACAGAGGTGCTAGATCATGACATCCAAATTGTCGCCGCAAGAATAAAAACTCCTACACTAGAGTTCACTTGTGTCTCCGTCTATTGCAAGCTCTCAGGACCATATCACAGGAGACGTGGAATAAACTCTTAAATCTCCTAAACCCACCTTTACTTATATGCGGAGACCTTAACGCCCACAGCACTGCATGGGGATGTGCCTTTACTGATAGACAAGGACATAATGTCTTAGAGATGTGCAACGAGTACGGCCTATCTATCCTTAATGACGGATCACATACACTCGTTCCCTCTTTATACCACCGTCCATCGGCAGTAGACATCTCGCTGTGTTCTCCGTCCATAGCACTATTGCTCATTGGTCTACATCAAAAGACTCACTCGGCTCCAACCACTACCCAGTAATTATAGACATCGACCATTCCTCTCCAAGCGGCCCTCGACCAATCTCGTCAAGCAAGTGGAATATTAACGCTGCTAATTGGACATTATATGCAAAGGCAATACAGCATGAGGTACGCAATTTTCGACACCGCGATTCAGCGATGGACGACTATAACCTCTCATAGAAGCCATGGAGCGCGCAGCCTTCAGCTCTATTCCTCTTAAGAAGAACCGCGTTCAGAAGAAGAGTACTCCAACCGTATGGTGGACCACAGACTGTTCTAGGCATATCGCTCTCCGACGTGCTGCTCTGCGGGATACCGAAACCACCCATCCCAAGACTCGTTTCTCCGGTATCAGCAGGTGTCTGCCCGCACTAAGCGGTTCCTAAAAATGACAAAAAGACAGTCTTGGCAAGAATTCTGCTCCTTCTTGAATAGGCAGACCAAAGTAGAAGAGGTATGGCAACGTATAAAGTACTGCGCAACAGAAAATATAGCCCGCAGGAACGCTCCGATGATACTACTTGGCTGAGGATTTTGCTGATAGAATTGCTCCACCTTTTACAGCCCCCTCCTCCATATGACTTCACCGAAGAAGACTCAAACCATTTTCTGTGCACTCCTTTCACACCTTAACGAACTTCGAGCTGCCCTCAAGAACTCCAGCAACACCTCACCAAGGCACAGATGACATACGATATCCCATGCTACAGCATTTACCTGAAGAAGCACTAAACCTCTTACTCAACATCATTAATAATCTATGGTTAAGAAAGCTGATACCAGAAACTTGGAAGACTCAGATAATAGTCCCGGTATTGAAACCTGGAAAAGTTCCAGGAGTTGTTACGTCGTATCGTCCGGTAGCCTTATCTTCCTGCATAGGCAAAACCGTGAAAAGGATGATGAAAAACAGATTACAATGGTGGCTGGAAACTCAATCCCTGTTACCCACCACACAATACGGATGCCGTAAAGGAAGAAGTACCTATGACAACCACAGCATCCTAGTTACGGGCGATTCAGTCAACCTTTATGAAAAACCAATACCTTACGGCGTTGTTCATGGACATATCTGCTGCCTATGACAACGTCCAAATACCAATCCTGATTGATAAGCTCGTAGCACTAGGCCTCCCCCAGGACTTTGTAGCCGTAATTTATCAACTACTACGATCAAGAAAGCTGTTCTTCAGATATAAACACGTGCTATTAGGTCCACGACTTACTCAGCAAGGACTCCCGCAGGGAGCGGTATTAAGCCCATTATTGTATGCTCTATATGTGCGGGACTTGGAGAAAATTCTTCCCCCCGAGGTGCAGATCATCCAATATGTCGATGATGTATATATATTCGTCTCTGCAGCTACTATCGCGATAACCAAGCTCATCCTTAAACAAGCCATCCTCATAGTCATCCTCTGGCTCCAGCAACACGGACTAGAATTCTCGACTAGCAAATCCACTGCTGTCATATTTACAAGAAGAGAATGCACCCCCGATCTACAATCTAGTTTTGGGTACATGCAGCGTACTGGTCAAATTCGATGTCAAATTCCTCGGCCTAGTCTACGACTCCACGATTAACTTGGGCAGCACACGCTCACCAACTCATCCCTAAACTAGAACAAGGACTCAACATTCTACGAACCCTTAAACGAGTATGGTGGGGAGCCCACCCATCGATATTACTAATATTGTACCGCGCTATAATCCGATCTAAAATTGAATACGGGAGCATGTTCTATTTCAGTGGCAACAAAAGGAACATAGATAAATTGGAGAGCATACAGAATCAATGTCTCCGCACATGTCTGGGGGCTATGAAATCAACACCGATAAATGCCCTCTGCCTGGAAGCCGCAGAAATGAACCTGAAATTCCGAACCCAGTTGCTATCTAACAAATTTTTACTAGCTCGAATACAAGATAAAAATTCAACTACTCTCCAACAAATAACCAACCTCCAGCAGCTGGTGGAAGAACAAGGACCTCGCTCTTACAACCAAAGATACCCACTGCTACAAAGCCTCGATCTTCTGACAACTCTCCTCCCCGAACGGCAATTGCAGGAAGCAGCAACAATATACGACATTCCATACCAAGAATGCGTGAGGCCAATGTCGGTAAGCTGTATTCCGGCACACCCGAGATCCGGCCAGCCAATTCAGCAATTTTGTCAGGGGTATTTAACAGAGCATTGGCCAACTTCAATCCATATCTACACTGACGGATCGAAGATACCCTCAGAGGGAGTAGGGTGCGCCATCTACTGCCCTGAGACGCAGCACGAGCAAAAATTCAGACTACCAAATCATCTTCCAGTTTATTCAGCTGAAGCGGTTGCTATTATTCAAGCCCTTTCATATGCGAGAGAGTTTCCTCGGCGGAACGTCTTAATCCTAACGGACTCTCTCAGTGTACTTCGCACTTTAACAACTCCGGCCATCCTACACCGCTCCAATGTATACCATATTAGCATAATACAGAAAACCTACGAACTTGCGCAAGTGGGTTCCTCTGTGAACTATATATGGATCCCGGCCCATACTGGTATAATATTTAATGAACATGCAGATAAGTTAGCCAAGGAAGCATGCAATTCGGGCCAAGTTCTCATCCCTCCATTCAACACCAAAGATTATCATGCAGCAATATCCAGTCACATACATCAACAATGGGCAATGCTCTGGGAGGAAACAAAAAGACTCAAAGGAAGGCAATACGCAAAGATACAGCCACAACCACCTCGTCGACCTTGGTTTACAAATTGGAACACGCAACGCAACTTCATAACATCCATCACTCGTATGAGGTTTAACCATGGTGCGTTTCGGGATCATCTACATCGCATCCACGCAGTAGATACACCGCTCTGCCAATGTGATGGGCAATCAACGCAAGATGTCAACCATATGTTCTTCAGGTGCCCCCTATACCGACAGCAGCAGCAATCATTCATCAACTCCCTAGTGAGAGCAGGACAGCCGCTACCAACAAGTATTACCGAACTACTCGCATCTAACAACAGGAAAATATATACTATTATTAGAGACTTTATAAAAAGTACAGAAATATATATTTAATGTAATAATACATGTAATATACACATAATGTAAGGTAATGTAATGAAACAAAACGAGTGTTTATGTATATTAAGCTGGCTGTATGGTACATCAAATCCTAAAGCCAATAAACCAAAAAAAAAAAAAACTTACTTAACTGACTTTATACTGTTTGAGCCCAACTGCAAATCTCACGTTGATCTGCGCTGTTCAACTGTTTACTGCAGCAGTCCGACATGAACTCGCTGTTCGGCTACGACTTTTACTGTGGTGGCAAACTGGCACGCTGACAAACTTTCAAACACGAGTGGTTACAAAATTCTAACGGCTACTGCCTCTCTTTGAATCTGTGATTTCAGAACTCCAACCGGAAATTCTCGCTCCCCTGTGAGCGAGTCATATATTTAGTTCTTTCAGATTTACGCAATAGAAGTTTTTTCCCGCAACAAACGATATTTATTGAGTAGTCTTGCCCAGCCAATCCAAACAAAGAATCCCCCCCCCCCGCGACTTCATTGTCAAAATTAATTATTAAATAATTTATTAGACAGAACTATATTTTGAAAAATTACTATTACACATTCTAACAAGTTTGAATTTTAGTGGGCAATGATGATTAATACAGACAAGCATTAAGGCAACGTCAAAGCTTTACCGATTGGTGATATATTTACCTTCATTTGAATTCCTAAATAAAATAGATGACGTGATACTCAAGGAAGTACAAATACACACAAGGAATTTCGATATATGCTGAATTCGAAATCATATCAGCAATAATAAAGTCGATAATAATACCCATATTAACTTTTGAGTAAATTAGTACCTGTCTGGCAAGGCTGAAGTTATACAAACAAAACTACAGAAATATGGATAATTTTCAGGAGTAGTTAATCATTATTAAAATGAATATATCAGGACCCCGGAACTATCAAGGGGAACTTACGGTCTTGGACATTCAGTTCGGGACGAGACTTCGCAGGTTGGTCGTATACCTTAATGGTGTCCATCCAGTAAAGTAGTAAAACGCAATAGCCAACAGATTCAGAGAAAAATGGTTCTTAAGTTTTACTGATCGATTTGGCCACATTAAAACGACAGCGAAGGTGGCTGTGTCTGTAGCGAACTCGCTTACCACGCGGGCAATAGGAGTTCGATGCTACATCGGGTAACTTTTTCTTAATTGTTTTAAAAATTATAACAATTTTAAAAAAAAATGTCAAGGACATAAAATATAATCAATTAAATCAAAAAATTACGATAGTTATCATTTTAGTGCTTGCATGTAAATTAAAAAATAGACAAACAAAGATGACATTGTGAAAATTTTTACTTAAATAAAACCATACCCAAAATTTTATCATAGTAGTAATTAAAGATTTAATTTACTTCCATTAAAAATGCATTTGAAATTATTAAACATTCAAAAATAAAATTATAATTAATTCACATTTTAATTTCATTAAAATATTTATAACTTAATTGATAATCTTTTAGCTCATTAGCATTTTTAACAGTTGTTATAGTTTTAAAACAATTTAAAAAAAGTTCTCCGAGGTAGCATTGAACCTGTACCGTCTGCGTGTCAAGCGAGTATGCTACAGACTCAGCCACTCTGCTGTGGTGGCGTGGCCTACAAATCGACCAGTATATGATTTTGCGCATAAAACTTTAGCGCCCTTTTTCTCGGGCTCTTCTGACTAGTGCGCTTTATTATTTTAGTGGGTGGATACCCTTAAGGTATACTACCAACCAGCGTAGTTTCATCCCGAACTGAATTTCCGAGACCGTTATTTCCCCTTGTAAGTGGTGGAGAGAAACATTTCAGATAATCGTATAATTATCACCTCATTCGTTATATTCATCAGGTATTATAAAACCATCTTGCACCTTATCACGGCATTGAACTTCCTATCTATGTTACAAACATGTAGCTCATCATATGAGAGCAATATGTTAATTTAATAAACATCGACTTCAAAATAAATAGATTAAACAAATTAAAAGCAAACAATTCTTACGCTGAGAATCCATTATCTCAGTATTTATTTAAATATTTTATGCAGTGAGAGAAACAGTGAGGCGCGTATATCATTGGAATATTACTCAACGTATCAATATCAGTTATAATTTCAAAATTAAAATACAGTTTATCGTCCTTATAATTGCTTACTGTTTTTTGAAGCAAATATCGCGTTATGCGACCATCACTGCGTATGGTGTTCGATTCATTTTATTCTCTAAATCATACATTTCCTGGGTTCGACTGATGAAGTGACGAAATAAAGTATGAATTGGTTAGCAGAAAAATTTTCAGAACAAAAATAAACTTAAGGTCCTCCATCAACTTTATACTAATTTTTCGCACTTATTAAGAGGAATAATGCCCACCTGAATAAATCATACCAAGTTTGGATTTTTTGTTTTGCAATTGCTGCAATGTTATTAAGTAAGTTATAACTCAGAACTCTCTGTCCAACTATTATGACGCTGTAAGAAGTGATTAGAGGTAATCATCAAGATGTTGTTACTAGACTACAATTTCAATCAGTCTTTTAATCTCAAAACAAGAACTGATAAAAACTGTTAAATATTTCATCAAACGAGCTATTTTCACATATAGCCACAATCAAATCATCGTAGCACTGTTGATGAGTACTGCACATGGTTCACTTCTTTTGATCCAATGAGACATAATAGTTAATACATTTATAACAGAAAATCAGACTAAAAGTTATCAAAAATAAGTTGACTTAATAGCCTTGTTACAATAATAATTAGTATTTAAATAACGCCAGTGTAATCGTAATTGAAGATAATTTTTATACAGCGAAGATTCACCTCTTGTAAAGATACCGTCAGCTATTTTAAATTAACCTTATAATGTCAGGAAAGTTATGAACATAACCAAAGAAAAGATTGTTGGTAGAACCAAAAATAATCAGCTACCACACCTTATAGCATCAACGTAAAATGCGAATTTCAATCATTCATGATGCCATAAAGAGAGGCAACAACTGTCTGATTATTAAACTACGAATTAAACAATTGCAACAGAATTCCAAAAATGTCCAAATATTTTCTAATATAAAACTTATATCTAACAACCAACGTTGATGAGTACCGTAGTCAGACGGTAAAACGCGAAATCGTGTTATCTAATACCTCATGACGGATACAAGTCTCAAAACCCTGGAAATTATAGACAATTTCTAAATTAAATAATGCAATACCCATTGTCCGTGCCTCGCCTGGTAGATGAGCAGTTAACGCTCAGACTTGTCTTTTGGGGAAACGGGGTTCGATCCCTAGTCCGGCACTCCAGGCTTTTTCCGTATTTTCCCGCAATCACTCTCGACCTAATTCCCATCCTTCATTGTGGTCAGTCTTCTTCCGGTTCTAATAACATTGATGTAGACAAGCCGTTAACCGCTTATAAAATGGAATCGTAAAAAATCTCTAGGAAATCTTGGTGGGTGATTACTACTTGCATTTCTCTTCCTGCGAAGTTTTTAGATTATCTGTGAATGATTATGTTGATATTTGCTTTCGATTTAGTTGGTTTGTGTTATGAACGAGAGATCAAAGAAGAGAGAGAGTAAAATACGCTCAGTTTATCGTCCAAACCCGAAGTACGAATCTCTAGTTACAATGTACCAAGCGAGATGGATGAACTGTAACGCCCTTTCCTCGCATTCGGGAGGATGCGGGTTCGAATTCCGGCCCGACCATCCAGATTTTGCTTTTACAAGCTTTCCCCATCCGATTTCAGTCATGGTTCCTTTATAAGGCCAAGGAATAATTCCTTCCCGTCCTTTGCCTATGGCCTTTCCCACCACTAATGACCTCGACGTCGACGAGGCATAAAGGCAGAAGCTTATATATATATATATATATATATATATATATATATATATAGGATGAACATTCCTCACACACAAACAAAGAAAATATGTTATGTGGACATGTGTCCGGAAACGCTTACTTTCCATGTTAGAGCTCATATTGTGGACGGCTGTGATACAATACGCAATTCTCCAGGGCTGCATCAGCGCATCAGGGATTCCATGCGACAGAGGGTGGATGCATGTATCCTCGCTAACGGAGGACATTTTGAACATTTCCTGTAACAAAGTGTTTGAAGTCACGCTGGTACGTTCTGTTGCTTTGTGTTTCCATTCCATGTTTAATGTGATTTGAAGAGAAGTAATAAAATGAGCTCTAACATGGAAAGTAAGCGTTTCCGGACACATGTCCACATAACATATTTTCTTTGTTTGTGTGTGAGGAATGTTTCCTGAAAGTTTGGCCGTACCTTTTTGTAACACCCTATATATATATATATATATATATATATATATATATATATATTGTGCAATCACTGCATTGAGGACATGTTTTGATTTAATCAAGGAATTTGGTCCTACAGCCTGGTGAGCATAAATCGCCTATTTCACCGTACTATTAAAGTTCCGAATGATAAGAATTTTTTTGTTGAAAGGATCTGAACAGACTAAATATGTTGTGCACTTCAGACGCCGTCAGAAATTATTAACAATCTCGACCACGAGGTGGCATTAAAATATATCCGAAACACTATTCTTGTTCTGCTCCATCGTAAGCAGAGAGAGTAAATCTGTAGCGCTCGAGTGTATTCCGCTCTTCATATAACCGGAAAGGACCCTTCCCCGCGTTCGATATAACGACAAACACTTCCATTATAGAATATTTATAGTGACCGGCACAGAATCAATACCTTTCACAGTGCACTGCAGTATTTACTGACCTCTCTGGCACCGTAAATTCTGCTTCTGATATCACACCGGAAAAAAAATAAAATCCAAAAAATAAATAACACGTTATGGTGGCCACACGTGGCAGCTCGCTTAGCAAAAACAACGCCGTCCTTCGAAAGAACCGCAACAAGCGAGCTCATCTAATATGGAAACAAAATTCCAGCGGCGCAGTGTAGCCAACATAGCAGTTCGTTGTGATTCGGCGGCTTAAGCAGTGACAGCCACCCGGTGCAGGTGCTGCTAACGTCATGTTTAATGCAACGCATAACCACATAACCTTATTTCAAATTTGGAGCATCAAAACGGACTCTGCTTACTGCCACGGAAATTCAAAAAGTGACTGTAATTTCTCTCGCCCCTCGTAAATAAATAAACGTTAAGACTATCTGGATCATGAAACAGTAAACATGAAACAGTAAACATGGCTTCCTGCCGTACTTAATGAAACTTACTGCTACCAACGCAGCGGCAAAAATGAATTAATATCTAACTTTGGGTGACAGCTGATAATTAATTGTTATACAAATATTTTCATATTTTCATCTTAGGTTCTTCTCAAATTATTGTTATACGTTTCTGGAACCACAGTAGTATGAAAACACTCAAGTTCAAGCTCTTTAGCGATTTGCGTCAAATTATTTTTGAATAAAATGTTACCAGTTGAAAGAACACGCCAATGCAACTGTTTAATTCATTTATTGCTGCGTCGTACGCGTTTCACCTCTCATCGAGGCATCAACAGCGATGAATTATTTACATTTGTTACTATGGTATGCAGCTGCGCATCTCCGTTTCCTTATACAAAGCATGTTTTGCCTGTATCCTATTTACACTATTGTGAGTTTTCATCGTTCTGTCATCTGTTGGGGCCAGCTGGTTTGTTTATTTCTTGTCCGCACCATATTAACATATGTAAATAATTCGTCGCTGATGATGCCTCGATGAGAGGTGAAATGCGTACGACGCAACAATAAATGAATTAAACAATTGCATTGGCGTTATCTTTCAACTGGTAACTAATTAAGCAACTGTGGAAACATGGCCTGCAACAACATTGCATTAAATAAATGTGCTTTGTTGTTTATTTAGAGAATTACTTTGGTTATTGAAGTGTCCAAATCTCACATGTGCCAAAAATGTTCACACAAATACTTTAATTAATTAATAAAATTTCAATTCAAAAAGGACAGCAGTTATATCTTTTTCTTTACACTCCAGAAAATATCTACAGTAAATATTATGTGTTTATTAGTGTAAAATATAGCATAATGTGTTCGTCGCTCCGAGTATTAATGTTGTAAAACAAGTTACTAATACCTGGTGAAACAAGCATGATGTATCTTTCAGAAAAACTAACAAAACATAAATTTACATTTAATTTTGTGATAAGACGCAGAGCAAATAGTTACTGGATTACGACATAATCAGAGTTAAATTCTTGAAGACTACATTTATAATACAAAAATAAGTAAACAGACTAAATTTATGGTAATATATCTATTAATTAAATAACATGAAAACTACGTTGAACCTTATATAAACTGTTTAAAAATCAAATAATGTATAACTATATTACATACAATCAGCTTCCTCGTGGAGTATTAAAGCAAAAACTTATTATGTCGAAAGCGAGGGGGGAAAAAAAGAAAAAAAAATTCAAAACAAAAACCAAAAGCTGATACGATGCCACTTGTACGATAAAAACATGATAAACATGCCAGAAGTTTATTAGCTGTTTCTTTGTAAATTGCGTTCAGTTTGTGGAAACTCTACTAATTTCTGGACACTTTCAATTTCTCAGCTTTCCAACTTCACATCGAACCGAATCGTATCCTATTTTTGCCGCGGGACATGGGCAGTAGATTTTTCCAAATTCCATCAAATTTTTTATTCATTAATCGCGTTAACAAAAAAAAAAAAAAAAACACTGATTTGTGTAAAGGTTTATCTTAAAATTTTCAACTTTCCTGTTCATATAACACTGAAACATACCATATCATCCTCCCCGGACAAAGGGCTGTACATTATTGGAAAATCCATCAAAATCGGGCTGTAGTTTCTCCGTGAATCCCGTTTATCCAGTCTGACAAATTCACAGTCAAAGAAAAGTAGATTACTTCTCACAGTTGAATTATTTACTCCAATGATATAATTAAAATCAGACAGGGAGGAGGCAGCTCCGAGGTTTGGGCAGTGCAATTTTGCACTGCCACTTGTCATTCGGGAGGACCGGGGTTAAACTCGGTTCGGCCATCCTGTCTGAGGTTTTCCGTGGTTTCCCTCAGACACTTAGGCGAATGCTGGGATGGTTCCCTACAAGGCCACGGCCGACCTTCCATCCCCCTTCCCTCCCCGTAGTAGTAGATTGGCTGAAAAGAGTCCCCTATGACTCTCCAGCAGCCCGCCTCCCAGCCTTCTGCTGGGAGGAATGAAATCATAAAAAAAAAGAGGAGGCAGCTGGGAGGAATGAAATTATAAAATTAATTTTTATTTTGTTGTTAAAGTATAAACCCCACCTAGACGCAAGCTACTATGCTGACGTGAAGCCTAGGACGCCGTGGTCAGCAACTACCTCACCCGCAACTTCAGCTCATAGGTAAAACCATCCCCTGGGCACTAACTGCTCGCTACCTTGGTGTAACACTTGACTGTTAGCTGACATGGCGAGCTCACATCAGAAAAAGGGTCAGTGCTCGGCTCCATTCTCTTTACCCTACACTTAACTGGGAAAGTTCGTTGGCACCACATCTAGGCGTTGCCATTTATTGCTCGTTGATTAGGCCGGTAATTGAATATGGTTGCCCCGTCTGGGGATACGCTGCTAATTGCCACCTGAGAAAGTTGCAGCTGCTGCAAAACAGAACACTGAAGCGGGCACTACATCTGCCCAACCGTTTCCCCACCGTATAAGACCACGAGGCGTCGGGAACAGAGAAGCTCATTGACAGATTCCGGAAACATGCCTATAAATTCTACAGTGCAGCACATCACTCTGCCAATCCACTGGTCAGTTGTCTCGGCGAATATGAAACTGCCACTGGCAAACATAGCAGGCCATTGGTGCTGACGGAGCGCTAAGGAACAATTAATAATACGCCATCAAGACGACCAACCAGAAGTGAAGAGAAGACCACTCAAAAGAAGACTGAGGGAGGAAATGTCCCCCAACCGACCAGCTTTAATGCTGAGACTGGCGAAGATGTATCTATTTTGTTGTTAGAAAAATCAATATTTTAACGATAAATGTTTTTTCTAATGCTCTATATAAAGAGGAAGTTTAGGAATGGACAAATAATACAATATATTACTAAAGTATCGTATCGATATTTACAAACAGTATCGAGAGAAAAACGTCGATATTTTTTCCTAAAACCAGTAATATTTAGTAAGATTTATCAAAAAATTTAAGAAAATTAAATACGCATATGTAAATTATTAATTTATATATTTTTACAGTCAATCAAGACAGTAATCATCTGATGTAGACATCAAAAGAACTATCTGTTTGCTATGTTCCACCGTCAATCTACTCTGCTCTCCGGTGCCGCCAATTTAACTGCAGAAGCTACTCTTTCGGACGACACAGAAGAGACTTGGCATATCAGATGCTTCGTCAACGCATCAACTTCAATTCATCAACGAAAAAAACATTGGAAACAGATGCTGTAAAATTACGTCATCCCTCAACTTGGTTAAAAATATTCTAATCAATAACATTCAAATATGTTGACAAAAAATGACATTGACGTTTATCTGTTAAAATTTACCATTTCATACGATATTTTGATACATCGATATATTTTTCTCAAGAATAGTTATAACATTCAACTAAACCATTGTTCTCGACGAGTATTACTGCAATAATTTTAGACAGTTGATGTCAGGATACAGCTAGACATTTAGCTGATTTATCGTCAATGTCTATCATGTATAAATCTCTCAGACCGACATGTCTAGGGGTTGTGGGAGTTCCATTATGATGCTAATCTTTTAGTAACATCAAGTAAATTGATTCAAATTCTTCATAAATGTAAGCGATATATTGGTATTATATACTGTAAACCTGATGGAGAATATTAGTCTGCTGAATAAGAATTCCAAAACCGAAGAATAATAAACTCCTACACTTCTTAAATTAATATCTCTTTGCTTACTGCTGATCATTTTTTTCTGTCCTTACGTATTGTCAACGTCAAGGTCATTAAAGGTGGGAAGAACCGAGGGCAAGAAACAGAAAGGCATTTGGCTATGGCCTTTTAAAGGAACTATCCCAACATTCGCCTGGAGTAATTTGGGGAAAACATCGAAAAACCAAATCGGAATGGCCGGAAGCGGATTCGAACCCGCGTCTTTGCGAGTAGTCATAATTGGACCGTTGGCTCAGTTTGTTGCGGCACCGTGCTGGAGTCTGGCGCTGACACGTGTTTGAATAGTTCGAGTCATGGAGGTGGAAGAAATTTTCCAGAGTAGGAGAGATAGTGGTGTACAATTCCTAATCACTAGATTGTGGGCTATACTCCCAAACCTCTCCGCAATGCGTATGGAATGAGGGCATGCGATACTGTTGATGATAGTTTGTCCATTCGATGGGGACATTAAGCCTGACGGGTCAGGTGTCTTTCGGAAGGGTACTCCTGAATGGGCCGGTACCAGGTATCACCCTCTCCCTTATTGGTGCTCCATCCATTACTCTCTACACTGAACACGCATAAAGTCGTCCACACTTAGAACGATACGAACGAACATTATCCCACTGGGGAAGGCAACGGGAAACCACCGCAGAGTTCCCATGGTAACCGCCTACGCCAGGAATCGGAAATGGCATCATAAGAAGACCGAGCGTGGTGGGTGAACGGTTAACGTTCTGGCCTCGCATTCGGGAGGACGTGGGTTAGAATCACCGTCCGGGCAACCAGATTTGGGTTTTCCATTGTTTCCCCAAATCACTACACGTGAATGCCGGGATGCTTCCTTCAAAAAGTCCATGGCCGAATTCCGAATTCCTTCCCGTTCCTTGTCCCCAGTCCCATCGCACCTCTAATGACCTTAGCCGTCGACGAGGGGTAAAGCCATAAGTAAAAAAAAAAAAAAAAAAAAAAATCATAAGAAAATCTTAAATTTCTTTCTTTCAGAACTTGAGTGTAGCTCTCTTTCACTCTTCTCGAACAGATTGTTTGTGCTTATTCTGTTTCTCAGAATCGTAAAAACGCGTTTACTTTGAAATATGTAAATATGACATGGAAATCGAATTAGTAATTCCCCACCGCAAACCCAGTAATGATCTTTTATTGATCCACAAAACGTGTGTTGCCTAGACCAGTAACGGTGCTGCCGTTTACACATTTCAGTTAAATTATATAAAGCAGAATACTGAAATGATCTGTTAAATTCTTTGTTTCAATGTTTGATATGGAATAGATGTTTCACTTTAATGTTTATTACGATGAACAAACATTTGTTAATGAAAATACCTTCTCTTAACAACTATGATTTTATTCCTATACGCTCAGATGAGTTTTGCCCTTGTGGGCTGCGGCAGCATCAGTGAGAGTTTTGATACAATCACATGTTGGTCAGGAAATAGCTCTAGTTCCACTCCTTTTTTGACAGGGTCACTATTTCATTGTTTTCAAATGTTCACACGTCTTACTCTGAATATGGCCATTGACTGTGTATAAACAAAACGAGATTAAGAATTGTTACCATTTAAAAATAGTGAAATAGTGACATCATAAAAAAATTAGGAATGCAGAACTGCAGCAAGATGTGTTCAACGAAAAAGTGCAACTAGAGCCATTTTCTGACCAACATACGACTGTTTGTATCAAAAATCTCACCGATGATGCCCCAGTCCACGAGGGCGAATTGCGTCTGAGCGTATATGAATAAAGAAAAGTTGTTAAGAGACGGTATTTTGATTTGAAAATCTTTAACAAACAACTGCGCAAGAATAACCAGTAACCAATTGATGGTGATGAACGAAGTATAGAAATTCCTCGAGTGAAATGATAATAAATGCGCTAAATATTGTATTGCCTGCGATTGCTCTGTTTCATTCAATGTATGACGCCATCTTACCCGTGGCGTAATTATGCGGAATTAATGGTGTCTTATTTATAGTGATACAGTGATTTTTTAAATTATTTCCATGCCACCCAACCTTTATTTATGAATGTAGATCTTAAAACAGCATCTTTCACCGATGCCATAGTTAATTTAGCCAATAATTAAACTAATCACCCAGGGTACACCACAGCGAGATGTCAATAGGCGGCCATTGGTATGTTTACTTCGCGTTTAACAGAATTCTCTCCCTTCTCCTATAACAATGGTTTCAGTTTAGAAATTCAATCCATTGTAATGGCCGCCTTGTTTTAAGACCAAAAAACATTTGTTTTACATTTCTTTAAATTAAGTCAAATTTACCGACAAAAATTCTGTCCAAATCGTCTAGAAATTTACCGAAAGATTTGATTGTATCACCTTTGGGACAATTTCGGAAGGAAATATTAGTGTACTGACTATTTCTCTTCAATCTTAAGTGCATAGTGACAGAGAATTTTCTTCTATTACTTCCTTCAGATAAACGTTAAATGTTAGTGGTGAGATCCATCACCCATTTCTTTAAACTTGTGTTTGTCTTTCACGACCGTTGAGATTTATCACAGCGGAAGTCTTCTTGAAGATATGCAAGTTTAGAGTGCTGAAAGCAGGGATTAAGCTGTTTCGCTTGTAAAGACAGTTTGGTACCGGTGTTGTAGTTTACACGGAAGATTATCGACACAACTTGCGAACCAAGTAATGCATAACGACGAGGTAAGCTAAACCCAGGGATTTATGTGTTGCGAAATAGTTAAGCAGCCGCAGAGTGTGCTACATGGGCGGCGGAGAACCTAAAGAATAAGATTTAGTGTCAGAGAAATTAGCGATGATAATATGATGAACGTTGCAGACATTAAATTGTGAGAATCTTTTCGTTAAGTTTATGAGGACAATTGATCTCCTTTTTTATGTGTTCTGAGAGCATTAGAATCATCAGGAAACTATCAGAAAGATTGTAAGCACTGTGTTCTCCGTATTATGGCACTGCCACTGGTTTTAATTCTAGCTCTTTTGCTTGTAATAGTAAATAATTAAATTCATTGGTCTTAAAATGCCACATGATCGATTTAAAAGGATTTACAGAATTAATCTATTGAATTATTTCCAACAGTGTCATCTACACTTCAGTCTACAATTTATTTTTACAATTTCGGAAGAAATGTACACACTTATTCCAAACCAAAGGCTGTGATGTCCAAAATTCGAAAATCTCAAGATTTGAAATATAATGTAAACTTTAGGTGTCTTCAACTGACTGATAGTTATTACAGCAACACAAACACATTTCGATCCCGTGAATATTTACTTGATATTTTATAATTTTAACGGGCGTATTTGCGCTTCAAAATCCAAAATTATTATGTGTAATTGGATGGATAATGAGACACAATACTCATAAAACTGGGCGATTACGTTTTAATGAAACTTATAAGGAATGTGTAATAAGAAACAATACAAAAACACAGCAGACATTGGACAAATATTTAGAAATTTGATCAACGGTAAGTGAAATATCAAACTGGGAATTAATGTTATCGTCAGTTCCAGACAAAAAAAAAAAAAAAAAAAAAAAAAATGTGCCAATGAAAAAGTATATTCGTTGAAAGGAAATAAGGTTGTAAAAACTGTTAATTTAAAACTACGACAAGTGAAACAAATTTGAACGATTAATGAGGTGTACTCTATAATAACACAGTCTTATTCATAATCTCAATCTCTGACTAATACTCTCTCAAATAAAAATAACAAAATTTAAGATTTACCCATCTGTAATGAAACCTCTTAATAAAGTTAATACTTTTAATGCGTAACATTAAAACAAAGTAGCTAATTTTTATTTGTTGTAATAGTCTCTCGACCGATTTGAAGCAACCTCCATCTCTCTCTGTCTTGCCCTAACCTCTTCAGCTCGGGATACGCCTTATAACCCATGTCCCCAGTTATCTATTTCATATATTCCAATCTGTCTCTTAATCTACAATTCTTACCTACAACTGCTCCCACCACTAACAATTTAACCAACCCGCATGGCTTAAAATCTGACCCATCATCCTATGTCTTCCTTCGGTGAGACTCTTACACAAACTTCTTTCCTCATCCACCACTGTACTCCACACATAGAATTTTAAAAAATCTTTTTGAGTCCTAGATCTCAATTTGAAACTAAAGTATTTCTCTTTTTCACGATGGCTCTTTTCGCTATTGCTATTCAGCATTTAACATCATTCCTACTTCGACCATCAATAGTAATTTTACTTACTAGGTAGCAGAATTCTCCTTAAAAAGTATCTTAGTTTTTCTTGATCCACCATACAAGTATTGATCTTAAAACCATAGTTGCTTCACTTGCACCGTCTTTTTACCAAATCCAAACTGATCTCAACTACTGTCTCCTCTACTAATGCTTTCTTTTCGTTCTACTGTTCATTATTCTGGTCAGTAATCTTAAAGCATGTGATCTTAGATTTATAGTGCGATATTTCTTACATTTGTCAGCTTGTGATTTCCTCGGAAGTGTGAAAATAATGCTATTATTTAAATCAGTTGAAATCTCTCCTGTTTTGTGACTGTTTGATATCTTTTTTAATAATCTTTGGATTCCTTCTCCTCTGGATTTCAGAAGTTCTGCAGCAATCTCAATTCCAACCACAATATTTGATTTCAAATTTATAAAAGCTTTGTAAAATTCTGTCTTTAAAACAGTCATCAATGTCGACATCGCCTTCTTTTTCTGTTCATTGTTGTCCGAATCATCCCCATCATACAGATTATCTCTTATTCCTTCCATCTGTTAGCTCTCTTTTCTAAGCTTAAAAGAGATTTCCCATCAGCATCTTTAATGTTTATACATATTTTTCACTTTACTTCCAGTTTTGTTGGTAAGAAACGCCAACAGTGTTCATTAACTTAGAAGACTTCCTGCGCTACGATTTTTTTTTTCGCGATTGTGCCTAATTGACGTCGAGGTCATTTGTGGTGGGAGCAAGGAATGGGATGGGCTTCGGCGTTGGCCATTTGAAGATGTCACCCCGGCATTGTGGAGCGCATGGGAACCCGAAATTTGGATGGCCTGACGTTCATTTGAACAGTCATCCCTCCAAACACAAAGCCAGAGCGTTACAGCTTACCCATTGGAATCGGTTTCTGCACTCGATGAAGCCAAGGCAGTTGGAAGGTGTATTTTATTATTCGGGTACGGCGGCTTGTGAAAGGCCCTGCTATCAATATATTACTCAAGTGCTAGCTATAGTTGTATAAACATCTATCCGCTTGCCATATGTCTCATCTCTGTCACTAGTAAGGATGATCACCGACATATTGTATAATCTGTTAGTGTATTAGTTCTGACACTGCTGCCTTCATCTGTTGTAAGTGACGGGTTATTTTCCCTACCATACCTTATTATCGAGGGTGGTGGGTTAGCGCCTAGCGGTTAACGTTTATACAATCTTCATGGCTATTAAATGAAAAATGTAACCCAAAAACTAACATTATATCAATTTTTAATATTATTCTGAGATTTTTTTATTTTTCATTAAAAATTATAAAAAATCGTTTACAATCTTTATTTCAGAAAGTACTGATTTGAAACTTCTTTCCTGATTTATAATTATTTGTAGCGTCCTTGAGATTGGACGAAAATATAGCAATCACTCTGAAATTCATTATTTTCGCAAAAAAACTTAACGAATGAATTTTAATAAATTTGATTATTTAAGGGACACGTACAATCCGATTGAGAATTATATGAAACTGATACAAAATACATCATAACAATTCCTGTTTTGAGATTTTTCTTATTTTTTCTCAAACTATAATTTTTTTCAACTAACTTTATTTTCTTTTGTTTGATTTATTTTTACCATTTTAACAGCAGTTTCGAAAAACAAATATTTAAATCGTCTTTAGAATCTCTTACCCCTTCTGTTTTCTTAAAGCTTTTACACAACATTTTTTTAGTAATCACAATTTAATACGTGGAACCTCAGTGAGTGGATGTAACTCACTCTTGAAGAATTATTTTTCTTTTATATGTCAGGAATACGTTATTTGCTCATTACATATATCTTATTTCCCGTCAACTGCTATACATTATCTACGGTCATTAGGGTGGTGAGAATCAAGTTATAGTGAGAAGGGGCTTAATACAAACAATGACCTAGAAAATTTTATTTATTTTCTCCTTTTACTGATTCTCTAAAACGTGGCGCCGCCGAGTGTTTAACACAACATTAATCATGTTAGCGGGAGGAAAAAAGACACTTCTGTGATTGACAAACTGTTTCGTCACTCACACTGCGAACTCGAGGAAATAAGTACTGAGATAAACAGTTCCCATTAATCCACTGCTATCCTGTCACTTACGTTCGGTTTCGTAACTTCAAACGTAGTCGCAACTGTTTCGTGACTCTTAAATGTCTTGCGTCACGCAAACGTCTATCCTCCGTTGCGGCCGTTAACGTGTGTCCCAAGAAAAATCCCCTAACAGACGCATTTGGCCGCACAACAGTACTATGACGTGGGACCTTCACACTCTTAGCTGCCCAACATCATCATTTGTGTCAAGGATGAACTTTCCAGCCTCTGTTTCGGACTAATGTACAACAGGTCCGACAGCGTAAAACTGCTTACTTTGTGTGTTAATGGACTGAATAATTAGCAGGACATGTTTTCGTTAGAGATGAAACATAATAGGTAAAACTAAATAATATGTAATTACAATTGACTAACGGAGCTAATATCTACAAATTAAAGGCACTGTGGTATTAAAATGTTTACTGCTACATTTCAAACAAGTTACTAAGGAAATATTCAAAAATAAAGTGGAAGATAATCGGATTGAGATGAATTATTACGATTTTAAATGACAACAGATTTCTTGCTTATTTCTGCGGTAATCGTGTTTACGAAAAAAACTATCATATGGACGTCTGAAAATGAAGTAATTAGAATAGAGTAATAGCTTTGGGTGAGTTTAAACAGATAATACTAAATTTGCCACGGATTCAACGAGGAGAAGGTACTAAGACCTAATGAGGGAAGCAGGATAGAACGCTGACGCAGAACCGGTCGACCCCAGCTATCAATACCTCGGTCGTGTAATGATCGAGTCATTTCACGGTAAACTGGTGACGCTAGAACCAGCTTCATTAAAACGCGTGACAGCAGGGCGCGTGGCTATTGGATCAGGCCCCCATCCCTCTTCATACCTCGCCACTCCAGCAACGAAAAGAGGCTGCTGCCTGCCTGCCTGCCGCCAATTACTCCAGTTGGCGCTGTTATTAGAGGCAAACGGCGCTCGGTGTATAAGCCAAACCACTGCGCACAGACTGATTACACAGTGCACACTGCGGGACGGGCTAGCTGTTTGGAATTGGACTCGCCTGCTTGCAGACCACCCGCAGTGCATGTGGGCGTGCAGGACCCCCCGAGTACACATTTAGACCTCCCCTCCCCTAATTGCCACCAAAACCAACGAGAACCGGTCACCTGTAAACATGCGGGACGTGCAGTGCATGACAAAAGGCTGCAAGTAATGTGTGCGTGTGTCAGTGTGCTAGGACGCCACTAATGCAAAGTTAGTCAAAAACTAAACAGCGTTATTCCGAAATCGCTAACAGTATCGTTAGAATGCTCACTGAATAAGGTGAAGTGAGGTGGAATTTTGCTACAACACAAAGCGATGCTAATTACTTGTGACACTTGAAATGTAAGCATTGCTAGAGTCTAAAGGGTGATTCAGGGGGAGTGGTAGACATTGAAGGTGGTGGTAGTATAAACAATATTGAATAAAATAGTGCATATAAACATGTGTCAGATTTCCATTCGTTTTGGAGATACAGGTGCTGTAATGGCCACCAATGTCGGCGGACCTTACCTTCATTAGATTTTTGTGTGTGGGGATGGTTGATAAACGGAGCGTAAAAAGAAAAAGTAAACACAAGAGATCCTAGTTTGTAAAAACTGCTACCATCTTAAATGTACACCATGACGTACTCAGAAGAGCTATACGTTTTGTTGCGAAGAAAGGATTTTCAATCATTTAGTTTATACCGTTGTAAAATAAGCGTTTGTTTTTGCATGAATAAAGTACTTCAATCGATTGTGCTCTTGATTATTTTCCGTGGTTTATTTTATGCATAATATTCCAGAAACTGTATCTCCAAAACGAATGGAAATCGGACACGTGTTTATGCGAACGTTTTTACTCAATATTTTCCATACTGCCACCTCCATCAATATTTACCATTCGTCCTGTATATTCGCTATTAAAGAGAACCGTACTAGTTAAGAATATGTATGTCCATAATTCGCGTCTGACAATTCTATATGCATTTCATCTATGCTAAAGTAAAACTATACATCAATTGTGTCTGAACATTGAAGATAATTTTGTAGAAATAATTAGTCCACTATTTGGGGGTTCTTGAAGTAAAATAATTGTTTATTGGACGATTGTCTGTTCCTGCATCACACAGAAAACTACTACATAGGATTTGACAGAGATTTCACACTTTGGAAACGTAAGGTATGATGAAAGTCCAAGGTGAATTTTGTCATATTATCTCACTTAGTGCGAAGGAAGTAAACAAAATATATTCTGAACATTTAACTTTTCCCAATGCAGTCTGGAATCATATAAAAACCACCAAATCAGTTTTAATGAGGTTTCCACAGTGACAAAGTTAAGAACACGGCTTAAAATCTGGGGCACATATCATCACACCACGAGACGAAGACATGTAATATAAAAGTAATATTGTATTTAAAATATCAACAAAAACTTTTACGAATTACCTGATATTTTCCGAAAATAACAATTATCGATGAAATTAGTATCGACTTTCCCACCCACTCCTTTCCTGTGTCACTTGTGGAAAAGTGGTTTAGGTTGGAATATCAGTAATGCGACATATTTTACTTCACGATATATGTTTAATACTGGTGTAGTTGCTATTCTTCTACAAGAGGTCTTCACGTGTCGACCTTAGTATAAGGATGTATTTGACTAGAATTCATGATATTCTGCATTAATTGTGTAATGAATAAATTGATGTGAATTATTTGTCGAATGAAGGTCGTCGAAAGAAAAATTTCAGTAACAAGAGCAAGATATTTCTAGTGAAAAAAAACATACATTGAAAAACATATACAGTAAAGAGCAGTTGTACGGACTATACAATGAGCACGTTCTTTTCATCGTTTTACTTACGCAATGATTGAGACTATTTGGAGAGGATGGTCAAAATATTCACTGTTTGCCAACCAAATTCAACCGTCTCAATAAATTTTTTTGACAGTACTAACTTAATAACAAAAAAGCGTCTCGATTTGAACTTGCAGATTCCGATAGGTTGCATTACGACAGAAAGCACATACCTCTGTACCGAATGAAATTATGTTTATGATTTACTAAATGGCATTACTCACTTTAAATGTATCAAACAAATATTTCATTCAGTCAGAATTGATGTCATGGTTATGGCTATTCAGTCATCAATCATGCCTATGTTTTGATAAAGGCTTTTCATACCTTCCTATGAAATTTTATAATAATGAGAAATTCTAAATTTACTACTGTTAAACCAAAACCTTAAGGCATGCTGTATATAAAAAAATGATTTTAATCGTATTACAAATTTTTATAGATCTGGGATAAGGAAATGTTGAATTATTATATATTCTTCATGGTATATGATCCCTAACGAGCAGAAATTCAAGTCCCGAGATTTGCTGAAGTGATTTGTTCAAAATAATAGAGGGCTCGGTTGTAACAACACCTACCGTTTCCTTCCCCTTCCTACCTCCAGTTTATCAAATTTTAATTCATTAGATCCGTCTAAGATATTTATTTTATCAATTACTCGGCATAAAATGTGGACTCACATTCCTTATCAATTTCTGCACCGCATTTCACTTAAAGAGCTAAATATGATACCGAGGAAACTTTGATGATATCTCATCCACTTTCTTCAGTCAGCTGTTAGAGTGGTAAGTATCAGATTTGAAGAAAAAGGAATGAGGAAAATACAGTGTACGTAAAAACGCTTGATCATCTGTGGTTGTGAGATTAATAGAGACTTTGTACGCATAATATTTCCATCTGGGTTGAATTATACTCATTAGCAAGAGCTGTGAAGCACAGTGCTGGTATATGAGCGCGTGCGTGGACCACGTGTCCTGGAGGCGAACATTCATTATGTTCTTCCACGGCGCCCACCTCCCTAGGAGATCGTTTGTCCAACAGTCACCTAGCGACCCGCAACCCGCAGTGCGCACGGTGTAGACAAATGGGGTTCCTTCTGATGCAGCCGCCGCAAGCAGATAACACGCACCATCGTTGGCAAAATTTTCAGGGACCTAATGTCTATCAATCATAGACTTTTGGCTATTCTTGAATGGTTATTGTTGCTGAAATAGCCCCATTCTATCAACTTTCATCTCAGCGGTTTTGTGATATTTCAACAGAAAGATGGATTCAGCTGGTACTTCTTATTTTATTTTTTCAGGTTTTTTCATTATTATTATTATTATTATCATTTACGGTCTTGCATCCTCCGTGCATATGTCTTACAGACCTTCGATTAACAGCTTTATATAAATCTTATAGGTTCGTTCCCGTCTATCTTGGTAATCACTACAAGTTTATTAGTGTGTGTGTGTGCAAGTGTATATCTTTTTGAATGTAAGTGGGAACGAGAATGTGATCGAATGCGGGTGTTCATGTGCCTGTGCTTGTACGTGTATGTGTGCCAATGCTCAGACTTGCGTATACGTGCGATCATGTGCGTTTGTTGTGCGTATGCATCTGCCTGTGATAGTATCGTCGTATATGGGAAAGAAGACACATAATATTACAGCTAGTAGAACGGTAGGTACGAATGTCCATTTCTTTCCTACCTTTGTGTTTAAATACAATATTCTTCATTGTCTATTGTGTTATGTTTTTCGTTAACTCATTCGATCACTTATCGGTTAAAAAGCCTTCCATTCATAATTGGGGTTTAACTATTAACTCCCAATTTTAGGCTCTACAGAGTGTTAGTTATTTATCAATGGAGAAAGTGCAGTACCTGTTGCCTTCTATAAGTGAATAGTGTAAAATGTGTTCTGTGTTTTGTATGTTAAGTGTTACTTTTTCAGTGCTCTGCGTGATTTTGTACGTGCCTTAATTGCAGCCGCACATCAAACAAGTTCTTTCCATACGCATCTTCTAATTAATGACTTATTGAGTGTGTTAAAATTTTCTTTGGCTATTCACTATGCGTATAGAGAAAGTACGTTGAAGTTATAAAAGTATCACACGAGTTTCGCATTGGTCCCTCTCAACGCATTTGCTGTTACATATTATGAGAGTGTTGATTGCGTATCAGAGGTGTTAAAAGACAGAATATTTTCTCAGAGCTGAACTAATGTTACTGCTTCCGTGTAATGAACGCTGGCGTCTTTTCTAGTAGCTAAAGCATCCTGACCATTGAGGAGACAAACCAACTTGGATTCCGTGAGTTGGAATAACACTTATTCTGCATATTCGATTTGCTTAATTATATTAACTACTTATCATTTGTTGTTATCTTTCTCTTGCCTTGTCTGTTATCTTTTCAAACCTAATGAAGGTAGGTTTGAAAATAAAATCTATTTGCCCATTTTATTTTTCCAAAGTTATGCCAAGAAAAACTCTTCCCATGTTTTATTGTTTATTTTTTTATTTTTTTTAAATCTCTATAGGCCTCATGTTGTGAGGGTTTTGCTTATTGTTTACTGTCGTTCCCCTTGATATTCTATACCTTTGGGTCAAATCCATCCAGAAATTCGATGACGAACGATTGCAGAATATAAATTTCAATTTTTCCTTGTGATAGTACCAGCACGAATCTGATTTAAAGCACGCTACTGCCATTAATTCTCACTAGCTAGATCGAGCACTTTATCACACATTTATTCAACACAAATGCAATGGACAGCAATAAACTGTTAGACGCAGCCGTGTGAGACACTCCAAACAGTCCGTCTCGATTACATCATACGAAGGCATCTGTCGCTACAGTGTCTGACCAACTGCTGCTGACTGCTCGTAAGCGAGAATTCCTTTTCGTTTTCAAGCTGAGAATGGCCACCGACCCAGCTATCCGTGCCTCCCCACACAACTGAGTGGCTCCGCCACTAACAATATTTATTCTTATGGCAACTAAATAAAATATTTCGCACATGAAACGTCAGATACAGAATTACACACAATTTTCACAAATATTTTATATACAGGGTGATTGTAATTAAAGTTTAAGTTTAAAAACACTCTAAAAAAACGAACCACTCATTAGAATGACGTCAAAATTGAACGGCGTGTTATTGACGAAGGGGGAAATAACATAAACGGTGATTCTGCACCATTGGCTCTGCAGAAGTTCAGGACCCTCAAAGGTATGAAAAAAACCGTTGGACCGATGACTGTCGTGGGTCTGGTGAAAAATGATGAAAAAATTCGAAAATTAAAGTTCGTTTAATGTGCAGCCTGGTAGAGGAAGGAAAAGATGTGATTCGGCGGTAGTTGAAGAAGTGGCGACAGCAGTTCAGGAGGCGTCGAGCGGTGGTGTGCAACCATGCAGTGCGCGAAGAATCGCCCGAACATTGGACAGGCCTGTGAGCACAGTGCATAACATTCTACGAAACATCCTGCAACTCTATCCGTACAAAATTTGCCATGTGCTGGAGTTGTTTCCTTCTGACCTGCCAGCAAGAGAGGGTTTTGCTTTGGAATTTCTTTCTCGCATGGAAGTGGACAATGATTGGCCGTGGAAAATTCTGTGGACAGACGAAGCCCATTTCCATCTGACGGGATATGTTATACGATTTGTCATTTGTAGACGAAGTTCTGATGCTTACAGCGCCATCTGTCGCTAAAATTTTGAACTTTTTTTGGTTCATGTTGTTTCCTCCTTCTTCAATAATACGCCGTTCAATTTTGACGTCATTCTATTCAGTGGTTTGTTTTTTAGAGCGTTTTTAAACTTAAACTTTAATTATAATCATCCTGTACTGTATACATGTACGACACAATATGAGCTGTAGATAAATTCCGTGATTTAGTTTTGACAAATTATTTCTATACACATCTACCTCTTTTAATAAATCATTGTGCTACTTTTAGTCGAAATCTTTTTTTATCTCAACTGAGCAACTCCCATAAAAACTAGTTCTTCTAACTGCCTGGCTTTTATTCAGTACTATTTCCCTACTAATTGAAAGGTGTATTAACTCATCAATGCCATTAGCAAATCTATTAATAAATTATATTATCTAGCAGTCTGCGATAGTACTATTAGAAGATTTAATCTGCTTTGCGAATCATCTTCTATATAATTTCCTAGGCTCACCTCAATAGCCATTGCCTGGATAACGGTGACGCAGCGCTTCAGCCTTCGCTCGCAAATTAACAGCGACCAGAGAAATCATTAGAAGAAATTCGAGGTTATGCCAACAATTTAACAGCTAAGCAACTGCTATGGAATTAATTACCAGAATACATTCATTAAGTTTGCGTTTCGTAGCATTTCGTAGCTAATAATGCTACCTACGTTGTTTATTTAGTTCGCATCAACATTTACTAAATGTTGATCATAACTTCATCGCACAAAATATGAAAAAAGTGGAACTACAAATATTTTTCAGTACTTATGGTCTCTGCTGTAACGACAAATGCCAATTGTCGTTCCGGCCTAGGCTAAATTTCAATTTAATTAAAATTTTCGCTGATGTTACTGCTTGACCAAAGTTTATACGTTATGGTTTATTTGCTTTTACTATTTTACTGACCACTTTCTTTAATGGACTTTGTTCATGCTCACTGTACGTGAGTTATTAGGTTATTTAAAGTGGGCATCAGACCAAATATGTTAACGAATCGAGTATTAAGGAAATTCATTTCTTCCGAGTTGTTAAACTGTTTAACTGTATGGAATCTGTTTAAGTTCTTTGGCCTTTACAGACACTATGACCAAACATTACATTATGCATGTTTGTCCAGCCTCAATAAAAACACGAACACACACACACAAATTGATGCTTTCGAAGCAAACAGTAATTCTTCAAATTTTTCAAAGTAAATTTTTGATTGTACAAGTATTTCAGCAAGTTCAAGTCTACGACCTTTGAGACAACTGTACGATTAGCGCGATCATCCCTGTTCGTGTTAAGTACGTCTATTAATACTTCCGAGTTCTTCAAGCACAAGATATTTTACTCACCTTAAGGGTGAAACACATGTCAAGTAGGTATTTGGTCAGATCAGGGTAACCTTTCATAATCTAAACGCTAAAAACCGGAACTATTCTAGTCCCGTGACTATACGCTAAAAAAACTGTCACGGGCTTACACTAGTATTCAATAAATTGCTCTGTCTGCCTTTGGCACGTGATTCACATCGCAATATTGTGCTGATAATGTTACCTACGTTGTTTATTTACTTCGCATCAACATTTACTAAATTTTGATCATAACTTCATCGCACAATGGACATGTTGGCAGTAATTACCAACCTGTAAACATTAAAGTGTCATTAACAAGTCCACGTATTTCCTGTAATCAATATGTGCGTTTGTGGCGCTTTCTGACGGGAGAGACAGTAAATCGTATCGCCCGACGCTTATTTGTGATGTTAACAGGCAAACGCGGAATAAGTATCACATGTATCATTTGTTAATAACGATAAAGAAAATACAAAAAAGAAATAGTATTGTTTCTCATAAATTGCAAACTATGTGCACAAACTGGAAAGTAAAATAGTTAACACTGCATGCTCACCCTTAATATTCAAGTAGAGTAGATTAAAGAGGTGATTTTAACGGGGTATAAATTAATTGAAAAGTAATTTTATTTCTTTCATCCAGATTCATACCCAATATTTTTAAAGTTTCGATATGCCAATGTTCAGATCAACTTGTATATAAGTGAAAGAAAAATTTGAAAATCATTGTGCTGCGATTTTATGATGACGTTTTTCTGTTAGCAGGAAAGAGTTAGAATATTGAATAATTACTGAAAGTCATAAAAAAATTGAGCGATTTTTTGTTTGTTTGTTTGTCTGTTTATTTAGCGTTCAGTGTTCATGGCATTATACAGCCATTAGCTATTTGCACAGATAAACACAATGTTAACAAGCAAAGTACACAAATGTGTAATAAGACAAATAACTGATCTGAAACATCACACGTAGTGACATCATATGTAGTAGATCTACAGAAACAAGCAAAAAATAAAGAATTAAAATGAATTGTACCATTAGTACATGATAGAAGTCTCAGACATATGTAAACAAACAAATTAACTGTTATATTTAGAAAATATTCCTGTGAACCTTAAAATTTATTTTCTTAATTAAACTCATTTTTTATTTGTATACTACAGTGTTGTAGACGAGAAGTAGCTGGTGGGGAACGGTGTGCCAAGGCTATTGAGGTAACTTAGGAATCTTGATCTATGTATTTGTAACCTAACACTTGAAAATACAACGTGATTGGCATGGCCTGTTTTGAGATACTAATATACAAAAAACCTTATATTTCTGAGTATTATTTGGTTAAGGTGTTGAGGAAATATACCATCTTGGACTAAATGTAAACCAAATAAACTAAAAAGTCACAAAGTGTAGCAGAAATGAAAGGAATAACAGAAGATTAAAATATAAAAGTAGACTCAAGTGTGATACTCCATTTTAACATATGTGGAATTAGTTACATGGTTAATGTCAAGAATAGTGGAAAGAAGGAATAGATGAAGCAGATAATTGAGGAAGTAGATCTTAATGGATAAATTGAGATAAAGATATTCGTTCAAGACTGGAAGAGATGAAGGGTTTCGACAAACCAATAGACACACTGATGTCAGAAAAATGTAAATGTTGATTTTTATTTGAAGAGGTGCTGTGTCATTTTCAGCTGAATCAGAGAATTAATTCTACGTGTGTTATCATCTTATTATTTATTCAGCTCGTAGCTAGCGTTTTTTTGGATGCAGTAATGTTTGTACACAATAAACAGAAAGTTCTGTAGTTGTGAAGAGCCTGAAATACAACTAAAACTATTAAAGATTTAATTGTCAATCTGGTATGTAGTTGTATCCGCAATATTTAAATTAGGTAATTAAAAATTCTTTTTTCAGTATAATTAATTGGTAATGTCACAATTAAACACACTTTGACCTCCACGGTATAATATAGCCAAGCCTTATCAGATAAACAGGCAACCGTGGTAGATATGCGGAATTGCTGTGTGACATGAATGTTAAATACATTCCCGCACATGTAAGTGCAAAGAACAAAATAATTCAAATTATCACTTAGTACAAGGGCGCTGGTTGAGAATAAATCTAGACCAGTTATGGCTCGCTGGAATCAGGAGAGAATTAAATCAAATACTTCTTTATCCAAGAGGTTTTTTTGTAATTTTTGTATTAGTAACGTAGGTTAAGATTTTTATGCCGTAAGAAGATGAAAATTTGTTTCAATTTATTGTGTATTTACTAAACTGTCGGAAAGGTTCTCGTCCTCGACCATACATGATGATGATACAGCAGTGGTTCTCAAAGTGTCATCCGCCAACCCCAGAGAGCCCACAAACCTCATTCTGAGGGAAATATATTAAGGAAAACATATGAATCAAAAATTTAAAATATTCAACTGGCAACAATAGCTGTTTTTGGTTTCTGTTTGCAGTATGAAAACTAAGTTAAACAATTGGTATAAATATGACAGCACACCTAATATTAAAGACTGGGCATAAATTTAAACAAATTTTAAGAACACACAAACAGTTGTATCACTCTGACTGAAATAGAAAAAGATGTAAAAATATATTATTTTTTTCATTATTTATAAGAACTGTTGAAAGAAGGGCACTTAAGTATCGTTTAATATCAAATATAACATATTAATATGAAGATCAATTACTGTTTATTTCTGGAGTCAATTTTATATTATTTACAATTTATACTGTGTTCAATAATTTAATACAGCAAATAATCGTTTAGTTTTGTAAAATATTAAAAAATTATTACTACGCATTCGTGTGTGTGTGTGTGTGTGTGATTTAAGGGCGCGTCGATGGCGGGGTCATTAGCGGCTACGCATTCACTTAACGTTTCCTCTTAAGTGTTTCCTATCCATCACCGCACTGATTGTTGAATATGGGTTATTCAAAGGGGGTGCACAGTGCTAATCATTAGGTCCAATGAGCAAGAGGCGAACTATGGAACGTGGAATTCAGCTAAAATTTGGTGACAATATTTGCTAGACCACACTTATAAGTTTTCCGATGCATTTTATACATTTATCTTTCATTAAAACTTAATCGGCATATCCAACCGTTGTTTTTTTATTATTTTTACTTAAGGCTTTACGCCTCGTCGATGACTAAGGTCATTAGAGGTGGGATGGGACTGGAGACAAGGAACGGGAAGGAATTCGGCCATGGCCTTTTTGAAGGAAGCATCCCAGCATCTCCTGGAGTGATATGGGGAACCCATGGAAAACCCAAATCTGGACGCCCGGACGGGGATTCGAACCCGCGTCCTCCCGAATGCGAGGCCAGAACGTTAACCGTTCACCCACCACGCTCGGTACCGTTGTTGAGGATGGTATCTTTCTGGAATTCGTATTTTTCTGCCACAAGTTTGATAAATGAATAAAAAAAACTGCTGACAGCCTGACAAGCAAAAATAAATAAGAAAAAATACAATTTCGCTTAATTACGACAAAATGATTTGTTATTCTAATACGTTACAGCAGAATAACAATAGAAGGGAAATATGCACTTAATTGTTAATCTGGTAACTTCTTTAGCATTAGGTCAGGAACTTACCCTACGGTACGTAGTTTGCTGCGATCAGAAACAGTGAGGTGCCGTTTGATTGGTTGCCGTGCGGGGACTAATGGCGTTACAATGGCCCTCGCGGCCCCGGTCCATAGTGGGAGGCCTGAGTGATGTGTGCTCCTTATCGCCCACTCCATTTACCCACCTACACATATAAACAGCGCCACTCTTTTCAAAGGCCCTGCTCTGCCTTTTGATTTACGGCGCTTCACTTCACCTGCGGTGATATATAGGCGCGGATCCTTTCTCTGCGGAAATAAATATTTCTTGCCGGAAGCGTCGTGCCTTATATACAACCGCGTCTCGACGGGAGCCGCTTTTTCAACGAATTTATCGCGCAAACCTGAGTTCCGAACACTCCCCAGTCCGCTGGGATCAAACTACGACTGAAGGTTTTCCGCAGTCGTCAAACTTCGTGGAGTACTAGCGCCAGAGTGGTGCCAAAAGTTCGTAACCTGACCAGAGTAACGAAATCTTACAAGCTTGCGGAAACTAAATGAAATTCTTCTCTCTCCCACGGAATATCCTACAAAATTTTAATATTGTGGAACGAATCTTTCTTCTGTAACAGTTACCTCAAATCACCCCAGGCGAATGCAGGAATGGTTTATCCGAAAAGCACATGACCAAATTCCTTACAAATACGTACTACTTACATACTGCCGAGCAATATAGCCTCTATTTATTCATTATACCTCTCCTAAATATGGTAAACTCTATCGAAGGCTAAACATGACTTAGAAGCTGCTTTGATTTGTAACATTTCAAATTCCTCGCTGGATACGCAACTATCACTATACCGTTTATAATCTAAATTTCGATCATACGTCAGTTTTATAATATACATATTGCGTAATTTTCAATCATAAAAAATATCATGATTGGCTTAGTTTCAGAGAGATTTTTTAACGTTGAAACTACCAAAAATAAAAACAATAATTCCAGGTTCATTCAAAACATCTGGTCGCCATGGATTTAACTCCTAAAAATAATGATGAATTAATGGGACTCCCAGAACGCACAGGGTTGATTTGTGGTCTGTAAAAGGGGAATGGAAACAGATTTGTTGCTTTCTAGTAAGTACATTCATGTAAATTGTTCATGTTACATATCGATAGTATACAGCTGCAAAAATTTTGAAGATAGCGTCGTTCGCGCTAATCATTAAATCACAACATACACAGAATTCTTTTCGACAATTGAAACTTAGGAAGAACTCTTCACTGTAACACATCTTAGAAGTTAAGACGTATCATTGACTCAGTCCTCTTGCATCGACAACCACTTTACAGAAATTAAGTGCGTCAGAAGAGAATGGTCATTCCCACTCCTGGTAATTACTCCAATATAAATTCGAAAATCCGCACTAATCACTATACTTTGTGATAAGGTATTTTTTTACACTCAGTTAATACTAGGGATACAATAATTAATTATTTGCTTTGCAGCGTAGAAACGTCGTATTTTAATCTTGTAAACTGTTAGATCGTCTACTCCCTTTTTTTAACTAATTCTGAAAAGACACCGAGAGTGATGGGTGAGCGGTTAACGTTCTGGCCTCGCATTCGGGAGGACGCCGGTTCGAATCCCCGCCGGGAATCCAGATTTGAGTTTTCCAAGGTTTCCAAAAATCACTCCAGGTGAACACCGGGATGCTTCCTTCAAAAGGCCATGGCCGAATTCCTTCCCGTTCCTTGTCACGAGTCCCATCCCACCTCTAACGACCACGACGTCGACGAGGCATAAAGCCGTAAGTAAAAGAAAAAAAATCTGATAATATCTGTTTAAGCAGTGCCTCATGGCAACAAATCAGAAATTCCGCCAAAATTTTAAGTAGGAATAAATTACCAAAAATTTAATAATTTAAAATACAAAATATACCTGAAATTTTCTTTCAAATAGCGTATGGTTCAGGAAATATGACCTTAGGCCCAGAAAATTAAGATATATTTAGTATCCGCATATAGTTTCTCTCGTGGCTGTCTTCGTACCTTTAAGGCAATAATAAAAAATCGTCACATTAACTTTAACTAAACAACACATACACCACATAAAAATAGTTAACCAAATTATTACAGATACAGAGCAAAGATTAATTAGGGAGCTATTTCTAGGACTTGTAAGAGTCCATGAAAATCACCGTCCCACTTCCAATAGGAATAATCTTAATAATAATAACAAACAGTCTTGATCTGTGGAACCTAGGCTCAAGCTATAATACGAAATTTACTGCGTATATCTTTGCTAACCAAAAACATTAAAGGAGAGATAATACCGATGGCTGGCTCTTTGTTGTGGCAAATTAACATTAGCCATTAACTTTCAGGCATTAATCACAGAATAGTTATTACGTGGCAGATAACCTCAGTGTGCCCACAAAACAGGGTCTAGGGAACGGCGCAGGTACGGTAGCGCTGGGGAGGCAAGTTTGCCGTTGCCAGGCAACCGTCAGGTGGCCTCTGGCGTGTTTTTGCGACAGACCGCTCACACGGCTGGGAAACAAAGCCAGGGCTGCAGAGAACTCCCTGTTTTATTTTAGTCTACTGTTACGAACAGCAACGGAAAAAATTTGAATATAATCGAGAGGAAAAGGTTGAGAGCCAAGATTTTCGTTGATATAAGAGACACAGGAATTTAAAGAAATTTCCTGTTAAGGAAAACTCAATATAAACTTATCGGTCCATATCACAGGTGGAATACTATAAGCTTAAAGTTCTTGATAACGCGTCTACTTTCCAAATATGATTTACTTAACGGTTATATCATTATTTTTTACATTCATTAAATAACTAATAGTTCGAAATTAAGATTAACCTGCTATCATGAAGTCTTGTGGAGAATGTGTGATTCAGGATTCGGGAAATTTTGTTAGATAAGCCGCATTGGAGACCAAAATTAATTAAATTCGTAACAAGACATCATTCTTTTAACAACATAGACTCTGACCATAATTTGATAGTAATGAAGTGCAAGCTGAAATTCAAGCGAATAAGGAAGCAGTATAAACAGAACACACTGGAAGTGAATAAACTGAAGAAATCTAACACGACAGAAAAATTTGCAGATATGGTAGACTTCGATCCAAGAAGTGACTCTGAAAGGAGCTCAACCGAGGACGAATGGAATGAATTAAAGACCGCAATAATGAAAGCTGGTAAAGAAACATTAAGCTTTAGGGAACAAGCTGCCAGAAAACCTTGGACCACAGAAGAAATTTTGGAGCTGATGGATCACAGGATGAAGCAGGAAGAGAGCAATACAGGCAATTTAGAAATCAAATAAATAGGAAACAGAAAAAGAAAAATGGCTACAAGAAAAGTGTGAAGAAGTTGAAAAGGAAATGGTCGTAGGTAAAGTAGATGTTTCATTTAGGAAGATCAAACAGAATTTTGGAGAAATAAAGATAAGAGGTGTCAACATAAAAAGCTGCCAATGGGAAACCTCTTTTAAGCTCAGAAGATAGAGCTAACCGATGGAAGAAAGATATTGAGAAACTTTATGATGGGGACGACTTGAAAAATAGTGTAATGGAAAAAGAAAGCGATGTCGACATTGATGACTTTGGAGATCCTGTTTTAAGGACAGAATTTAATAAAGCTCTGAATGACTTGAAAGCAAACAAGGCAGTTGGAATCGATGAGATCCCTGTAGAACTTCTTAAATCCCTAGGAGAAGAAGGAATCTAAAGATTATTCAAGCTGATATCAAAAAGTAGTGAAGCAGGAGAAATTCCAACTGATTTTAATAAAAATATCATGTTCACACTTCCGACGAAAGCACAAGACAAATTTGAGAATTATCGCACTATTAGTCTAACATCACATGCTTCAAAATTACTGATTAGAATAATATACAGAAGAATGGAAAGGATAGTAGAAGAGATAGTAGGTGAAGATCAGTTTGGGTTTAGGAAAAATCGTGGTGCAAGGGAAGCAATTCTGTCTTCAAGATTAATACTTGAATGGCGGATCAAGAAAAACAAAGATACTTTTATGGCATTTGTTGATTTAGAAAAAGCTTTTGATAATGTTAGGTGGGACAAGATGTTCAAAATTTTAAAGAAGTCAGGTCTAAAGTATCGAGATAGAAGAATACTCTATAAACTATATAAGAATCAAGTGGCTGTAATAAAAGTAGAGAATCATGAGAGACAAGCATCAGTTAAAAAGGGTGTGAGACAAGATTGTAGTCTATCTCCATTAATAGTAAACTTGTATGTAGAAGAATAAAGAAGGTCAATGAAAAATTTCCATGTGGCATAAGTGTTCAGGAAGAAAACATCAGAATGCTACGATGTGCTGATGACATTGTCTTGTTAGCAGAAAGGGCTGAGGATATTGAGAAGTTACTGAATGGCATGAACACAATACTGAAGTGAGATTTTGGACTGAATATAAACCAAAGTAAGACAAAAGTGATGAAATGTAGCAGAAATGGTACCAATACTAGTAGATTAAATATAAAAATAGGATCTGATTCAATGGGAGAAGTAAGTGAATTCTGTTACTTGGGAAGCAAAATTACAATCGATCGCCAAAGCATTAATGATGTTAAAAGTAGAATAGCACTAGAAAAAAGAGCCTTCGTGAAAAAGAGAAACCTTTTAGTTTCAAATATTGATCTAGGAATTAGAAAGAACTTTTTAAAACTCTATGTGTGGAGCACAGCACTTTTTGGTAACGAAACATGGACTTTAAGAATACCGGAAAGAAAGAAAATTGAAGTATTTGAAATGTGGTGCTACAGAAGAATGCTGAAAATTAAATGGACAGGCAAAGTAAGAAATGAACGATTTTTGGAAATGATGGGAGAGGGAAGAAGTTTGTGGAAGAAGCTTGCAGAAAGAAGAGACAGGCTGGTAGGTCATATTTTGAGACATGCTGGATTGGTTAATTTGCTGGTGGAGGGAACAGTCGAAGGTAAGAACTGTAGAGGAAGACAGAGATTAGAATATATGAAGCAGATAATGGAGGACGTGGATTGTAAGGGGTATGTAGAGATAAAGAGGTTAGCACAGGATAGGAAGGGATAGAGGATTGCATCAAACCAGTCAAAAGACTGATGACAGCAAAAAAAAAAAAAGAACTCTATTCAACTTATCGCGATACTAAATGAGTGATATTACGAGTTCGGTATTTAAAAATAACCCACTTAACAATAAAGTATTATTCTCTGTATTTTTGCACTGTACTGTGTAAATAAACATGTGAAACAGAGGTAAGAGATAAATTCTGTTTCCGAAAATGACGTAATACAGCACATATATCCTAAAATAATTGAGGTCCGCTACAGATACAGTGAGCCACAAAAATAAAATATATGCAATTATTTTTCTGGAGATACAAAGAATAGTTCAGTCATCTAAGTGACAGAGTCTTCAATATGCCATGAAATATGCCTCTAACTTGGGTACCCTAACCTAACGCCATAAATCCAAGAGAAAAAAGATAAATGGAGTTTAGGTGAAACCTGAACCATGGGCCATCACATAAACGAAGAGAACTTTAACCAGAGATGTATGGTCAATTTAAGCGTTCAGAAAACTCCAACCCAGACCTGAATTATAGTTGAGATCCTCTCGATAACCAATAATACTAACACTTCATTCTGGATGGAAAAGAGTTGAATAAAAACGTTATAAATTTATACGCAATATAGCGTTGTGCATATGATATTTGTTTCTGAGCCTTTATCTTTTAAGTGATAAGGAAACCTTAATGTAGCATTCTTCCGTTTGCATAATTCTGGCTGTCAAAATTCCTGAACTTCTTAGTAGGTTCAGTCCTGAGTAAAACGTGATTCGTACTTATTCAGTTACTTCAGTACTGTGCTATAGTTTCGAAATGATGGCAGGAGACAAAAACCTTACATCACCATGAAGAAGAGACAGAGCTAGCCGGACAACTCAGTTATAAAAGAACTTCGAATCTTCAATGAAGAAAGGAGACGTTAAAAAGTTATAAGTATAATGTATATTAATTTCACTCCAAATATGGAATTTATAAAAAGATGTGAACTTTCAGAGAAAAGTATACAAATAGGTAAAAGTACAGTAGAAGTTATTTAACATTAGAAATGTATCATGTGGCTGCACTCAGATTAATTACATTTTACATTACCGTACGAGTTGTGATTTTCAGTTACAACAATACGAGAAGCATAGAGACTTTCAAATCGCTCTTCAAATAGTAGTTCTAGAGCTTGAAGCATGTCTGATTACTGATGGGATACGTGAAGAATGTGAGAGTGAGTTTAATGAAGAGGCATGGTTTTCTGTTGACTCAGCAATGGATAACACTCAAGATGAGTTGCATCTACTTTGGTTCAAAGTGGTTAAGTATTTGGAAACTGGGGATTATGCATAAATTTATGAAGACTATCTAGAAAATGGCATTACCTCGTACTTCAAGCAGATTTTTTTTTTTTTTTTTTTTTTTTTTTTTTTTGTAAGCGAGATTGTTTAAAAAAAAAAAATTGAAAAGTTTGTAAAACCATGAAAGTTATAAAATAGGTTTTGTAAAGTTTTATAGTCAATTATTGCGGAAGGGTTATATAAAGTAACAAATGTTATCTGGTTCAATTTTATAAAGTTTTAGTGACTATCTTGAGCTACCATGGCAGAAGATCTGGCTTATAGCAGTCTGTAACCAATAGAGACGGTATATTTCCAGTCACTTCCTACACTTCGTATCCACTCTGAAAACTTGACGCTGTTGTCTGGAATCGTCATCAGCTCCTCTTCGTTATAGCTGCTGCTGACTGTCAGATTTATCTGGAATAGGATTCGGCCACATGCACTGAAAGTGCGTCAATAATCGTTCTGGGTGAACGTCCTTGTGAAGTACAGTACATCTCCGCTCCCTGCTTTTGAGCGTCGTAGGATACGCAAACGCCAAGGCTCGCCTACTAGATAGTCAACCTGCATAAAAAGTGCTCGTTTACACCTTAAGGAACGCGTTGAATCTAACGAGCACGGAGTCTCTGGTCTTGATCCTCGCTAAGATTTTCGTAGAACCGGTAATGTTGTTTACTACTCATTGATATAATTGATCTCAAAGGATGATGGTGTTGTTAACTTTCGTGAGTTTTATACTGAAACATTTTGAACCAGTCCTCTGTAATATATTCAGCACAAATTGTCTCAAATTGTAGTCAGTAATCTGGACTATATGGATTGATTATAACTTCCTACTTTTCGCAAGATAATCAAGAGACGCACTCCTTTGAAAATAATCCGAATGTGACTTCCAGTATGATGGACGTGCTTCATCAGAAATCGCTTTTTTTTTATCTCTTTCTATCCAGTTCTCCACTCGTTGATTTCGATTTTGCAGAGTCCCTAGTATTAGCGATTTCAAATGCGGTACTTCTCGTGTAGCGTGCCGTAGGAATTCTTATGATCTGGTTTCTGCACTAGATTTTAATTGCTGCCAGTGCACAGACTAAAAGGAAGAACGGTAAGTTTCCACGTAAACATTTCAAGGTTTTCTCTTTTAATGCACATTTGCTGTACATCATTGGATGACAGTTTTTATGATCAATATTGTAGTGATAGTTACGGCTAGCGGGCCCTAAAGGATGTGCTGGAGTTAAAATCAATTTGATCAGAGAAGGTAATTCATCATGATCAAGCTCTCGTTGAGAATATACAGGTATACATATTGTGAATCGATCTGGAAGATAAAAAACTTATATCCCATTATTAAGGATGACCTATATATTGAATTTATTGCATAAACACATTTAAAGAAATTAATACATGTCATTGGTCCGTGGGCGCCATAAGGAGAAACTATATAATTAACTTATAACCTACAGCAAACAGTTTAAGTAGAGAGTAATTAAAAACACTGATTCTGTAGGCTTAACGTCTTTACTTTTGCAAAATTTATGAGATTGGCTTGACGAGTCAAAAGTAGAGCCTGAGAACCGTGAAGGCGATAGAGTAAGAGACTTTTTGAAAACACTGGATTCGTCGAATGATTCGAACACTAGGACGGGTCAGTAGCGGGCCGTTTTACGTGGTGCCGAAGAGTTCGTTGCAGGTCAATGCCGAAGCAATTGTGGATGACATTACCCGTCTATGATAAACGTCGCGACATCGCCCTCGGCATCAGGGTGACGTCATGGAATTACCAGGCAGGCAGGTGGCGCGACGGGTCGGCGCACGTGTTATCACCAAGGGCAGGTCACCACAGGCTACGGGCTGCCGGCTCGTGGTAACGCGTCCACCTCGAGTTAGAGGAACACCTTAGAGGAACACCTTTACCTGCCACCATTGGGAACAGAATGACACTCCTCCGCAAGAAAACAGTATTATTGGATTTGTTCCTAATTTTCCTCGACTCTTCAGCCGTCCAGCCCTCACAATTACAGGCAGTCTCTTCTGATGCACCGACAGGTAGCAGCTCAGGGAACCGGCCTTTACCCGGGGCGCACTTTGAGCTGCTTGGTGCAGTAGGGGCAGCGCAGAGCAGGGCAGGGCAGCATAGAAACAGAAACTGTGTCGGTCAGTTGCCCGCGCATATTAGACCGCAGTTTCGTGCGGCAGTTTACAAAGCATTGTTGTGTAGTGCGAGAAATCGACAAAAAAGCGTAACCAAAAACATGTCGATGCAAAAACTCGATTTCTGAATCAGACTGGGATACCGAGCTTTGAAAATTGTTATTACTTTAACAGAAGCTGAGTTAGATAAAACTATTCAAAAGTGAATATATGAAAAGAAGAAACTCTCATCTGGCTTTTGCAGTGACAACAGAATTCTCAAAAGATTATTTCCGGATGACTCGAACGGAGATTCACGCCATAACGTAACCTGTTATTTTCTCGACAACGCTCAAATACCTATTAGAACTGAAGAAAATCTCGCAGATTTTTCGTGGTTATTTATTTATCTAGCGTTTGACGGTACATGAAATTTATAAAAAAGTATTTCCCTTTTAATTCATATTATATTTTTAAGAAAGCTACATAACAGAACATAAGAATCACTTAAAACTAAAAAAGCAGTGGCACGGTTAAAAAAAAAAATGTGTTTCTCGGGGACACTATTGAATGATGTAGTAGAAATAATAAGAAAACAAATATTGTAATAATAGCCTATATATCAATATTTTTTAAAAGTTTTATTAAAAATGATAAAATAAAAGTGAAAATTGTAAGTGGACAATTGCATGATAAATAATTGCTGAACTTACTCGCCACTTGTTGGGCTCACTCCAAAATTCTTGTTTAAATTTAATTTTTATGTATTTATTATGACTGATATTGTGAATCGCAGGTTGGTTACGCATCAGTTTAATTAATTTTTCTTATTCCGTAGTTTAAAATGATTATAAGTAAAGCAAGATTATAAATAACGCAAGAAGTGTTACGGCAAAAACCGGCACGAGTGAGCTGCGTGGCACAGTTTCTGTGTCGTGATCACAACGTGGCGCAAGCCACGTGCGGCACAGTACTGCACTGCCCCGCTCCGCATCTCAATACGCGCTTTTCCGCCCCAAAAGATAGAGACACAGAAACTGTGCTGCGCCGCCTGCGTCAACTGCGCGTCAATGTGCGCCCGGCCTTAGTTTCCCAAGGCCCATGCATTTGTCGGTCGCGCCGGTCCAGTTATCAACAGCGGGCCTTGGGAAAGGAGCCGGCACTGTTGGCTGGGATGGCGTGCCTCTATCAGTCGCCCAATCGGTAAATATCAAAGGCCTGGGTAGTTGAAACGACGCTAGGCAATGAGGTGGGGAGGTGGCTAGGGCTAGCCTGTGGCGCATGCTGATCCGTGCAATTCCGCTGCATAGTGCGGCCTACAAAACGACGGGCTGTTAGAAGCCAACATAAGAAACTCCCGATTCGCGGGCCGGGGCCGCCCTGCTAATCACTTGTGGTGGGTGTCTAACTCCACAATATCGTAGTTCGTTTACAAAATTCACTATCAACAAACTTCATCAAAGATGAACCTATGTAGTACGTAGATCGATGTATGAAACATACCAAATCTTAGCTTTTCAAATAATTATGAACGACTGAACTTCAGAAAAAATCAAAGGAACGATGGGAATAAATATATATCATATCTAGTGAACATTCATCAACCATTACAAATTGAGTATGACGTGCATATCATAAATGAATCCTTGATGAACTGTTATTTACTAGCTGTTGATTTGACAGTTAGTTGGAGGATAATCTTGCAAATTTTATGTCGTTCTCCTCCAAAGTTTTACTTGTTTACGTAGCAGAATTCTCGCCATTTCAATAACAGTAACGAAGAGAGACTTTTTAAGCCAGAGAACGATATAATTTGTAGGCGATAGTTTAATTCCCTGTTTTTTTTTTTTTTTTTTTTGATATTATACAATGTAAATTAGGATGTGTGTGCGTCTGTTGAATGTACTAATTTGGGAAAAATTTATATTTCCATCAACGTATTCGTTTGTTAATAGTCAATTTCATCGCATGTGACTCTATTGCAGGGTATCGACGAATAACCACATTTGTGAGCAGTTCAATGAACATATAATGGCAACTGATATTTCATCGTTGTAACTGCGCTCGTTTGTTTTCGCAGTCATTTCATGGATGTATTTGTCGATCCCAGATACAGTGAATTAATATTCTGCTTCTGTGACAAAACGGCTTCGGCTGACGGCATATACTTTTTCTGGCTATGTCGCACTTTTGAGTCGACAATCAGACGCGAGTGGTTTTAATTATTTGGTAATCTGTCGCGTTTTTTCCTACTCTTATTTGGTAAAATACAATGGAAAAACTGTAATCAAACGCGTTACAAAGAAATACATTTTTTCTCAAAGTATCTCGAATTCATATTTGATTTGATGAAATCGAAAGCATTCTGCTTATTTAATTTCCAATATAACACGGTAAAATTTCGTATTCAGAAGATAATATCTTTACGAATACATCTCTTAGATTTAATTACAAAATTTGAGTTTGGAGCGGATATAGTTTTCATCAAATACTTTAAAATGTTCGCTATAATTTATTGCTGCAGTATGATAATCATGTCGAGCAAAACAGTGTAATTTGCTAAATTCGAAATTTTTGGTAACTGAACTGTGCATTTTTCAATATTATTCCAAGTTATTACCAAAAAATCTGATAGAGAATAAATTAATTACTTGTTTTAAAAATAAAGAGAAAATATTAATTTTGAGATATTGAGTAACGCTATCTGTATATTTTTTTGTAAACTGTTTAAAGTAAATGGGGTTTTACTATTATAATTATGGTGCTGTGAGAAATTTGTTGTAGAAACGAAAACTACAAGTAAAAAACTAGGATTTTTTATCAAAAAGTGACGAAATTACTTCATTTAGCTCAAAAACATGGATTAAACCTGAAAACTTAAAATCGAAACTTTAACCAATGAAACCATAGAGATACTACAACCTACACACCATTATTACGGATAGCATAATAGTTACATACAACTGTTACTTTGTATAAAACATTGCAAGCAATTTGTATTTGGTTGAACAGTGCTTAATGAATGTTTTATTGCTACCTCTGACATCATGCTATTACTGACCACTGCTCGTCACTATGTTCAGCGCAGATCAAAATAAGTGCCACCATTGAAAATGGTTATCATTGTTTCGCATGCAATTCTCACGCGTTGGAATAAATGAACACGGCTAATATACTGATCCACAAAACATAGCGAGCGATAGTTAAAGGTATAAAGTGTTAATATTTTGGCTTATCGTTTAATAACAATTCCAGTCAGTTAGAACGTACTGGACAACTGGTATCATAATCATAAACTGTTTTCTACTGATTAACTCTCCTTTCATTTATTAATTTCAAGTAAATAGGGAGACGAATTTATTTATTGAGATTTGTCTGAAATTTTCATCTTATAATTTGTTTTAAAATATTACCAAGTGGGAGTAGGGTGTTTATAATAATTGATAATTGCTTTTAACAATGAATATTTAAGGTACTGCTTCAGTAATTTACAATGATTTTTCTATATTTAAATTAGTGTTTTAAATCCCTAAGTTATCTCTATGGTATTTAAAATCGTTACCTTTTAATTTGGAGTAACATTAAAAATACGTAGATAATTTTAAAAGTAATTTAATAAAAGTTAAATGCTAGTTTTTTGGGATAGTTCGTAGTCACAGGGCAAATCCAATTTTGTACTTTAGACTTGTAGTACTATTCTGTGATCTCGGGGTGAAGTCGAGCATTGCAGTTAGCCTTGGTAACTTCTGAAAGAAATCAGATTGTCACGTTGCAATCGTCGTTCTGAGTAAATATGAATCAAACGTTAAATCAAAAATTTATCATCTATCAAAGTGCCTTGTACCGGGAATACTTAAAAAATTAACCGAGTTATTAATTTAATAGCTACTAAAGATTTGCATTATTCAAGAGTATTATTCACGAGAAACTGGTTTAGAGCTACATTAGAAAACGTTTAAAGATCTTGCATTCTCTGTGAAATTTTGATTTTTTTGGGGGGGGGGGGTTACGCCCTGTCGACGTTGAGGTCATTAGAGATGGTAAGAGACCGGGGACAAGGAACTGAAAGTAACTCGGCCATGGCCAATTTAAGGCTTTCGCCTGGAGTGTTTCGGGGAAATAATGGAAACCCTAAATCTGGGTGCTCATACTGGGTATTCGAATCCGTGTCCTTCCCAATACGAGGCCAGAGAGGCCGATTGTCACATTCTAATCGTCATTCTCAGTAATTTTGAATCATAAGTTAACACAAAAATTTAACACTTATCAAAGAGTCTTGTCACTGAGATAGTTTAAAAAAATTAATCGAATATTAAATTAGTATTTATCGATTATCTCATTTGGCTACCAAAACATTTGTGTCTTACGAGGGTTATATTACGAATGGTGTAACTGGCTTTGAGAGAAATTGTACGAGATTTAAAAATCCTACATTTACTGCGGAGGGTTAACAGGGAAAGTAACCTGGGATATGAGCGAATTGAAATAAAAAACACGTGACAAAACCTCGATTCAGTGCGGTGGGGTACTATGGGTCTCACATTATTGGTCTCAAATACAAGGGTTGGAGGAGCTACAAAGTAGGTCAAATAAATTCGTATCTGAAAATTACTGTAGAACACAATTAGTAATTGATATGGTAAAGGAGCTTGGTTTATGGGCCATTGGAATATAGGTGACGGATGAAGACAATGCTGGTAGTGTACGAGTAGAAGGTAGATGTTGGTAGAAGAATTAGACGTAGTACGTGGAAAGAGATGATCATGAATATAAACTAGAACTTGATTTCAGGCATAAGGCAGTGGGAAAATGTTCTTTTATATCTAATGAATCAGAGATTGTGATTTAAATTAAAAATTTATGAGATGTGGAAGTAAATTGACACAGAGGTATGTCTTTCATAGCAATTAATTCATAGTTCTAATAATAAAGCAGTGTATGCACTGGATTTAACGGAAGAATAAACCGATAACAAAGAATGAAGAACTGAAATTGGCACGTGGTCCTAGCCTGCCCGATCGGAGAGAAGAATAAAGCAGTGTCTGTTTGATTCCTCATTACTTAATTCAGAATGTACTTAATGTATTTCCTACCGTCGAAGTGTATCCATCTTATGGATACAAAGTTTATTGCATGTTCAGTAAAACAGGTAATCCTTCAATCAGATAGGCACACCTGAAATTTCAACGAGATAAACTTAATAGCATTGTCAGGGTAACATGGAACCACCTCTGCTGTAAGTGGAAGTAATACTAATCTGATAAGATAAATCATGTAAATCAGAAGATTACCTGTCTGGAAATTAGTCCAACAATAGCTTAGCTGCAGATTTAGATACCAGTTCTAGCTTGTGAGATTTGAACCAACCTCGGTAGTCCAATCATATTATTACGGATTTACGGCTCGTCGACGTCGAGGTTGTTAGAGCTAGGAGCACATTGTGGGTTAGAAAAACGAAGAAAATCGACTTTGACTTTTGAATTAACCATTCCGGTATTCGTCTGGAATAACGTCTGGTAACATAGGAAAACCGAAACAAGGGTGGCCACTTAGGGTGTAAATCCCGCGTCCTCCAAATGCCAGTTCTAGACGTTTCCGACTGTGTTTGAAAACTGTTCATCACGAGTACCCTGTTAGCAAAGTATTGCATGGTTAAAAATTCTTCCTGCCATCACTGGCTTTTTAATCAGGCACAGTTACAAATATCATGGTAGCATATACAATGAAGCAGTGATTTACAGGATATCCTATAAAGAAAGGTAAAAACTTTAATACAAGAGACGAGTATCAAAACGATTCATAACTGCATAGACGCAAGACCCAAAACGTCCAGTTCGACGCAAGTCGGCGCTGTTTGCGATATCTGATGGCAATGCGAGTAGTTTGCCGACCGTATCGGGTCTACCGTATTTTTTCGTATATGCACCACAATTTGTAATTTGTGCGGATATGAGACGGGAAATGACTGGGGGCAAGGAACGGGAAGGCGTTCGACCATGGCCTTTTGAAGGAAAAATCGCGGAATTTGCCTCGAGTGATATAGGAAAGCCATGGAAACCCAAATCTGGACGCCCGGACGGGGATTCGAACCAGCGTCCTCCCGAATACGAGGCCAGAGCGTTACCGCTCAACCACCAAGCTGAGTGTTATGCCCGCCGTCCAACAAACTGTTTTGGATTTCGTAGAGAGAATCCACCAATCCATTTTCTTGTGGGTGACCATGAATCGAAAACAATGGTTGAAACTCTGCAACTATATGAAGTGGAATAAACGTTATCCCCTGATTTCTGCCTTGTGTCTGTTTATTTCATTCACCTCTGCCACCACTTTCCTATGACGTTTGCAACCGTAGATTACTACGCAATGCTGAATATTTTTGATGCTATCCACCTACTCTTAAAGTTTGCTATGGGACATCCTGTATACAAATATCACATGCCAATACCTCCAATGTAACAAGGAGTTTACATTGAAAGTGTTTACCGCCTATATTATATTTTTTTCCTTCCTAGTACAGAAATTGTTCAAAGAACAGTTCTTGTAGTTTAAAATCTGTTTAATTAGAATAAGGCTAGAATGACATTCCCAGCGTATCAATTGTAGAAAATGTTCTCGGGCTTCCCAGCAAAGGAGCATCACATTGACGCATTACCCCGGTGGTAAGCCCGGGAACGTTTCATACAAGATTCAGATTACTATTTCTCTTTATCGCCTTTTCCAAACAATTCTGAGGTCGGCTGCCTTCGGTATTCAGCGTGTGATAAGTATATTTTTTGTTTGTGAAATATGTAGTTTATAAGCTGGACATTGGGAATCCGATGGGCGTTCACCTTGATGGCGTCAGAAAACCATTTAAAAACCGCAATCAGAACGCACGGTATGTGCGAGCCTGTGCTAGCGCCAATTTTTTTATACCTCCAGAATCCTGTGCTAGTCACACTGGTGCCTAAGGTTCAGGTTATTAATTGGTGATTTTGTCGAACTATTAAATAGGTATTGGAAATTTTCTTATGCAGTGTTACACATTATTAACGTTTAAGGATTCCAGAGAGTCAGTCAGGGTAGAATTAATCTGATAATAAGTAGATGTCAATCCAACATTTATATCCAGGTTTTTATCCAGGTTTTTATCACGATTGATTCAAACCGCTGTAACTACTCATAGTGTCAGCAGCGTTCGAAAAAAAAAAAAATCTGTAGCCAATTTTAAGAATACTGTTTGAGACGTGTTGCAGTTTATCGACAAGGCTGCGGTCGAGTCGGAGATAGAGTTCGAGTCATTAGGAAGCTGTTAGTCTACCTCGAAGAAGCTGCGGTGAACTCGCAGTTGTGAGCAGCATTCACAAGCTCCTCTCTGCGGTGGCCGCGGTGGTTCCTCCCCCAACTCTTTGATCTCCCCGCCTCCCCCACCCCCCAACCCTCCCATCGACCCCTCCACGCAGACCTGACAAGCGACAGAAATGAGCGCTATTGATCGTGGTCTACCGCCTGCTGCACGTTAAAAACAGGGCCAAAGCTAGCTACACGGAGAGATCAACAGATCTCATTGTTTACAAGTCACCAAAGGGGTTGAACACAAAGCTCCCACTAATATCAAGCGCAGCTTACAACCAGTACGCTTACAAAAATTAAATTCCTGTGGTCTTACAGATTGGTCACAGAGTTTCAATCCACCACGCGATTCTGCCTTATTGTAGCAGGACTTACATTGTGACGTGCAATCCGAATCACGAAGAGTCCTCTGTTACCTCACATAACCAAAACAAAGTTTTGACCCAAGTGAAGTAAAGGTTATCTGCGCATAACAATTTTTGCTATTTCAGGATAAGTGAATATTAAAGAAAACCTAACTGGTATTCGGGAGTACGCGGCTCTATCTCCGTACGGTCGACCAGATTTCGGTTAATGATGATTTCCGGAAATCACTCCAGGCTAGTGATACCTTTAAAAAGGCAGAGACAAATTCCTTTCCATCATCGATCTCCCCGCTCTAATTACATCGATGTCGACGATCACTTTAACACTATTTTTTATTTTTTTGTTATTTTTATATTTTTGGGGAAAAAAATAAAGAGAGAGAGGAGAAAAGTAGGTTCCCCAACTACTGTGCTACCAGAAAAAATCAAACTATCGTACAATTTGTAACACTCAATTCTAGCCGACCCCGATATTTAATTATTAGCGACACAGTTCCCATAATTTTTTAGAACAATGTACACGTTATGCCAGTCACTGTAATTTGATTAATATTGTTCACATAGTATTTATGACTCTATGAATTTCTGTGTGATTTAAGAGCCTACATAACATAGTCCTCAGAGTGCGAGATCACTAAACAAGTATTATTACAAATTACAGCAGCCGAAATAGTGTTTTCCTTTGATTTGTTTGATATAATTGTTATTTCTTCTAACCAGCGTGATTATCTTCATCTGCTTCTACACATTACAATATTTGTATATTCTCAGGTATTTGTTTCACGAACTTTAACTGTGTTTCAAGAAGGCTCGCAGTAAGAAACCATATTTATAACATAATTATAAATAGTGATAAATCATATATAAAAGTGTTAACTGTGCGTATTTACTTTTAGCATTATTCAGTTACTTTTATACCTTAAGCAAGAGTAATAATTTTGTGGTTAACATTTTTCATTTCACGATTCTTACTGGTGCGGTGGTGAAACTCGTGGTCCACATCTGGGTTGACGGCAGTGCACCCTCCAAGTCGATTCAACGGCGGCACTGCCTACCCTTTTCTCGAAACGACTCAATTTCTTAGGTCGTATTGATACTGTACGTCTCAGATTTCTGTAATATATAGATATCAGCAATCATAGCATTATTTCGTTACTGTTCTTAGTTCGTATGTTCTTAATATGCATATCTCAGCGATTTTGCCACTCACTCACTAACCGATGATCATCAAAACTCCAAGGTACTTCCCGTAGTCGCATGAAGCTAAAATTTCGTTCACAGATAACATTTTACCTACATGTTATAGCAATAGTCTCAAACTAGTAAATTTCCCTATATCAACCTCTTACCTACCCCCAGCGTGAAATAGCTTTTGCCCTTATAACTTTATGTACCTCAGATTTTCATTGTAGAGTGAGCAGACTAAGTTTAATTTTACTTCTTTCCTTTCTTTGCATTGGAAGTTAGTGAAATTCAAAATTTTATTTCGAATACGAAACCCCAATACCAAAATTCCACCGTTCTTCTAGAAATCCTAGAAACAAGTAATTTGGTACACATATATTGTTTCATCCCTAAATCATAAGAAAAGTCTTATCTTTGTGTTTTTCCCCATATTTATTCTAATTACAAATTTCAAACATGAAAAATTCTGTCACATATTTGTAGATTAATTGCTTTGCTCCGCACAAAGCAATATGCCTGAGAATTCTTTAATGCATAGAGATCAGCAAGTTTAACTAACATATTAAATTTTACTTTGTTCCTATGCTTGGTTTGGAAGTTACTCGTTATTTACCGTACTTATGGTGGCAGTTAAACCAACGGCAATCTGTATTGCTCGGCTACGGCGCACACCCATTATTTTCAGAGAGTGGGGTTAATGTTGGTAACGTATATTGATGTCTTCAATTCTGAAATGTTTTTATTCACCGATTTTCGAATGAAATCATTACATTTGAGTGACGATTCAGAATAAAGGGTCAACTTTAAATAAGAAATGAGATCCCACAAAAACAATTCTTGACAAGTCTCATGCTCGTGTACTGACAAGAAGTTATAATTTCTCCTGAGCCAAGTCTACGCTTCACTTTACGAAACAGAATGGTTTCCCTTGGTGTTATAGATTTCAATCAGAATAAAAAAAATTATTGTGGCTTGACTACTATGCATGTCATAATTTTTGCTGATATGGAAGGCATAATACCTATTTGTCAAATTCGAAAAAGTGTGAGGGAAATCTTAGCTTTTATGTAAGTTTGATGAAGCCATGCATTTAAGTTATTTATATAGATTTGCTAAAACATGGCAGCACAATGGCCAAATCACCATAATTTTTTAATATAAATAAAATCTATAACACCGAGAGAAACAATTCTGTTTCACAAAGTAAAGTGAATACGCACTGTAAAGTGTAGACTTGTCTCAGAAGATCTCATAACTTTTTGTCTCTACACGAGCACGAGACTTGGCCTATTTTTACAAGAATTGATTATATTTTCTGAGAATCTCTCTCCCACCCTAAATCATGTATTTCAGGCGCTTTGGCAGCTGATTTGGGAAATACACAAACTTTACTGCAGGAGAGGGATTGAAAGTGGAGAATTTTTCAGCGAAAAAATTATAAGTATTCTTGCCTACCGCAAGATCGTTTGACAGCTGTTCTGTATTAATGAAGAGCGATATATTAGAACGAGGTACCAGCGACATAGTACGTAACCATCCATTTGACTATCGCTGGTCTATTTCAAGAGTTCTGGTAGGATAAGTCTCTTCTACTTTTTTAGATTTTGGTCTGCTTTAGATCTCGGGAAGCAACTGGTTTATTAGTTCGCCTTTTCTTCTCAACTCAATAAAACACTCGGAGAAGGATTTCGTTCTTCCACTTTGTCGTTGTTGGACACCAGTTGGTTGGGCATAATATTTGACCGAACCTGCTTGGTGAATGGTTAATGCTATGCCAGATATTTTGGAAGATGTGGCCACCTAAATTCTCTCCATACTCCTATGACTACTACGTCGACGACCCCTTTAAGCCCTAAGCAAATAAAAAGTGATATTTACTAAATGATCAGTATTATTACGGCTTTCATTTGCAACTTCATCAAAATGCGAAGTCGTAAGATTAAAATTCAGCCTCATCACCTGGAGTTTAAAATGGCTCATGTTGGAGTACTAAACCATGGCTACTCGAGCGACAATATCGCCGCAGCTGGCAGACGACCAAACGCACTTCCCTGTAATGCTGGGATTGAATTCTTAGTTACAGGCACTTTAGTTTATGAGTATTTTCTGTGTATGTTGTTTACAATCGCTTTTAAGTATTACCATCGTTTTACTGTTAATTCAGTATTTTTTTTTTAATATTTGAGATTTGCCATTTGCCACTTGACAGTCAGTTTTCGAAGTATTCCGCAGCCTGATGAGGATGAAACAACATGTTATAAGTGACACAGTGTGGCATATTTTACGCCCCTACAATAGTTCCATTTGTTCGCCAATGTCATATGTCTCAATACTTGATTCAATATCGTAACTTCTCCTTTGGTAAGAATTTACCATACATTCTTTCATTCATCTCTAATTTTCAGAATATTACTTCTAGAAGATGATTTTTCGTGACAAACCCTTTTTCTCCTTTCATTTGTAACCAAAATCACTAAATGAGATACCATTTTAAATATTAAGTTCTCCGCTTCGGATGAATTGTTACTTTGGTTTGTATATTGTAGTTTTTATTTATAATTTTAAGTGTTTGTCCAGTTTTCTACCTAGCTTCTGTTAGTTGACAGCAGTTCCTACAGGTGGTAGCACTTTTGCGCTATGCCTATGGCTGCATCTTCGCGGCTGTTATTTCTAACTACTAGCTACAACAGACGAGCATCATACCGCGTTATCTCACTTGATCATGATGTTTATATACTGTACACAGTAATCTGCACCCTTATCTCGCTATTCAATTTTAAAACTTCATCGTGTTTTATTCTGATGGATAACGAAGAATCAAAAGTAATATCACACCATTTGTATTTACGTACAATCTTACTTAGTCGTAATGAAATTCCGCACGGGCCACTAGTGTTCATACACTACTGACCTTTTTTTTTATATACTTTATTTGGTTTTTGGTCGCAGGACCAGCCCTCATAACATCATTTTGCATATTACAATTATTTGGTGCGTTGTGACATGTTACATATTTAAAATATTTACCTACTATTTACATATAGTTTATAACTAATTTATTATAAATTTTACCTTTTTATCTATTTTGTTTTATTCTACAAATATAATATTTTTCATATCTGACATATTACATTTCTTATGTTTTTTACATATTTACATATTGTTTGCTTATTATTTACGTATCATCTGTGTATTTATCTATTATTTACTTATTGTTCGTAATTTACAACTTACCACTTATACTTGTTGACTGTTTTGCTTTATTTTATATACAGTATCATTCATGATCATGATTGAATTTTATTTGCATGTTGCTTTAGTATTTACCTGTTATTTACAAAACGTTCATAACTGATAAATTACAGTTGTATTATATTATCTTTTTTGTTTAGTTTTGCTCTTGCCTATATTATATAAAACTAAATTTGACATATGGTATTTCATTTATAAAGTTCTGGTGACTTATGTCCGTTTATTTGTATTGGTTTCACCTATATATTGATTTGCGCCTCGCGTAAGAAATTTACAAGGCTTCTATAGATCGTCGGCTGGCCCGTCGCAAGGAGGGTTGGGATCGATGTCGGCAGCGGAACCTGTAAGGCTGGTAGTTTGGATTGAAGGTTTTGGTTGTGAGTGGAATATTTGCTGCATTTAAAGAATGTGTGGTTCAGGTCTGCCTCGTCTTCCTTATCTGCGTCACACAGGGGGGATTCTATTACTCCCACTTTATGGAGATAGCTGGGGATAGGGCAATGTCCCAATCTCATCCGGATTATTGATGTTATGAGTTGTTGTTTCCCGTGGAAGTCTTTATACCAGACTTGTTTTGGTATTACTGGTTGGATGGACGCGTAGTGTTTTCCTTTGAGCTGTGATGTTCTGGTCCAAAATTCTTGAAAGTCCTGGTTCATTTTTTGTTTCACCCGGGGGAGGAAGTCTGTGTATGGTAGCGGCAAGGCTAATAGCGAGCCCTCCGTGGATCCACGTTTGGCGAGGGAGTCTACTAACTCGTTGTAGGTGATACCTGAGTGTCCTTTTACCCACATGAGTTTGATGTCTTGTTCTGTAGATGAGATTATCATTTCTATAATGTCCATGATGTATCTGTTGCTCCGTTAGCATAAGTATTTTCTTTAAATGTTGTCCTGTTCCGTAATGGATGGCTTCCTTGATTGCTAATATTTCAGCCGTGAAGTTTGAAGCTTCGGGTGGTAGTGAAAAGGATGCTCCGTGGTTGTTGGCCGGGCAGTAGTAAGCGAATCCTGAGTTACGTTCTGTTTTGGATCCGTCAGTGTAGATCTGGATGAAGTCCCCCCACATCGTTGATAATAGCCGTGAGACTGATTTATTGTTGAGATGGGATGGTAGGGCATAAGTTTGCAGTGTTGGAACCGAACATTCGTAGGGTTTTGCGAATATTGGTAACGTTAAATCCTTCGTTATTAGCGGCTCTGTGAATCTGAGTTTATAGTAACTGTAGACTAAGAGCGGGCATCGAGAGGGGCGAGATTCGCCGAAGGGTCCCATGCTATTGCTTAGTATCTGCAACTTCAGTATTAGGGGATGTTGTGAAAAGGAGAGTCGTTGGAGTAGGTATTTCTCTGCGAGGTACTGTCGTCGGAGTTCTAGTGGCGGTTCCATGGTTTCGATGAGAATGGCGTACGTGGGCGAATTTTTCATGGCGCCTATGCAGATGCGGAGGGCCTGGTACTGTAACTGGTTTAGTTTCCGTAATTGTTGTTGCGGCGCGTTCCCAAAGACGATGCTTTCATATTCTTTGCGCGATCGTATCAGTGTTTTATATAGCAGGAGACAAGTTGCAGGCTCTGCTCCCCACCAGGGGCGTGCTACTGCGCGGAGTATGTTCATGGCGCTGCTCGTTCTGGCTGTTATATGGTCCACATGTGCAATCCAGGAAAGTTTGCTGTCTAAAATTATACCCAAGAACTTAACCGTTGCGCGTACTGGAAATATATAGTGGCCCAAGCGGATATGATTGGGCAATTGTGGGCTTCGTCTGCGTGTGAAAATCACTACTGATGACTTTTGGGGGGATAAGGTCAGACCGTGCTGATGAAGCCAACTGGTTAATTTTTTAACTGCTTCCGAGATCCACTTGAGTGCCGTTCACAAACATGCGCAGTAGACATATACACAGGCGTCGTCAGCGTATTGTAAGGGTCTTGCTCTGCGGTCCCAGTAATGATTCTAGTTCTCTGGTGTATATGATGTATAATAATGGACTGAGTATAGAGCCCTGCGGTATACCTCGATTTACGGTGAATGGTCCATGTAAAAACTTGTTCTTCATGCGAACATATATCGTGCGATGATGTAAGTAGGAGTATATGCCTTGCAGTAGAGGGGTCGGCAGGCCCATCTTTTGTAGTTTTTTCATAAGTATGGGCAGCTCTACATTATCATATGCGCTCGAGATGTCCAGAAAGAGTCCTAGTAGGTATCCGTGATTATTAATGGATCGTTCGATGCCAGTGGTCAGTATAGCTAGGCTATCCATGGTGCTACAGGATTTCCGGAAGCCGAATTGTGTTTCTGGCAGTTGTTTAGACTGTTCCAGCCACCATTCCATGCGGTGTTTCCATAGACGTTCAGCTGTTTTATATACACATGATAGTAATACTATTGGTCGGTACGACCGTGGTACCGTAGGGTCCTTTTCTGATTTCAGTATTGGCAAAATTACATGTGTAGTCCATGTTTTTGGGAGTTTGTCTGATGGCCATAGTTGTTGTATTAAACGTAGGAGGTGGGTTTTTGCTTTTAGGGGCAGGTGTCGCAACATGGCGTAATGTATATTGTCATATCCCGGTGCGGTGTCCCTGCATGAGTCTAGGGCTCTATCTAGTTCGCGTAGCGGAAAAGGTCTTTGGAATATGTTATGGACGTTGTCATGTTCTTCTGGTTCTATAATATTCGTAAGTGGAGGTAGGATGACGGATGGAGGGGCAAATATCTTGGCCATATCTTCCACATCACAGGTGATAGTTGATGAGGGAGCGGGTTTCTTCTTCATTTTTCGGATCATGGTCCATACTTCACTAATGGGGGTGTCCTTGGATATTTTAGCACAGTACCTTCTCCAGCTGTTTTGTTTCTGCTGTTTAAAGAAACGTTTTGCTTGTGCTTCGATTTTCTTGTATTCTATGTATGACTCCCGTGTAGATAGTTGTTTGTAATTTTTGAACGCAATTCGTCTTTTGGCGATCATTTTGGATGATTCTGGGTCAACCACGGAGTAGGTGGTGTTGGCTTTTTCACGTGTATACGGCTTTCGGGTATCGTTAATGTCGCTGCGTAGTTGATTAATGAGATGAAGGATTCATAGTTTTCTGCTGGTAAGGCGTTCTGAGTGCACGTATGTAGTAGTGTGTCTATGATTTGCGTGTAGCGACACCAATCTGCTTTTCTTATGTTCCATTTCCTTTTAGGGTGGGTTTCCGGCTGTCTTACTGTAGCGAGGTAGGAGATGATGATAGCGAAGTGATCCGAACCTAAAGGGTAAGGGACAGTGCGCCACTGGAAGTCTGTTGATATGGATGGCGATACAAAGGTTAAATCGACCGCTGGGGGTCTGTTTCCTGGCCTTGGCATTAATGTGGGTGAACCGTCGTTGAGGATGTTTCTCTTGCCTGGGGAGAGTACGAATTACGTTGTATGGGCCCTAATGGTAGTTGTTGCTGTTGGTAATATACTGGCGGTCTGATTCGTGTTGTTGCCGCTGATGGAGGCGAGCGAGCGCGTCTGTGGACAGTAAACTTCCGCTGCGGGTTAGGTAGTGCAGGGAAGGTTGATCTTTCCTGGATCTGCGTGGCTGAAGTGGCCGTTTCCGCGTATGTTTTGTGTGTGATCATGTTTTCTGCTTCTTTGAAAGTTATATTTAATTTTGCTGATAGCTCGTTTATTTTAATCCGCTTGCTAAACACTGGGCATGATTTGTCCGTGGCTTCATGTTCTTTGTGGCAATGTACGTAGTTTGGTTTTGGGTTAGTGCAGTGTGTTTTCAAATGGTTTTTCTCCACATTTTGTGCATCTTGTTTGTGACTTGCACTGTCTGCTTAAATGTCCAAATCTCAAACAGTTATAGCACTGACGGACTGTTGCTATGTACGGAGATAATTGACATTCCGTATACAGATACATACTCCGGTAAAGTTTGAGAGTCAAATGTCACTACACAGGTTCGCAATAGGATTAATTTTGCTTCATTATCTATTATCACTCTTTTTGTCATTCTTCTAATTCTAATTACCGACACTGATGATTCGAGAACGCTGGTTAATTCATCCTCCCCAATACTTGTGTCTACATTCCTTATTACTCCTTGTCTAGTCACTACATGTGCCGGAATATATGCTGCGAGTTGTCGTGTGGGGAATACTGGCGAATCTATGAGGCTGTTAGCGGCCTGTGGTGTCGCAAGATCTATTTTTATTCTGTTTTTCCCTTGTGCAACTATGTTTTGGATAAGTTTGCTGTGTTCTGGGCAATTTCCAAATATTATTTTCCCTAAAGCCATGGGATGTAGGTTTCCAATATTCTTTCCTAAACCCTCCACGTATATGTAATATGGTCCTGGGGAATCTACTTTGTAGCGGTTTGCCTTATTGTGTACATGTGCAGGTACGCGAGACACATTATTTTCGGTCGAGTTGGGACCGGATGCTAACCTGGTGGTTACTTTTTCTGACCGCGTGTCATTTATCTTGCCTTGCACTGACGACAGGAGTGCATGGTTTCTAGGTTGTTGACTGCGTCAACCCCATACATGGCATTAATCAAAGAACATTCCGTTGGCTTACTCACGTTGTGTGATTCCAAGGCTTTTCGCTTGTCGTTACTTCCATTGCTTTCTTCATTGCGCCGCTTGTGCGTCTCCGGGTTACATATCTCCATGTCCAGGTCTGGTGTGTTGGTGTGAAGAACGTGTAAAGCGTTCATCATCGCCAACTGTAGGGTTTCTGCTGGTGCATCCTGCTGGTCGACAGGCAGGCAGCCTCCCCGTAGATCCTGCTTTCCATAGCACTCACTATTCACTTGAACTTATTGGTAGATGTAACTATATCACTAAGTTGAATGTGTTTCAAACACAGTACTGGGTATTATTCACTGGACTGCACGCGCTACACTCTCGCTTAAGGAAAAACGGTGTTGCTTCCTCGACTGCTCGAGTGGAACTGCACTACTGACCTGTACTCCTAATTTTCCTACATCGTTTAGTAGCCTCAAACTTCAGGTTATTCAATTTTCCGGCATCACTGCCCAAAAATTGGGTGCGCCAGTATAAAGTTAGAATTTTTTTCTGAAGCTTAATTTAATGTTTGGTGACAACTAAAATCTCCATATGAAAAAGTTATTTCTTCTGGAATCAATCTGCATTTTACATCTTCCTTGCTTCAACTAGTAAGTTTAATTTTATTCCTCAAATAAGAGAATAATTGTAATTTATTTTACTTTCCTATCGAAATTTCAAAATCGTACATCTAGTTTGATATTACTAAATTTGATGTAAATTTTTGTACGATGATGACGAGCACGAAGAAAATGAAATATTTAAATGCAGGTTAACATGGAATATGTGAGTAAAATCATTGACAGTTTTTCGTATCCGTGCCTTTTCGGACAACACTGTATCCCATTTTTACAGGGGCGGCCGCGTAGCGCAAGTGGTAAGGCATCTGACTACGGCCTGAATGACCGAGGTTCAACCCCGATGAAGAAAAGGATTTTTCTTCGAAACTGAACGTCAGGAACGGATTTTCAGGCCCTCCCAACCTTATATCCAATGAGTTCTGTGGAGGAAACTTCGCGGGAAGGCAAAGAATGGCCTGAGCGTGGTACTGACCCAGGTACTTAAATATTAGTACCAATTGTCGAAAGAGGAATCCGAAGATATACTTCCGTGAAACCTGAATAAAGCTGCATAGAGCTGTAGGAACACTGTGATCTTTACGTTTATACATAAACATCCTCAAGCCCCAATGAGACGTCAAAGCATCGAAGAAAATATTGCTGCTGCAGTTCGATCTTGAGGCTTTATTTATTTGTTTTATTTTACGTTTTATTTGATAGCTTTGAAGGTAACTGAAACATTTGTGTACTACTATTGCATAATGGTGGCCACATTGTGGCCGTTTAGCCATTCACAGTTTTCGCCACTTCTGGCATTTTGTGGCGTTTGTGTTTGTCGGGCGCCGCTGAAGTGTTCTCCGGGTGCTAACTTGTGCATCCCAGGCGTGCCAACTTTTACTTTGTGTTTTCCGGAGGGCGTGCCAGTTGTTTAGGGCCAAGTTGTGGGAGAGAGGATCGAGAAGTAGAAACAAATAGTTTGAGAGCGGAGCGTCGGATAGGGCCACTTCTTGGCTCGCTTTCAGTCGCGACTCTTGCGTAATTAAACCGATAAATCAATAGGCTAGGCAGGCCGTCCCCGGCCACACGACCTCCACGTCTTTTCACGCTCAAACAAATGGCTGTTTCACAAATTATGTGACATATCGTTGACTGTAATTAAAATCCAACAGTGAAATATGTCATATAAGTGCCATTTCATGTAACGGGAAGACAATGTCGCTACATAACACCGAACCCGCAGAAATATTACCGTCACACTTAGTTTTAACAAGGAATAAATTATTAAACTCCGAGGTTGGCAGACAAAAAGGTTTCACACAGAACGTTAAACTTTTTTGAGTTATTGAGCTGCTTGGAGTGTATTATTCCACGAAATGTCTGAAACGTTAAAAAAAAAAAAAAAGGTCGGTTGGCAGACATTTTTAAATCAAAAAATGCTCGGGTTATACCTTTCAAACTCACTTAGAGGACACCAATAAATATAATTATTATTAAAAAGTAAAATTGTAACGGCATTTAATTGATTCCGCTTCACGTCTGGCACCAATGTTTCCACATTTTAATCCCGCATATTTCATAATTTACAGTAGTATTTAATTGTTAAAGTGCAGCACAACACAGGTCGAAAATAACAATTAATACCAGACCTGGACTCGAACCTGCGGCTTTCAGTAGGTGGATCCAGATTTTCTGCCACCACCCCGCTAGCTCCAGTTGATGATGAATTTAAAATAGAAGAATGAGCATTTGTGAAACGGATAATCGCATGTCATATACAGACGTAAATTCTGTATCTCCTAATAACCCGACATAGAGTTTGCATTTGTAGTAGCAGAGAATAATAAATACTGGCAGCGCGTTCGTGACCAAGAATTTTCTATGTACGGTGACATAAAATTCTACGTCCTTTGCCCCTTAGCCTCGTTGTTTGAGATTTATGAGCCATCATGAACGTGCCTACCATTCGACACGGGGTTAGCTGGTTTGAAACGAATATTCATCATTACGAATTTTATCAGCATGGTAAGAAAGGTGGTGATGCAGATTGGGCACCAAAGGGCTGGGTTAAATATAAAAATTTTCAGTGGTGCGTATGGAGAGGAGCATGAGAGCCTGTCGAAGTTGGGGGTGCGGACGATAAACTTGGCTGCCCCTTTGAAAATTTCCTTCCCTTCCTTCATCTCTCACATGCCCACTGCACTGAAGATACACAACCATACACAGAATAATACTTTCACACTGCAGTAGGCAATGGGAAACCACTCTAGTTACTCATACGTCTCTTTCGGACATTCGTATAGTGCGGTAACACCATTCGTAGTAATTGCGTACACTCAAATACAAAGTACACACACACAGATAAACAGCCTCATGTTAACAAAATAATAACCAAACTACACATTCGCAGTGGTTTCAAAACGAAGTACTAATTTTAGAATTACGATATGATTTATAAAACAAAAGTAACAAAATATTCGAATCTTTTGAGTAATTTCAACAACTTGTGAAGGTCAAAATCTAATCCGGTGTGTATAAATATATATATAAAATCTTGAGGAATAAAATTCCATTTCTTTTATCGTCATCACGACCGATGATCATTGGTGGTATTTAAGCAAGTTTTATTTTGTCCGTCCAAAAACTTGCCTAAACGACTACGGAAAACTGCCTGAAAACAGCAATCTGAATAAACCTGGGTCACTTTTATTCACACGTATACAGTATGACGGCCCCTTAACGCGCACACCCATGGCCAGTTTGAAGCTTACTTACTCATCTCTACCGCTCGTTTTGTAACTGCACAATTTAATATCTGAAAATCCAATAGCCACTGCAATTAATGAAGTGTAAAACATCCCAGAATCTCAGTCAGAAGGTAATGAAGACGACGCTAAGGACTCGATTCCTCCATGGACGTAGAGCCAGTTTTGTTTGTTCAGACATTGATGTTAGAAGTTTCCACTTGTTATTTATTGCAAATTTCGTACCATATACTACCATCTTTCGACTGAACACTAATGAGAAATAAACGAACAAATGCAGTAATACAAAATGTAATTTCCTGTAACGTGATCGTTTCGTTTGATGAAGAAATTGGAATAAGAATTGAAACTATATATATATGTGGAATTCCGATATTATAATATTGTATAAACACGCTTTTCATCGTTTTGATGACAGTAGGAATCATGGAATCGTAACTCTAAAACGACCACACATACATAAAGACGGAAATCGGATTTTTTTAAAAAAAATTGTAGGCAAATCGGTTTTTATAGCACATATGCACAAAATTTTAATTTCAACGGCAAAATCCTCTCGCAAATACATAATTACTTTTGTTGATGTAACCTCTGATATCGAGAGACCCGCGTTGATGTAGTGATACAAGTTGCGCCAGTGATGTTCTGGAAAATATATTTTACATTGTTTTTTTTTTTTTTTTAATTTAGTGAAGTGATTCGGCGAAGGAGTGACACTGTTTTTCCATTGAGTTGCAGCCGGTCTGACTGAGAAAAGTTTTCGGGGAATGGACGAGAAAAACAATGTTGTGATGCAGATATTTCAAGAGCAACGTGTTCTCTCGAAACATCATCAATGTCACCTTCAACACTGTCAAATAGCTTATCGGTAACTATGGACCAAATTTGGTATGAATTTCCTAATTTTACTTTCACTGCTTCCAGGAAAGGATAGTCCTGTCACAGCTAACTTAAAGATAAAACCCAATGTATATCATTTTCTGTACATTTTAACTGTTATATTCTTGGAAATGAAATAAATTTGATCTTACTGTATGATTTTATAATAAACCTAACAGAGATATCCGTCATTTACATTTTTTGTCACTCAATTTCATTATTTCTACGTATAATGTGTACGGAGCTAAACAATAACAGAGGAGCTACGAAATTTCTTAATCATTCACCTGCTGTCGCAGTCTGAACTTTTGAACTTTACAAGTTTCCATGAAATACTAGATTTTGTCCGCGTGGAACAGGTCTTCTGGTGAACCACTGAAACTATTTATAAGTAAAACAGTAACTATAATCCATTTTCTAGGAATGGAAATAAATTTTATGTAAATTTTAGTAAATGTGTTTACTTAGTCCACAGCCCGAAGGTTGGCTGAGTCCTCCAGAAGAAGGCGTAGTAACTCAGTGTAACACACAGATCAACAGTTTAATGTGGAATCCCAAACGGAGCGACCTGTAGTAACTCATACGTCCAAAGCAAAGTACTTGCACTCGAACCCGGGAACTACCACCTTATGCCAATTTGGTTGTTGTCTACTATGGAACCATTCACAACATTTATGCTATAAACAAAACACCGACTGTATTTACATAAATTTTGTTGGATTACTAATTATATAAGAAGCTATGACGAAATTGGCTTAAGATTAACGCAATACATGATCTCGTGCTCAATATTATGGGTAAGGTCAGCCGTGAGCTGCTATTTTATGCACATTTAAATTTATCTACATGTAATTATTTTTAAGTACTTTCCTTGTACACACTTTGACAATAAATTTGGCCGCCGCTGAAAATTTTTATCACTCTTATTTTGCACAATATAACATCAATGCTATAACAGCACACAGTAATGCAATACTGGCAAGCCAGGTAGTATCGCGTGTATCGACCCAAGTGAGTCAGGGATAACGCTCTGGCCTCGCATTAGGAAGGACGCGGGTTCAAATCCCAGACCGTTCATTCAGATTTCGGCTTTCATTGGTTTCCCTAAATCTTTCCAGACGAATGCCGGGATGGTTCCTTCAATCACTATGGCCGAATTCCTTCCCGTTCCTTGTCCCTCGTCGTTTCTTGCCAGTAATGACCACGATGTCAACGAGGCATAAAAACAGAAAAATGGTTATATGCATTTCTTTCTTAATATTTTGATGCGATTTTTTTTCCTCCATTCACACATGAAGATAAGGATTTCAGTTGTAAAAACTCCATCAGATTTTAACTCTGATCTTGAGCTTGATACTGAGAAATCTGCGAAAAAAATCTTTGTACGATGCTGAAACAGACAAAAACACAAAAGCAAACAATAATTACAAAAACATTTGTTTTAACTTCAGAGACTTCCCAATATTTTTTTTTTTCAAATATCTCTTCAGTGTACATACACGTTACAGATTTATAATGCTCTATTTTATATTTAGGCCGCTTATTAAGTGTCAAAATATAAAGTTTAAAAGGTTATGATCAATGAATTAATATACTCTTGACGCTTGAATACTTTGTTCGAATAGAGTTATGCAGAGATTATATTAGTACTTTTTTGTCGTACATGATGGTGACACAATGTGACACAACTCTGGCATATTTTATCATTTCATATACTCGTATAAATCGTGTTTTGATAAAAAAAAAAAAAATACTATCGAAACATCTGCTACTGTCTGATATGTATTATTGCACTCTGTTATTTCGAAAAATGTTATTTAGTCTCCCCTTTCGGATAATGTATAAACTAAAACGAAATTAAAATTTTGGTTGGAATTAAAACTGTTTTGTGCCATGAAATGGACAAAGTTGTACGGTTCTGGACAAGGTACGACTGCCTGGAGTACTTTAGGACAGTTATGATGACTCAGTTTGTCAACTGCTCCGGCATTCGCTACATTTTCACGAACCTGATGCTATACCTCTCCCGTTATTCTCCCTGCATTGCACATCAAATTATGGTTTAACAAGCTCTCGTCCATACAGCAATTTCATTACGTACCAGTTTTAATAGTATTAACGTGGCCCCGAGTGACTTCGCATTTGTTTTCAATTCACAACATATTCTGTAAATTAAAGCCATCAACGAGCACAGACGCTTAACGAAATGCATAAGCCCTGCTTCAAATAATCCAGCATACAACAAACGAGCCGAAAACAATTGCATTACTTACATCGAAAAAATAACTCCACCATCTATCATCACATTAAAAAAATTATCTAAAAGAGGAAGTGTTTGTTTCCTGATTCTAAGCACGAAAAAAGTATTAAAGCAAAATGGTAAATCCCAGGAGGGACGTGGTATAAGTGAAAATTAAGGAAATCAATAATAACATCAAGAGAGAAAAAACAACTCCCTATTTCTGACGTCAACAGAACTAACTATAGTGAACAAAGAAAACTGTAGTAAACAGTATACTGTGAGCTCCCTGTATACAGTGAGCTCAGTAACTGTACACGTAAGCAAGATTCGGGCGTTTCCAGTTGTATAACTAAAAATTCCATATTAGATTTCGGTATTCACAAAATGACTTCTTCAACAATTTTTATTTTTTTATGGTTTTGTTGTTTCAAGTCACATACTGTCAAATAAATATTACAAGAAATGGAATACTAAAATATCCAACAAGGCTTTTCAGCGAGAACTTTTGATTTATTCTAACAACTAATTGAAGTCATAATGAAATAAAATTTCATTAACTAGTACAAGGAAAAAATTTCAAGAATGAGAAATATTTAATCGAAGCAGTAACGTAATACGCAAAAAATTACAGGAAAACGTGAAACATTAAGTGGAAACATTATGCTAAACAACTCCAACAATTATAAATTTATGCGAAGAGTTTGCAGACGTAAGCCATCTATGAAATATTTAGTGCCCGAAAGTTCCTTGCCTAATCTGTCAGACATTCCACAAAAGGCTTAAAAATACATTCAGTGATTTTAAAAAGTGAATTGCAAAAAAATAATAGTGCTAAATGAGTATAATTTATCCTGGGTTCAAGCAGCTGTAACTCCGTTTGCTGTATACAGTGACAGGTTCCTATTAGCTGACTTCTTAATACTGCAGCAACTTTTTTTATATGCCACAGCGTTTTCTGAAACATTTACGAAAAAATTCTTCAATGACTCTCGGAATTACTGTAACACAGCGAAATGAATTTTTCTAGCTTCACATTTCAGTTTCAACAGATTATTCTCCGATAATGACTTGATCGTCAGACGTCGATTGATATTCCGGATTTTGACACTACACTGATAATTTCATCGTACGCATTTTACAACAATACTAGATTTTTTTTACTTCTTTTCTGTTGCACTAAGTTCCTTTTAAAAAATGTGACCGGCACCCACACAAAAATTCTGAAATGCTAAGGAAAAATCCTTTCGCAAGTTGAAAGTCCATAACGCGACGGGAAATGATTGAACCACACCTGCAGATCCAAACGCGTTGGATATCACAGCTCTTGGGTAGTGGAGAATTAAGAATTAGCACAGTTAGAGCCGTATAATCGATTTCTTAGATCACGCCATTACATACGGAAGTAGCATGGGCATTTTCAGACCGCTTCTGCTTGCTTCCCACCAGACAAACTTTACGAAATGATATAAATCTGAATAGTGATTTTTTGTCGTAAATAGTCACATAGAACGGCTTCCTTGAGTGTGGTGAAACGCCGCTAATACTGGAGTAGGGGTGATACAACTGGCACCGGTTCAAATGCCATCGCATGCGTACCTGTATTCTTGATCATCGGTTTAGGTGCTTTTCCATTTCATTACTAGACTAATACGAAATACAGATTACACACTTTACTTCCTTCTGTTAGTATATAGACCGAATAATTAATCAAACTAACTGAAGTACATAACCTTCAATTTTCTAGAAAATAAATAAATAATCCTCGGATAAGAGCTGGATAAACGCTATGTAGCCGATAAACAGATTATGCAACGTAACAGATGTAACTGAGACCCTCTATTGTGGCCCAGTGCGCTGAGGCTGCGCACACTGGAGCGGGAAGGTTTACCTGGACCGGGTACAAGCCCACAACCCCCCTCCCCCATTCGTGACAGCAGTCTTGACTGTGGTTTTTAAGCATTTATCTGCATATATCAAGAGGAATGGCGGGACAGTCCTCAATCTCCGCATCATAAACTACGCAAACTAAAACACACTTTTCACGCACAAAAGATAGTTACACGTTTCACTAGTAGATGGTAACACTTCCCCCTTTACGGCTTAGTACGACCTCGTGTAAATGCTTGGCGTCAGCAAGGGCATGTGTCCGTAACATCAAAGCTCCAAGTTTAAACATGCCAATGATGAGTAAAACTCATCACGGGCATCCTACCCCATAAAATGTTGGGAAAAGGTGGCGAAGAAAAAAAGAACAGCGGTAATTGAAGACCAGAATTGTTTTTAACGGTGACAGTATGATTTTAACTTTCGTTGAACATGGATGATGCGAGTTCATTCAAAAGCGAAAAAGATGTTACTTTAAAATGAAACTTTAATTCTAAGGTGGATCAGAAACCTTGTAACTAATCATTGTTACACATATTTAACAACTGATGTATTGACATTTCTCAACTGCAGAGCAATATATATCTGTAAACATGTCATAAGTTGCAGTGAATTCTTCAGGTAGATAGTGTCGTAAAATGACGACGTTTCGACAACCTGCTCGGTTGTATTCATCAGATCTATTTCAGGTATTATTGCTTGAAGTCAATAATATCTGAAATAGACCTGATGAAGACAATCAAGCAGGTTGTCGAAACGTCGTCATTTTACGACACTATCTAGCTGCACTCTTGTGAAGAATTCACTGCATCAATACGCCGGCAAAGTCTCCACTCTCATAAGTCATAACATTCTGCTATCGATACTTTTTCTTGGAAAAATCATAAAGCACTAACATAGGCAAAATTTCAAAACACATAGCTTAAACATTCATAATTGAAACATAATTTTCAGGTCTCAAAACTAATTGTCTGACTGCAGACGAATAACTTATACGTAATCGTAGAAGTAACATGCAACGATCTGTATGTTCGGTACATTGCCGATATTTTTTTTTATTAAAATAAGAACATTTCGAAACATAGAAAAAGAAATCTCTAAAGAAGGTTCTCCGGCAACCAGCCACGTCAGTATTGAAATACACGATGTTTCGACCGTATTTACATGGTGTGAATGTGTTCCACGAGAACTTCCAGTTTGCTGATAAGTTGAGTACTTTGTTCTTCCGATGATGTCTTATATGATTCCGGGCGTAGGCGATTACCATGGAAGACGCAACCCTCCATGGAAGCATTCTTGGGAAGATAAAATGGGGTGGTTTCCCATTGCCGTCCTCAGTAACATTAAGTCAGTCTAAAACCTGACCGAATTAATTTCTTACATTCATGTCATTCATCCGTCGATCATGTTAAATTTTAATCATACGAACTAACTAAGGCAAATCTAACGCAATAGTAATTAAGGTGTGAGTAATTCAAATTACTTTTTTTAATTTTTTTTGGCTTTACGTTACGCCTTGTCGACGTCGAGGCCATTAAATGGGAGAAAGGACAAGGAACGGGTATGAATTCACCCATGGCCTTTTTGAAGGGAGCATCCCAGAATTTTCCTGGACTGATTTGGAGAAACCATGGAAAACCCAAATCTGGATGCCCCGACGTGGATTCGAACCGGGGTCCTACCGAATGCGAGGCCAGAGCGTTAACCCCTTACCTACCACGCTCGGTTTCAGAAACCGACCGTGGTAGGTGAATTATGTTACATACATTCTATTTGCAGGGCTTGCAGATTATTATTATGTGTCCCGCAACTAGCAGACTACTCATTGATTTAGTAACCAAAAGGTCGTGGAGGTAGACCGTAAGCATACCCATTGGTCTATGAACCGTACAAAATATGACCTATCTGTTTCACGCCAAACTGTACGCTATATGAGTGGGCGGGTTGTAAGATGGGAATTATGTACGGCTCCAACATGGTTGGTACGTATTCGGCGAGAATTCATCGCACGTAGGTAATACCTCCACGTATCCATAGTGTCGCTTCAATAAACACAAAGAACTGAAGGGTAGTTCAGTAAACTATTAATCTTTTTTTTTATTTTCTTTTTTTTACTTATGGCTTTACGCCTCGTCGACGTCGAGGTCATTACAGGTGGGATGGATTGGGGACAAGGAATGGGAAGGAATTCGGCCATGGCCTTTTGAAGGAAGTATCCTGGTATTCGCCTGGAAACCATAGAAAACTCAAATCGGGTGCCTGGACGGGGATTCGAACTCACGTCCTCCCGAATGCGAAGCCAGAACGTTAACTATTTACCGACCAAAGTTGCTGAACTATTTCACTGCCCTGTTCATTCCGAAACATTACACTCTCCCAAATACAATATTAATACATCGATACGCTCACCGATAAGAATATAAATATGGAAATTTGCATATCGTCATATTAATATTCATAATATCATTAATTAGTCATACAACACATGTTCAACGTTCACTGATTTCAATTATATTATTAAAAAAATTTTGCGAGTGAAATGATGAAAAAAATACACATTTAATTTGCGTATGTATCATTCCCAAATATTCCTGTGAAAGCGTGAATTACACAGAGAGCGCAAGAAGCAATAAAATCATCTTCCTAGGCTAGTAAGTTCTAATTTCAAAAAATAGTGATTCAAGCTTAAAAGTGGTTTCCAAGGAACGATGAATTCTTCTGGTTCATAAATTATTATTCTTAATATACAATTGTATCACACTGACCTTGCAACTAATTCGAAAGGCGGCATGGCATTAATCTTTTGCTTTTCTAAAATTTACATCTCACAAGTAACCAGGGGTTTGCAATTATTATACTGTCCGTCATATTAAAATCTCCTTCTACTTCGTCTGCGACAGATGATAGACATTTAACATCAATCTAATAAAGATCTTTCCATTACCTTGCTGGGTGTCAAAAAGGATTTCATCCGAGCATATGTAGACAATTTTCGCTGTTTTGAGTAACATAGAAATTAATAATAAATCAGTAAAAAGAATGAGTATCTGTACTTTAGTATCAAATGAGAAAAAACTTTTGGAATAGAAAAAGATTTAGACAGTGTGCAATTCTGTCTTCTCTTCATTGTAGTAAAATAAAAGTTTAAAAATCTAACAACACGCTTTTGTAGTAATGTGAACTAAAAGGTTAAATATAATCTTTAAATATAAATATTTTGTTTAATAGTGATAGGACGTCCCACAATTCAGGATATATTTTTTTTTTAATTAGCTTAAAAAATAAAGTCACTGATTACAAAATTAACTTTAATGTAAAAAGCGTGGGGTGCTAGATATTAGATGTCTTATATTTTTTGTAGCTTGCTGTTTGTAAAGGTAGATTCATTGTCAAAAGTATGTAGAGGGCACCTCACTTCTTTTTTTACATTAAATTTAATTTTGTAATCAGTGACTTTATTCTTTAAGCTTATTCAAAAATTTAATTTATCCTGAATTGTGGGACGTCCTATCACTGTTAAACAAAATCATTATATTTAAAGATTATTTTTAACCTTTTAGTTCACATTACTACAAAAGCATGATTTTAGTATTTTAAACTACCATCGTATTTTTACTTTTTAGTTCAGATTGTTGCAAAAGTATGTTTCTTATTGTTTGCCTTTCCTTCGCCTATCTCTCTTTTCCTTGTGTTGTAGTTTCATCTTTAATTATTATTCCCACGAGTAATGGATAACTGAAAGGTCAACTCTACCAGAGGTCCAATAGCAGGGTAAGTGTGAAAGACTACGCTTCTATAATAGTACGAATTCACTTCTAATATCCGTAAAAATTCCAACCGAAACCGGGATTCGAGCAGGGAACGTCCGTTCACCAGCTACGCGTCTTAACCAACTGAGCCACCTAGGCGATTCGGTAAGTGAGTGGAAATGAGCCACATCTGTCATAAGCCGGTTAAACCACTTTTGTGTTCTTACAGTCAAAGTAATGAGATTACCAAGACATAGATGTGAAATTACTGGATTGTCATCGGTTCTTAATACGTGAACAAAATTACAGACAATTCGGACTTTCTGAAGTGGGTGAAAATTAAACCGAAAGTTTCCATTACATTCAACCGCTTTTAAGTCGTTACTGTCAACGTGGTGAGAATGAAATTATTGAATTTTTATCGGTTCTTAATAAGTGCGCAAAATTTCAAACGATTTGGACGACAGGAAGTGGATGAACACTGAAATGAAGGGTTTCATTGCATGCAACCATTTTTCTAACGTTACTGTCAAAGTAACGAGAATAGCAGGACGTTGTTAAGAGACTATTACATTGTCATCGGTTCTTAAAACGTGTGCAAATTTTTTTTATTTTTACTGTCCAAGTTATGAGAATATCAAGACATCACTATGAAATTATTGTATTGTAATCAATTCTCAATACATGAGCAAAATTTCAAACAATTAGGACATCTAGAATTGGGTTAAAATTAAATAAAAAATTACTACTCATTCAACCATTTTTCTATTGTTACTGTCAAAGTAATGAGAGTATCAAACATTTCTATGAAATTATTTTATTGCCACCGGTTCTTAATACGTGTGCGAAATTTCAAACAGCTCGGACATCCGGAAGTGGGTCAAAATGGAATTAAAAAAATTCCGTTACATTCATACATATGTACGTATATAGATACTTACATACATACAGGTCAAGCTAATATAAAGCGTGTAAAAATTTATCTCAAAAGACAAGGGAGCTGATCACTTAAAATGAACAAGGTTTTCCTATATATTAAATGTATATAAGTTTTTTCAACTTGGAAATGAAGCAAAAGATTGATTTTTTTAAATGTTACAATGAATTCAGGATAAATGCTTATAGATTTATAAATACTGAATACGAGATAACTTTTAATTATAGTAATTTCGTAGTGAATTTTTATTTGAATGATATTATTGTAAGAAAATATCATTTAAATTTTATTAATCATTCCCACTATAGACAATAAATTAAAACAATTTCTATATATCTCTCTCAGAGTATTTGTTGTACACATTTAATACCTGTTCAGTTATAGTCAAAAGTGAGACCTGATGGCCAAGACTAGTCCAAAAACTGTCACGTATCCATTCTGAAATAATACGCATGTGCATAGATTTATCCTACACATTCGTAAATATTGGCGTATTGTTCTTTTAATACAGATTTGTGTGAATGTCAACCTTCCTCGCAGCATATCCTTGTGTAAAAGTGTATTTATAATGAAGTGCCATGCTATGTTGATGAAAGCGATTTACTAACTTCTTTGAGGCCATTTACTTCCTGTTCCTATTATTAATTTAGAAATAAATCTTTATGTTTCAAAATCAGCTGGGTGCCAGAGATTCCTTTTGGAGTGTTCTCTATTATGAGGGAAGTAGCCTCCAGATCTCACGGCATGTTAATTTGAACATGAATTATTTAATAAATAAAATTCTCAACTAAGTCAAGTGACATATAATATGACTGGATGGGACATAGTGAAAACAAGGTTCACAATCTGACTTTAGTATTTAACTAAGCACTTGAACATTTTTATTTTATAGAATTTGACAAAGATTAATTATCTTTTCAAAACCCAAAGGTGCATAAAGTTTCTCTGTAGAGCAAGCGTGTCTATCTCAGGGTGTTCACTAGGGCACAAATGACGATGCAAAAGTTTTTCTTTCCTGAACAGTTATTTCCGTGGTAGACGAATATAGTTGTCCAGTCGGTGAGATGACCCGCTCTCCAGGTGACGGAACGGCAGCTCCATACGGCGTGCTTGACTGCCCAGATGGCTCGGTTCCCCTCAAGGTAGCCAATCACCAAGTCGACGTCGCTTCGTTTTCACCACGGTTGATAGGCTAGGCAAGTGTATGCATAAAGCAAATTTAAAAAATATATATTATTACGTAACAGATTCATAAAAATAGTGTTTTTTTTTTTTTCTTTTTTGCTGTCATCAGTCTTTAGACTGGTTTGATGCAATCCTCCATCCTTTCCTATCCTGTGCTAACCTCTTCATTTCTACATACCCCTTACAACCTACGTCCTCAATTATCTGCTTCATATATTCTAATCTCTGTCTACCTCTACAGTTCTTACCTTCAACTGTTCCTCCACTAACAAATTAACCAATCCAGCATGTCTCAAAATATGACCTACCAGCCTGTCTCTTCTTTCTGTAAGATTCTTCTACAAACCTTTTCCTCATCCATCATTTCCAAAACTCTTTCATTTCTTACTTTGCCTGTCCACTTAATTTTCAGCATTCTTCTGTAGCACCACATTTCAAATGCTTCAATTTTCTTTCTTTCCGGTAGTCCATGTTTCACTACCATAAAGTGCTGTGCTCCCACACATAGAGTTTTAAAAAATTCTTTCTAATTCCTACATTAATATTTGAAACTGAAAGGTTTCTCTTTTTCATGAAGGCCTCTTTTTGCTAGTGCTATTCTGCTTTTAACATCATTCCTGCTTCGGCCATCGGTTGTAATTTGAATTCCCAAGTAACAGGAATTCACTTCTTTCTCTTATTGCATCCGATCCTATTTTTATATTTAATCTACTAGTATTGGTATCATTTCTGCTACATTTAATCACTTTTGTCTTGCTTTTATTTATATTCAGTCCAAAATCTTCGCTCAGTATTTTGTTCATACCATTCAGTAACTTCTCAATATCCTCAGCCCTCTCTGCTAACAAGACAATGTCAGCAAATCTGATTTTTTCTCCCTGAAAACTTATGCCACATGGAAATTTTTCTTTGACTTTCTTCATTGCTTCTTCTACATACAAGTTGAATATTAACGGGGATAGACTACAACCTTGTCTCACACCCTTTTTAACTGATGCATGTCTCTCGTGATTCTCTACTTTTATATAGCCACTTGATTCTTATATAGTTTATAGAGATTCTTCTATCTCGATACTTTAGACCTGACTTCTTTAAAATTTTGAACATCTTGTCCCACCTAACATTATCAAAAGCTTTTTCTAAATCAACAAATGCCATAAAAGTATCTTTGTTTTTCTTGATCCGCCCTTCAAGTATTAATCTTAAAGACAGAATTGCTTCCCTTGTACCGCGATTTTTCCTAAACCCAAACTGATCTTCACCTACTATCTCTTCTACTACCCTTTCCATCCTTCTGTATATTATTCTGGTCAGTAATTTTGAAGCATGTGATGTTAGACTAATGGTGCGATAATTCTCACATTTGTCGGCTTGTGCTTTCTTTGGAAGTGTGAAGATGATATTTTATTAAAATCAGTTGGAATTTCTCCTGTTTCATAACTTTTTGATATCAGCTTGAATAATCTTTCGATTCCTTCCTCTCCTAGGGATTTAAGAAGTTCTGCAGGGATCTCATCAATTCCAACTGCCTTATTTGCTTTCAAGTCATTCAGAGCTTTATTAAATTCTGTCCTCAAAACAGGATCCCTAAGTCATCAATGTCGACATCCTTCCTTTTCCATTACACTATTGTTCAAGTCGTCCCCATCATAGTTTCTCAATGTATTCTTCCATCGGTTAGCTCTATCTTCTGAGCTTAAAAGAGGTTTCCCATCGGCAGCTTTAATGTTCATACCTCTTTTCTTCATTTCTCCAAAATTCTGTTTGATCTTTCTATACATCTACTTTACCTACGACCATTTCCTTTTCTACTTCTTCACACTTTGCTTGTAGCCATTTTTCTTTTGCTATTTTGCATTTCCTATTTATTTGATTTCTAAATTGCCTGTACTGCTCTCTTTCCTGCTTCATCCTGAGCATTTTTGTACCTTCTTCCTCTGATCCATTAGCTCCAAAATTTGGAATAAATAAACTGGAAGTAGACAGCTGTAGATACTTCTCGCAGTTCATGTTACGATTCGACTAAAATCACGCTACTTCCAAATTTGTACACTTGACTAAATCGTGTTATGCTGAACTCGTAAATTAACATATAAAATACAGAAAAATAAACCAACACGGTTTAATAAAACGTTAGGATATTCGAAGCAGCATTACGAACGTTTGACACAAAGGTGATTAAAGTTCTGGTTAAATTTGAATGTGTAGACAAAATGTGACTAAGCGAACGGTTGTACGTTATTAGCTGAGTGGCGGGTATTGTCTGTGACAGGTGCTAAATTGTCACTCACATTGGCGCCGCGTGGCAGAGTCCCCCTCCCCATGGCGTCGGTGAACCAATCACAGCGAGGGGGTGACGCTACCGTTATTAACGGCTAATGCATTCATCGCCAAGTAGGGCGCCCCCATAGTAACGAGATTTATCGGCGGACGATTGCGCGCGCTGCGCTCAGTATTTGCATTGTACTTGATCGAAGCCGCACGCCAGCCTCGCGCATAACAGAGAGCTAACGTCCGCATAGCAGGATCCTCCCGTGCAACTGCTGACGCCTGTGATACCGCGCCACTAGTTGGAGTGTCTGCTGAGTCAGACTCTTTGCTTAATAAGGTCCCGGCACGCGCTGAGAGTTCCATAACCAATCACATTGCTTACTCATCTAATAACTGCACATAATATACAGGGTGTTAAAAAAGTGTAAAATATTTTAGGACGTGTTAGTATGCATCAAAATAAGACAAAAATGTCTAATAAACGTTGGGTCGCAAATACATATTTTTAGAGTATATTAACACGTCCGCTATGTATCCGTCTACGACCGTGCATGACTCATCATTTCGGCGTAAGGTCTTGGTTGGTCCAGTACGTCTTCAGTGGATGTCATCACGTTCAGGGCCAACCAAGACAGTTTAAAAGATTACGTGATTCCTTACGCCAAACGGCTGAGGCTTTTTTTGCGTGTCGCTGCGTCTATGGCTTGTTAGTGAGTCCCGCTATTCGGAAACTTTGCTACTAGTTTATATTTGTTTTGAATAGGGTTGTTTTTGTGTCTCCATTTATTTGCTCCTTGGGGAAAAGCCAGGCCTGTGGTCGTCTGCGATGACCTCAAATGGAAAACCCCATTATTGTTCGTGTTTGGAGTGCTGTTTGGGGTCATATTGGTTCTCGAATTATGCTGAGGGGCACTTTGTGTTTGTGCTTCACTGTGGGTATTGCTGTACCTAGATTCCTGAGCCTCTCTTCAGTATCTTTGTATTTGTCTATTCTGTTGTGGAGGCTAATTGTTTGGCGTCGGATTTCTTCTTGCATCGTTGTGATTCCTGCTTCAGCGTGGAGGTCATGCTTCTTGTATACCTCGGGGCTCGGTATATTGCACGAAGGCTTCGGTTTTGGAGGCGCTGCAGGTATTGGAGGTTCGATTTGGCGTTGGTACCCCTGACCTGGCATCCATATAGCAGGTATGGCCTGATCACTGACTTGTATAACCTTAGTTTTGTGTTTGATGATAGTTCTCTGCTATACAGGATGGGAACGAGGTTTAACACCAGGGCTAGGCCTTTTTCCGTCTGTGCAGCACGTGACTTCTGAATAGTTATTTCTTGTCCAGGGTTGTCCCTACATACCTGTGTTCATCAGTCCGGGTGATGTACTGGTCCATTATTTTTAGCTGTGTTCGGATGATGGGTCTTTTCCTGGTGAAATAAATGGTGGCGCATTTTGCAGGGTTAATTTTGATTTTGTTTTCACCGTAACTGTCGAATCCTCTTTGGAGGTGTTGGATGTTGAGTTCTAGTTGTCTTCCGGTCGTGTACAACGTTGTGTTGTCAGGACGTATGGTGTTATTGGAGCGTCATTGGTTCATATGTTGAATAATTTTGCGGCGATTAGTGAGCCCTGTGGTATCCCGGCTGATATGTCATATTTTGATGAGTTCTGGCCGTCGATGGTGACGTAAAATTTCCTGTTTTCCAAGTAGCTTGCAATTATCGGGATATTGCAGAGGCGGATGCGAGTTTGTATTCTCAGTTTGACAATGAGGTTGGCATGCCACACTTTATCGTGTGCCTTCTCAATGTCCATGACCACGACCGCCGCGCGCCATGGGCTTTGAGTAGTTCATGCCATTGCTAATGTCCTCCGTTAGGCGCAGGAGCTGACTGGTGCTTGCGACCCTATTTTGGAAGCCGAATTGCTCGACCCTTATTGTCTTCTCCTCTTAAAGCTCGAGTAATGCATTGCCGTAGACGGGCGTCACATTGCGGACCTGTTATTAACTCCGAAAGTATGCGTTTGCCACCCAACGTTTCTTAGACTTTTTGTCACCTTCTAAAATATTTTACTATTTCTTTTAACATCCCGTATAGACAGAGGAGGTCTCCGGTTAACGTTGAAGGTTTCACAAGTAGCAACAGCGTCCTCTGGACTATAATGCGTAGATGAATTTATCTTGCATTAAAATTAGATGGTTTCAGTCTCATAACGTAGCAGCTTACGTCAAACTCTCTTTAAAATTAAATAATTTAATTACTTGTGCTTCTCCATTCTAAGAATTTCAGAAAATCCACTACCAGAGAAGCATGGCTAAAATCCTTGGCCTGGTTAGCACAGGGTCTTTGGATCAGGAGAGTCGGCGAGAGAGTGAACTACAATGTAGTAGTACAAAAACGAAGGCAAATGTAGGATAGTAATTTTTTTAAATAAAATTTTTAATAAGAAGAAAAATGATGTATTTCATTAAACTATATTTATTTCCATATTCCATATACTTAAATCTACTTTTCTATACAATTTATATTTTTGTTCAACATTTGTCATACAGTTCAAGATTTTTTTGAATTTCGACGTCAAACAAATCTGCTGCTTGTGAAGAAGCCCTTTGCATGATTACAGTTGTAATTTCTTCGTCGTCGTTGAACAATTGACGACCAAGCAACTGCTTTAAATATCGAAATGCAGAATTACATATCGTATCTCATAAATTTGAAATTGTGAATCGTCGGACCTCTCGAAGTTTTTGTCCGCATCACGATCCAAATTTTTAGAAATAAGAGAAGGATGGCATGGGCGCTGTTTACCCGCCTGTCTTTGAACGTTTTTTATTTATTTATTTACCTGACCTTAGGTCCTGAATAGACCATACAGTCAGTCTGGTAGACTTACAAGTTAATAACAAATGCTTTAAAAAATAAAAAATAAATTACAGATGTATAGATGCATTACATGTGTCTGTCAGTGTCCTTAATAGTCCTTAATGGTACAGTAGATTTTGTTGTTATTTTTAGGGAATAGTAATGTAACATTGGTTGGAAGTGGCTGCTGTGCTCGCACAATGGACTTGATGAAAGTTGCTTGCTGTTGATGAAAATTAAAGCAGTTGAAGAAAAAATGATTGAGGTGCCTGTCCGTTACTAGTGCAGTATCACGCACTTTCGGCCTTTCATATCACTCATAGCATTATCACCGTATACTTCACAAATCTTGCTGCGATTTTCCATTGTTGCCAAGTTTCTTGTACTCAAGAATAGAAGTTTACATCGAATCTCATAATCGTCGGGTAAATCAATTTTCTAAAACATTATAAACTTCTAAAGCGGCAAATGGCGTCTGAACGCGTGAAGCATGCTGGGAGCAGACGCGCATGCGCACTGCGCCAATTGCACTTCATTCTCACTCTCATTCACACACGAACCTTATTTAAAAAATAACTCTTGTAGGAAAAGTGTTTTAAGAAATTTGCGTAATATGTATTATATAATATTAAAAATGAAATAATTGTATGAGTAAAAGTGGTTGAAACGTGAACTGAATTAAAAGAGAAACTTATTTCTAAACATTAATCAGAGACCTAATTAATGTTTCAAGACCTTTAAAGCATTAGCATTCTTAATCAGAACGAATTCTGATAGTGATAAGTATACGTATAAGCTGACTTCTAAGCCTTTGTTTCTACCCGCGATATACCAGAAGTGCAGCCTGATTTCCAACATCCTTTTAGAGAAAGGGTAAGTAATGTCAAAAGCAGATGAAAATCAAGCCGAAGGGAAAATATGTTGCATTATGTGGTAAATAGGTTCTACTCAAAAATATTTCAACGAACGGTACAAATCCTGACGCACTCAGGCACCCCCTTTTGGCTGATGGAAAGAATGCGTATTTATAGAAGATGTGAAGTGCGCGTGTCTAGAAAAAAAGACGTATTACGTTTAATCCTTAAAGCTTACTGGAAGTAATGCAATTTGCTCAATGTTATCACAGAAATGTACTTCCAAGCATTTAAACACACGGAAACATTTAAGCTGGTAAATAATATTTCCATTGTTTTCATGTAATTTTAATGTAGAATCTATGAAATTATCTTCCTGCCATAAAGATAAGAAAATTTGAAATTTCGTATTTGTGTCGTATTTACCCGTAATGATCTCTCTACTCGTGTCTGCAGGATCAGAAAATTGGCAGTCGTACTAATCAAGAACCACTATTTATACTTCTAAATGCAAACTATTTTCTTTTAGGAGAAGAAGTTTTGGAATACTGTCTGTATACATTGATGAAAAGTTAAAATTGGGTAGTTTTCCTTTGTTGCAAGAGTAGAAGGAAAGCAATTTTTAGTGTACAAGTGCTTACCATATTTTTATCCGTTTTTTACTGCGGATTATATTTTTTGAATTATTATCTCATTTTTATTTAATATTCTACCGAAAATTTAAACGTGCCAATTTACTAAATTCTGTTTAAAAGAGCGAAGTAAATACATCTTAATATCAAGTGTTTAAAAATTGTAATAGTAATCAATTCTAACCCAATATTCAAACTGAATCCTCCAAAAAATCCAAAGAAATACAGGTATTTGACTTGTGCTGATAACAATAGTGGCTACTAAAGTATTATATTCGTCTTCAAGGTCCATTAAAATGAATCATGGCCTGAAGTTCTTGACATTGTTAAATTTTTAACATATCTGAATTCATCTTTTCAAACAGAAATTTAATTCATTAATAATAAGCGTACTATTTGTTAATCGTTTTTGATAGAACAAACCGCAGATGACCACAAAACTTCCAGATGAAGTTTTGTTTTGTGCTTCTGCTGTTTCTCGATTACGATGCTCAACGACAACAAAACAAGGAAACTTCTATGAAGACAGTTCTTAATCGTAAAGCGGCCCATACACGGACAGCCGTTGCTTGCCAGCGGTTGTATGTCCAGCAACGGCTTTGTGTGTATGGGCTCCACGAGCCAACTATGACGTAGTTTCCAAGCAGTGGCTTGGCTCGGTCGGCTTTCCAACCGGTCCGAAATCCGTTGCTGGCGCCAGCTGTGGCTCGGTGTCTATGGGCATTCCCAGCAACGGCTTGACTTCTCTTCGCCGTACTCAGTTTAGAAATGCCGGGTGTTATGAGTTCTAACAAGTAATTAAAATCACTCTCTGTCATCCTCAAGTAGTTTTTGTAGTCCTGCGCACTATCGTCTTTTAAGTGGTGCAATAGATTTATATGAGACCACTTTCTTCTTTCCCGTAACCACTGTTTCGACCACTCTGATCTCTTCCGTTTTCGTTTCATCGCGAACACTCCACACTCATCCAACACTAGCACAGCAGCAGCTATTTTACTACTGCTCATCTTGACGGTCGGTGAGAAACTGAGTGAAATCGCAAGCCGTTGCTGGGTTTCTCTTTCTTCGTTAGTGGCGACTTCCAGCAGTCGCTGCCAAGCCGTTGCTGGACATTCTGAAGAAATCGCAAGCAACGGCTGTCCGTGTAGGGCCGTAACGCCTTGTAAGCTGCCTCGCTATTTCGACGGTTTGTGCGACCTAGTTCGGCTACATGCTGTGCGTTTCCTCCCAGCACTCTACTGCGGAAGGAATTCTGATCGGAGTGCATTGTAAATAACTGGTTCATAGGGGGAGACTCCAGATATTATTGTTGGAGCAAGTTACCAAGTATAGAGCGTTGACAACACCAAGAAAAGTAATGTTTACGATGAAAGCGAGTAGAGTTTAAGTCATCAATTTTTTTGATAAAGGTTAAAAACATTCCAATGCAATTGAATTTTATTTTATTTTTTTGTGTCGTACGCGTTTCACTCTATTTCAAGAGCATCATCAGCGACATCTGTTTGATATTTGTACATTTTGTTTGTTACATTCCATTCAAAAACAATATAAAGTTCGGTTGAAATTAATACTACTTACATGTGACTTTTTATTTCATGCTCTCATAGTCAGGATTTGCTTCTCCGTGGTGGTTTTAGCAGGAATCATTGTGGAATTTTCCCAAGATACACAACACTATACTGCACCGACCAGACTACACAGTATCACTATTAAATTTACTACTATTATCGAGTTCAAAATATGTGAGTGTAAACACCACACCATGTTTTTCACAAGTCCATAGAGTATGTGTTTGTTTATGTTTCGTGTTTCATTGTGTTTAGAGTTCCTTAGTTTTTATAGTCTACTTTGACTTTTTGTTATCTTTGATGGTAGGCGGGGATTTTAAATGTTTTTTTTTTTTTTTGGTGTGAATATATTTTGTTTTTAATATCGCATATAGTGTTTGAATAGTCAAGTTTGTGTAATCATTTATTATCTGTTTTCCTTCAACTAGTACTTTTCGGATGTGATAATTGTCTTGAAATGTTAATGCCTGTGGTTTGCTATAGTTTATAGTGAGTATTTGCATGTCTGTCGGTTGGTGATTGTGTTCTAGAAGCTGTTTAGCAAATATGGAGTGGTTAGTGTATTTCAGTGCTCTTATGTGTTCTTTGTATATTGTTTCGGATTGTCTGCATGTCTAACCTGTGTATTGTGATTCACAGTTTTCACAAGTGTGTCTGTATGTGCCTGAACTGTGGTATTTGTTTTTAATGTTTTTATTTATGGAGGTTTTTTTTTAGAATGTTTGTTACTTTGTGTGTATTTTTGTTTATATAAATCATAACATGCCAATTTTCTTTTCTTATTTACTTGTGTGAGTGGTTTTGTTTTTTAATTCTGAATTCATATTGGTGTTTGTATTAGCTTGTCGCGGTGCTGGATTGGTGTTTTGTGTTGCCTTTACTAGTATTTACGATATATTACCAGCAATGATAAATATTATTTCGTTAAGGTCATCATAAAAGTTGAATTTGCTGGTACAAAGACAGAGCGTGGTGGGTGAACGGTTAACATTCTGGCCTCGCATTCTGGAGGACGCGGGTTCGAATCCCCGTCTGGGCATCCAGATTTGGGTTTTCCATGGTTTCCCCAAATCATTCCAGGCGAATTCCGGGATGCTTCCTTCAAAAAGGCCATGGCCGAATTCCTTGCCGCCTCTAATAACCTTAGCCGTCGATGAGGCGCAAAGCAATAAGGAAAAAAAAAAGGTAAACACAGCAGGTAATGCAGAATAAGTGAATGGTTTAGGTTAAATACACTACCGTTTCCAACGCCAAGAAGGAGACGTGATTACAATGAAATGTATTCCACATGTTAAGGACATGACCATACACAAATGATTAGAATTACAGAACTGTAGATGTATTTTGATCGTGAGAATTCATTACGGTGTGAAGCTGCCACATACTGCAGTCAGAGCCTCTGGGCTCGTGGAATCATGGAGCACCTGGATATGCTGCTAGGAAACACACTGCCACGCTGTTTCTAGGCTCGTTCAAAAAGTATCGATAGTGGTTGCAGGAAGACCAGAACGAAAAAGTTGCTGGCCGACCATACCCTAGAGATGTTTGAAAGTCGAGATGTTTGGATGACGTGAGGTCAGGAAAGCAGTGGTACCCGTCGTTGTTGGAAGAAGGCTTGTACATTCCTCGCCACATGTGTTCCAGCAGCGTGCCCTGTACGAGCCACAACATCACGGTGTGGAGACCAATCATTCTGCACGCTCGGACTCACTCACGTTCTGATATTGCGCTCTTTGATGTCGAAGAGGCATATCAGCACTTCTTGCACGTTTCCACTTTGTTTGATGGCTCTGCACTGACGGAGCGTGCCATAATACAGACCTAACTGGTCACACAAAGGAGGACACTGCTGAGTCTACATGTAAGCCATCTTTCTGCAACATTTATCACTTATTATCGTTTCATTGTTCTACACGTTCTCCGACTTTGGAGTGATTCAGATGATTCCTTTGGATTACAATTTTCACAAATAGTAGCGTATTAAAGAGCTATGATATTTTGCAAATGTAAAATGAGAATAAAAGCGTTGGTAATCAGACCTCATTATAACTCAGCGTGTGTGATAATCCTTTGTCCAGAATGCACATATAATTGCTCATCTACAACTGTAATAACAGTTACCGCTGTCTGCGAGCTGTCACGGGCCTCTATCACTAAAATGCAATACGTTAAAAACTTCATATCTGCACATGCCATGTGTTTCCTTGATCCATAAACGAAAATCGCATTTAAAAATTTGTAAAAAAGACGAAAAAGTTCGTTTTTCCTACCCTAGCGTGTGAGGTTGTCATGTACAGAACTAAGATATTTGTTTCTATTTTGTTAACTTTCAACGTCAAACTTGAAATTTGTAATAACATCGACCATACCCTATAGTTAAGCGACAAACATAATAAAACACGTCCATTAGAATACTTTGTAAGTAGTAAACAAAATAAAGAAACATTTTTGTTTTGAGGTTATGTAAGAGTAAAAAAACCAGATGGATCATCTAAATAATTCCGATAGCTATTAAGAGGTAGTTATTTCTCGATAGCCTATTTTCTTGTTTTTTTTATTTATTTATTTCAGTTGTTGACTTCATTTAAAGTTTTTTTGACAAGCTTCAAAAAAATTTCCAGAACAATTAGAACCATTTCTGATTTCCAATTAGTATTTGTTAGTTAGTTAATTTATAAAGTTATGATGTTAAGTTTCTATTAGAAATTACGAATTAAATGGTTCAATTTGTATTATAGGCCGCCTTGGTGCGTAATGTGCTTAATTTTGTACATATGAAAATTAATAAGATAAATATTTTTTAATTTTATTCCAAGCAGTTCACAGCCAGTTTGTGAGCCTATCGGATCATTAAATAACATGTCATTATCATGCAAATATTTTACCACTTGCATTTAAAGTATACACTAATCTGTTATTTGGTTGTCAATATGGAACTGCGTTAATTTTTTGAAACTTTGGCGTTTTAGCCATCATTATGAAGCTTTGATCAGAGGTTATAATGAACCTTTTCCCATGTAACACAACACAGTGACAGTATCAAGACATAAATAAAAATTTCGTTAACCACCGACATCATTATTTGTAATATGCAACATACTGACCATATTTAATTTTAAGCATACAAGAAGAATAGTTTGTTCGAAGAACTTGAATCATCATCATAAGTTGAAGCAAGCAATCTTCGGATCTGGTAAGCAATTGTTGCGCCTCCTGCCATGACATAATTAATTAATAACTGATTAGTTTTGTTACTCTCATTACGGTTACTGTTCCATACATTAACATAATTTTATTTAAAACCCTCTAAAGAACCTATAATAATACATTTGATTGTAACTTACACGTGGCGTTGGAGACCTGTGGAACTGAGTGTCAGGCACTGACTTCTGTACCAAACGACCGCCACCGGAGCTCCCACATATGAGAAGCGTGAACCTAAAATCGCACTTTCAAGGTTTTTTTAAAAAAAAAAAAAAAAAAAAAAAAAAAAAAAAAAGCACAAGCTGTCACCCATAAATTCGTTTACTTGGTTTTTAATTTTACAATGTTTTATGACATAAGGTCAGTTCTTCCATCGCGATTATTCACATGGACAATTTGACCTCCTAATTTTCATTCAACGCATAGTAAAGAATGTCGTAAATAAGATGAAAAATCCAATATATTCATGACTCTCAGAAATAACCTGAATAACTAATGATGGTGAATACCAGTTTCAGTTTCGAATGTTTTCATTTCCGAATAATACAAACCCCTGTCTCGGAGGAGATCTTCATAAGCCCAGAACCCGACCTTCACCTATGGCACAGCTTACTGTGTAAAGAGAAGTACGCCAGAAATCTTCCCTGGTTCGAATTGCACGTTAAACTGTAGGTTCCCTATAGGGCTAAGAATGCTAGTTGTAATACTGATGTGTACACATCCACAGCAAATTCCAGCCAAACAATGGCTTAATGATGTCCTAGTTGGCCCAAACGAACTTACATACTCACAAAAGATGTTGTTAGTTTGTATCATGGCAGATCTTTCTACTGCGAGAATTAACTTCAAATTGATCTAATTTGAAGATCCTTTTGTATAATAATAGCCCACGCAATCGCATGCTGGGACAGTGTGAATGTGGAGATACATCTCGCGGAAGACATTATAAACAGAGACACGGGATATCAATTAAGCGTGGCATGGATCCCTGTTGTCTGTCAGTTAAGAAGGCAGATACACAGGCATCAAGATCGTCGCAGAATGCATTCTGACCTACAGCCAACCCCTTCCACCACGTGTATCTCCACCACGCCTCACTGCCCAACTTGGCGCACATGCTTCCTACCCCACCACCACTGCACCGAAAGGTGCTCAGTACACGTAACCGTGAAGCCACCGGAAACCATTGCCCTGCGCAGTCTACATGAGGAAGGACTCCCCAGGATCCCGACACTTTGCCGGAAGATGAAGTCGGGAAGTGGCTTCGAATCGTCGCATCAAATTGATGCGTATCTCCAGTGGTAGGCCCGAGAACATTTTATACAGTTTATACACCGAGAAATCTTACATTGATTCATCACTCTTGTATTGATTTATCAGCTTTTCAAAGTACCATCAAAATCAAACATACCTTATTTTACCCCTGGTTCCGTGGATTCTATATTATTCAAAAGCCGTCAAAATCCGACCAGCATTGAGACAAATAAATAGATGAACAGACACGTTTTTCTTTCATTTTTTTCCCGACGCCACATCTAGTTAAAATATAACTCATTTTACTCCCTGGACCCTGGGCTGAACAATGTTTGAATCCGAATTCTAGTCAGTTGTTTCTGAGTGACTCGCGCTCAAAGAAACAGAATATGCTTTTCGCAGTCGAAGTTTTAATATTCAATTATATAAACAAAAGTCTAATGTAATATGTGAATGTATACTGACTCTATTAACGTATGGGTAAACCATGTATATCTTTGCGAACGAGTAATAGTACGCGATTAAGGGTTATTACAGAATGTGACTATACAATTTTTGATTAGCATTATGACGTGAAATTGCGATCTGTGTGTGTGTGTTTGTATTGTTAATTGTGTGAAATCACGAGAACGCCAACTAGGAATCGCAATGGCACAATCTAAAATTGCCCGCAAATATCGTGAAGAGAAAAGTAAGTCCAAACAATCACAAGACAATGGACCTACTGGCAGCTGATGTTCTCAAGAAAGCGCAACAGCTAAACCAGAATCACATGGACGCAAACTTGGAAAAGTTTCAGTTTTCACTTCTGAAGAAACCAAAACCAATAATCAGAAGAATAATGAAAACAATCAAGCACCGTGCAACCAACAGTGTTTGCAGAAAATCCAGGAATTCTCAGATATTGTCAGAGGAAACACGTCAAACAAAATAAGTAATTCAGGATCACAGTGTCCAGCTGCACAGACTTCAAAGCCAATACAAAACAATCAGTTCAGAGAACCCACGTCAGAAACTTCCTTGGATGGATGTTGTTGGTGCTCTCATCAGTAAGATGGCAATGCTAACGACCAGCTTTCAGCAGTTTTCAACCGACATAAGATTCCTAGTAATGATGGCGAACCAGCCTCAAGAAGTCTCATCCTAACCACCACATTATTGATAGAAGACATATAGAAGGGCTGTCCACCTGTGTTTGGAGTGCCTACGGAATTCATTCCCAGATGATTGAGTTCAGGCAGTTCCTAAAGAGAAGAGACGTTGATATTTGTCTGGTAACAGAAATGTATATTAAAGCTGGATTGAGAGCTCCGATGTCAAATTATTGCAGATACCGTACAGACAGACTGACAGTGGGAGGAGGGGCTGCAATATACATCAAGCGTGACATTCCCCAACATGACGTCTTGCTGCCGCCAACTGAACAACTTGAAGCTACTGCCATACGGGTGACAACTCCATCAGGGCCAATTACAATTGTCGCTGACTACCTTCCACTGAGGAGATTACTGACGCAGAACGACATAGTCGGGCTCGCCAACATTCGAGGCAAACTTCTTGTTGGAGGTGACTTCAGCGCGAAGCACCCAGTCTCCCGTGTGACAAACTGAGCTGGGCAACAACTGCATCGTCTGGCTCCTAAACATAACTTACATGTTTGGGGTCCTGAAGAGCCCACCAGCCTTGGAATGGCAGCAGAGCAGATGTCTTGGATATTGCCTTCACGAAAGGGTTTACTGGTATTGTGACAGCAAACACGCTTAACGAAATGTCTTTGAATCATTCCCCCATGTTGCTTGAAGTAGACGTGGGCTCTTGAAAAACTGAAGAGCTGGAGGCACGATATTACAGAAAAACGAACTTGGATCACTACCGTGACAAAATCACTGAAGAAGTCAAAGAGCAACTCCTAATAGGCAACATAACTCCAGATCAAGCGCTCAAACACTGCATAGGCATTCTTATCAACGCCAGAAAAGCTGCCACACCGCCTAGTCCGAGAGTCCAGCATTCAAAACAGCTACCACCCAATTTCCTAGCCAAGATTATATATTAAAATCGAGTTGCTAAAGAATGGAAACTCACAAGAAATGCCGAGGCCAGGCGACTGCTAAACAGACTACAGCTCGAAATAAAGGCAGCCTTGACGGAACATAGAATTCGGGAGTCTTCCACTCGACTATCCATGTTAAGGACTGAAGATGTCACCCTACGGAGAGAGACTCATAGATTCACCAAGAGACGAGTTTGGCAGCCACCTCTTCATGAAGAGAGAGGCCTCATCTTCGATCCAAAAAGAAAGGCAAACGCCCTTGCCGATCACTTTGGAAAGCAGTTCCAGGCAGCGGAAATAGAAGACGAAGACAACGTCACTGAAACTCTCAGAAGACTTGCGAGATCATGGAGACAGATGACGATGGGTATAACATAACTGAATTTACAGAAGAGGTGGTGCAGCAGGTGGTTAAACGGCTACACCAAAAAAAAAACTCCTGGACATGATAAGGTGTGCCACCAGTTGCTCCGCAACATTCGGCGGACAGCCATCACCCACCTCACCACCAGCTTCAACGACATTGTAAGAAGCCAACGGTACCCACGAAGCGGGAAGCACGCCATTGTTGTTGCAGTAAGGAAGCCGGGAAAAGATCCAATATTCCCGCAACATTATAGGGCAATCAGTCTATTGGCCTCACTGAGCAAGGTATTAGAGAGGCTGCTGTTACAGAGGCTTGAAACGCATATAAGAGAAAATAGAATCACACTACATTAACAACTGGGCTTCATAAGAGGGCACTCTGCCACACAACAGATAATGCGTGTGGTAGAAACTGCTACCGCCTCTTTTAACAGGAAGCAATGCTGTCCAGTAGTTCTCTTGGATGTTGCAAGAGACTTCGACTCGGTGTCACAACGGTCTTCTACTAAAGTAGTTTTGGGTGGAAGGGGATCTTCTCCAGCACCACAATGCTGGTACTGACCTGTTGAAATTTAGATTAACTGCTTCCTTATAATGTCCTTTTCACGTTTTGGACTCTCCTTTTTCGAAAAAGTCACCACAAATTAAATTAAAAATGCCGAAATGTGGGACGCTCCGCAATCGCTAAATGTTAGCAGCACTGCAAAAAATGACACAAAAATTATCGGTACAGGTATCATATCAACCTAAACAGGTTCGTTTCGTCATAGTTATCGTGTTTAGGTTGAAATTCGGCCTGAACGAAGAATAAAAAATTTACGGGAAATTAGTTCTGCCGCATCCATCTCGGAAACGGCGCATTTTTTCACAACGGAAGCAATCGATTGTCTCTAACTGCTTGTATCGATTTTAAGATGGCGAGATTTGTTGTACTGCATTTCCAATAAATATTTTTCTATTAATTTCATGCGTCGTTTTACAACAGAGTGAAGCTAAAACGGCAAGAAAATATTACAACAAAGGATTAAACCAACATTTCAAGAGATTATCATTGATTTCGCAGCGCCACCGGCATCTACTAGCTGCGCTGCAATGTCATATTTCAGCATTTTTTACTTAATTCGTGAAGACTTTTCCGAAAAAGGAGAGTGCAAAACGTGAAGAGGACATTATAAGGAAGCAGTTAATCCAAATTTCAACAGGTCAGTACCAGTTTTGGGGCGGTGAAGAAGATCCCCTACCACCCGTTGTTTTCTCATGGGATTCGCAGCTAAATAATGAAGATGATTCGATGCTACCTGGCCGGTAGAACTTTCTGCGTACAAGTCGGCAACGCCCTATCTTCTCGTCGTCGAATACATGTCAGAGGTCCACAAGGTTCGGTGCTGGGACCTGTAGACAGCTAACCTGGAAGAGACACACTGAGAGCCTATGGAAGAAATTTCTAATCAGGTTACAGGAACTGTACCTGTCGCAGGATTGCTTTTCTGGGATTTAGGGATAACATAAAACCTTTATTTCATTTCGTTCGTAGCAGTCAAGACCATCCCAGAGCTGTTCCAGCCTGTAACATTAGGACCGGATGTTCTGCCGAGTCTTATCAGCTACAGTTCTCGTGGTATCCGACACTTACACCTTACCATTGCATGGTTATGCGCGAGAGTGGAACCGGTGGTTCAAGGACGTCGGAAGCTACCATCAGCATGCAAGTGGCTACTCTAAGTTTTGCTCCCACCCTTGAATCTGACTGTCATCATTAGTAGCCAGTCAGAACACTTGCTCGTGCTAAAATCTTAACTAGCCAATCGAAGGTTAGTTACCCCCTCTACTAGCACTGACTGCGCGCTAGTGTAGTCAGTCGCGTCCAACTTCGACTCACAACAACATCAGTATAATGAGTAATCTGTTGCTATATATTTATTCCATGCTGCGCTTATCTAATATTTCATGATTGCATGAAATCAGGAACTATCTCATGTCACAACATCCTACCAACTTATTTAGCGATCGATTCCATATCAAGCCTATTATCCATCATTATGCAACCATACCGTAGCTAACATAACTATATTGCAATCAGTGTGTTTACGAAATAATATGTTTATCTGAAGTGTTTGTAATAGTGTTCTTTCCTTCGCAACGTATTATTAATAAATAGCCAATTGCTTTATATGCTGTGTGTTTCCTTTCAAGCTACCTCATCACAGAAGTAAGCTATAATAATAATTCTATATAAATCATGCTAATTGTTCATTTAGATGTCTGCCAAAATGCTAACAGAAGAGAGTATAGATATTTACAGAGCTTGTTTACTAACTGCTAGTATCAAATAAGTATTTAACCTAATCCTTGGCGATAACATCGCAGACAGTAAATCGTTCCGTTTACTGGCGATGGTCGAGGCAAATCCAAAATCCATCTATCGTAGTTATAAAAGCTTCCGCTTGGCTCACTAACACGCGACATACCCACTACTTAATATGACAACTTCACTGGCTGCGACCACTAGAATGAATATTTACTGCAGTCTGATACGTCCTCTGCTAAGTACGCATGTCCAGTGTGAGTGTACGCCGCCAAGACGAATATTGCCAGATTACAAACTTTACAGAACAGAGCCCTTCGAAGAGCTCTCCACATAACAAAAAACTACTCAACTAGGTATCTGCACGCAGCCGCAGGAATACCACTACTGCGAGATAGGATACGTCAGCTGGCCACATCCTTCAACAGGACAGCACAAAAATCACACAACCTTCTGATAAAGCCACTGGGCACGTACGACACCTACTTCGACCGCCACAGAAGACCACTCTCAATTTTTGAAGAACAAAGAACTACAGCAGCCCCAGAGAAGACATAACAGAAGAAAAGTGACGAATGCATTTGAAGTTTGAAGGAAATGTCTTCGGACAACAACCTCCACCACAACCTGCCTAACAACGCCAGAAAGGCAGAAAATGCTGAACGACGACCATGTGAATGAATAGTACATCAATTTATCAAATCTACCATAAGGACGTTATATCATAATTCACATTACAAAATACTGATGATTAACAGCAGTGTTAGATATTTTTAAATGGATTGGTGAAATCAAGAAAAACCTCAAGTTAGCACGAATCACTCTAAAGGACATCGAAAACAGAGAGATCTTCAGATAGAAAATTCACAAGTGGCAAGTTGACCTGGAGGATAGAACGAAGAAAAGAAGTGGAACAGCATGGTCTGATCAGAGAAAAGAAGCGCGCAGCAACTGTTTAAAAGAAAGCAAACAAACGCTTCTAAGTACTCAGTCCTAACGGGCTTATCCACAAATAATAGTAATAATTCAAATTAACATTACATTCGTTTCAGAGTTTTAGTGAATATCAGAGTAAAGCACAACACAGAAATACAACAACGCTTAATTAAAACCACCCAAGACCTCGGCCGGAGTAGAATAGATGACTAACATGTTAAGCCAGCGCACTAGCCGGTTCTAATTCTGAGTCAGAAAACGTTTCTCGAAATTCTGCAAAGTTTAGTAATAACAACAAATGGTTAATTTAATTTAAGCATTCTCTGTTTTAACATAAACATTGGTGATTAGTTCTCTTCAACTCCCAATCAGATGAACTCTTGTTAAAAGAACCTTGTGATTCCTAAGTGCTGAAAATTCATGGCTGCGTCGATATAAGGACGATGGTCTTTGACAAACTCAAGCACAGTTTTGGCCGAGAGCTACACCATTTTTGAAGTGAAAATTGTTTTGTTGCGTGATTTCTTTTAGCAGCGTAACTGAAAATCGTGAATGAAGCGACATAAACAAACGATCAACAATGTTACACAACGAAGATAGTCGATTCACGATATACATCTTGTTGCGTATCTATCGTGATACACTGAAAAAAGATTGCCTTAAAAATGTAGTAAAAGAAGGAATAGATATTAAAATAGGACGTTCCTCTTGTGTTCAGCCGCACTAAATTGATATAAAAATTTTTACTCAAAATATTAAATCTGTAAGCTTCCTCTAGTCTTTTAAAATATTTGCGACTATGAAAATGAATTTCATCACTGTTGTCCCTGAGGAAGATCGTAATCAATACTCGAAACGTCGGGAGGAATGTTTGAACGCAACGTCAATCTCGCGATGTTATTGACAGTATTATCACCACTACCTTGTAGTCTTAAGCATCCATTGAAATATATATTGTCGAGCGGTAGATAGAAAGCTGTCATGCATAATTTATTCTATAGTAAGGAATAGAATTGAGTGTTGCCAACTGTCTCCAAACCATGTAACCGTACTGATAGTGTTAACCGAGCCTGGAGGGTGAGCGATACTGATCGGGCATAACATTTGGAAGGATGCGGGTCAGAATCCCCGTTTGGTCATCCAGATTCCCGTCTCCCAAACTTACACTTACTCCCAGAGCCATTTATGTCAGAGTTGACATTTAGCCGTACCAACAAATCCCATCTTAATCGGTCTTCTGCGTCCTCTTCAACGGCTCCAATCTTTCCCATGTCAGCCTTCACCTGGTTCCACCAACTTTGTCTTCCCCCTGGTCACCTTCCTTCAAATTAGGAACTTAACACATTCTTCAGTCAACATTCCTCACCTCTTCTCAGTATATGCCCAGCCCATCTGATTCACTTTATTTCGCTTATGACATCTGCACTATTGTAGAGGTCCCTGATTTCTCTGTTCTTTTTTCTTCTCTCTATCCCTTGTTCGCATAAGAGCCCATATATTTTCCGTAGTACTTTGTTCTCAAAAACTATAAGCTTTTTCTCCTGTCTTATTTAGTCTCCACGTTTCGGATCCGTACAACAATACAGGTAGGAATATTGTTTTGTTTATTTTAATTTTCGTTTTGTGGGACAAGGATTTCGTTGAAAGTATTCTGTCACATGCGTATACACATTAGTTTGCTCAGTTTATCCTATTTAATATCTCTGGTTCTTCTGTATTCTTATTTGATATGATTACCCCCAGATACTTAAACTGGTAGACTCGTTCAAATTCGTTCCCATCAATTTGTAAAAATCCTTTTCTTGGGTTCTGCTTTCTCAAAAAGTGTATGTATTTAGTTTTTGTGTCATTTGTCACTAGATCCATTATCCCTGCTTCTCTTATACTTCTGTTAATATTCTTATATCCTCTAAAGTTGCGCTATTATCACAATATCATTTGCGAAGGCTAATATTCCGATTTTAGCATCTAGTTTCATCGCTGATACTTTCCGTACTGCATCTTATACGACAAAGTTGAATAGGGTTGGGGACAGACAATCTCCCTACCTGACTCCCGAGTTTATTTTGAGGGCTCACAGTCATATCCATTAATTCACACTGACCATCTTGATCCTGTGACACTCATTTTAATGAGGTTTATCAGTTTTCCTGGAATGACAAATTAAACCTGATTATGCCGTCGCATGCTTATTGGAAATATATAAATACTGGAAAGCACTCTTTATTGTATTCCCAATACTTGGCCATAATTTCTTTTAGCATGGATATTTGGTTTCTTGTTGATCTACCCTTTATGAAACCTGCTTGATGTTCTCCAATTATTTCACTTGCGTAGTGTTCTAGGCGCTTGGAAATAATTTTGGATATGACTTTATACGGAGTACTGAGGAGGGAGATACCTCTAAAATTGCCACATTCTTATTTTCTGACTTTCTTGTGTATTGGTACCGCCACTTCTTCCTTCCATTCGGCTGGTATTTCTTCCTGTTCCCAGATTTTTTGTATTATCTCTCATAGCTTTTCTATCATTATCCGTTCCCCATGGCTTCCCAAAATCACTCAAGGAAAACGCCGGGATGTTTATTTCAAGACCATGGGTGCATTCATTCCCGTTCCTTGTTCCTATCCTCTCCCGGTTTTAATGACCTTGAGGTCGATGAGTAGTAAAGCGCGAAGAAAGTAAAATAACAGTTTTTTTCTGTAATAGGTATTTTTGAGATATGAAGTGGATATCATTCTGGAATTCACTTCGATCTCTACATAAAACCTCCTAATAACCGTAAACAGTCTAATAAGAGGATAGGAATTGAACCAAGCCCGATGGGTGAGCGGTTCGAGGTTCAAATCGACTTCCGACGGTCCTGATTTCGATTTTCAGTGATTTTTCCGGAATTACTACATGCCAAGGCCAGGGGTAGTTCTTTCAAAAGGCCACGGCCGAATTCCTTTTAGTTCCTAGCCCCAGTTCTCTTCCACATATAATGACCGAGATGTCAACGAGAGAAAAGAAGGTGGGAATCGAGATTTCAACATGCGTCGGTTATACCTTTTGCAGACCTATATTGTGTCGCGTTTGAGTCACGCAGCAAAATGCTTGGTGTTGATTACGATTAGCGCATTTTATTTGCAAAATTATACAGTCGTTGATCTGCGCCACTATATGCTACGAGAACTTTCTGCTTATTCCCCACGAGCATTAGACTTTTAGTCTCCGGATATGAAATAATACGTTCGTTCTAATACAACAGACTGCCTTGTGCACTAAATCTCCGGCATTTACAAAGGCACTGTGGTGGGGGAGTTTCCATCGGACGAGTGGCAATATTTTTAGAAGTATCCACCGGGCACTGCGGAAGAGAACAGTGGGTCGCTGTATTGAAATGGATGGTTCTATTTGCGTTGCTGCCGGCCTGACCACTACAGCCCCGTCGGGGTCGTCTACCCTCCCAGCCTGCACGAAGATTGATGCCGCTCTCTGGCACGGCCAAGAGATTTATGGCCGTATAACATCTCATATAACACAAGCTGTTTATTACACGCAGCATCCTAATAGCTCGGCCACACAAATACTTACACGTGAGGAGCAAGTTTACACTTGCAAAACGAGATTACAGCTGGGAGTGACAGCGTAGTTGAGCATCGGTTTGAGACAGATTCGGTGATTTTAAGAAAGTACTGATTTTGTACTGCTGTGTATATTACTCACCAACAAAAATATGTAGTTCATTCAAGTATGAACGAGATTGTAATCATCCTTATTTAAAAATAATTACTGTATAGGTTTATGCAATATAACTATGACGCTCGCGATTATAATACAATGCCGAATATTACGCTGCTTGCTTAATGTCCCGGTCTGTACCATACAATAATTATCTGAAAATAACGTTTTGAATTTTTTAAATCTGCCAATTTATAATGATACCCACAAATTTTTTTGTTTTTTCACTCGGTATTGTTTATAATTAAAATGTTATTGAACACTTCAAATTGAATTTAAATTAGTTTAAATTATTATGTAATCGCCTACTTTGGACCATGGGAAATAATTGGTTTACTGCTTAGTTATTATTGTCATGATTATTATTCTGTTATTATTATGATGTATGTATAATTACAAAGTCCGAAAAGGTGCTAGGTGCTCAGCATGAATTTGAGGTATGCTCCTCTCTTGTGTCGAACGTAAAAACAACTTCACTTGTGCTAAAAATCGACATACAGAAAAATATTCTTAAGTCTGTACCACTCAAATTCTTGTGTAAAAACGAATCATTTCCATGTTTTAGATCTTCAAATGGCTGCACATGTTATTCCAAAACTGAATTCTTGATCGACAATATTAGTTAGAACTTATGCAAAGTCAATCCTTGAAACTGGCGTGTGCTACAGTTGTATGTAGTACATACAACTAATTTGAATAAAAAATTGGATCTTAGTACTGGAATGCGATTTAAGCATAATTGTAGATCCGACCTGCGGGATTTCAACTAAACCGGTGATCGCCGATACGGTGTAATTGGTAAACTGGACCGTTATTATAAACGGTTTTAAATTTTCTGGTGATTCGCCTTGCCAACACACTATTCCAAGCTCTTCGTTCACCAAGCCCTTCTTTGTCCAGAGACTATTTTAGAGCATTACAGTACATTCATTTCAGGCATAAAAAATAGGATCGAGCTCATTGGCTTCTAAAGTATGTCTAGAAACCACCTTTCTCTCTGCCATATTAAATAATTGACGTTTCGGTGGACACGCTTCCGGCTTCTTCTAGGGTATATAGGTCTCTATTTAACAATAGGTCGCGGCGTCATCCGTACTGCCAGAAGCCTTCAACTTAACCTAAAAAAAATTGTAAAATATCTTCTCCTAAAAACAGAAAACAAAAAAAACAAAAACTGAAAATCTTAATTAATACATTCCTGAAACGATTTGAAACATTACTAGAATTTCAGTATTACTTCTACTGTAATTAACAGCTGTGATGTGTTGAAAATAAAGTTAAATACGCTCCTGTTCTCATCCATCATCCCAGAATTACAGATGAAATTATTTAAAAGTAAATACGAGTAGGTCAAACGATAAGTGCATCATCAGTACCGGTAATATTATTTCAACTGTTAATTGATGTATTATTCACTTCGTAATGCAATAATTTTAAATCAATTATAATTCATTTAATAACCTCTAACAGAAACGTTCAATCAAAACTGAAATCATAGCTTCATAGTTCATCATTAATAATTAATAATCAGGATTAAATCTCCGTTAATAAACCAGCTTTTATAAAATTGATATCATCTCGTAATATTTAATGAGACCAAGGTTAACCAAAACTTGTCTTAAGCCTCCTAACTTAAAGAAACGTTAATGTAATTAAAACTCTTTCTCAAGGTCTAATAATTTGTGCACTCAGTAGAACACTGTTGGCTTTAAGAAACAAAGTAGACAAATCAGAGCGCATTCTAAAATGTACTGATTGAAGAAAAAAAATGTAAACATTTCAAGAGCAATCAGGTTGGCCGATTTAATTTTATACCTACGAATACTATCCAAAGAAATTTTTTTCTTCATTCTCAACTAATTCCTCTGTGTTTTTTTTTCACCCCCCCTCCCACCCCCGCCCAAATGATTTTTCAGAATTTTACGTTAAAATGATTTAAAGTAATGACTATGACAAGTTTCTAGGTTACAGATTCAGAAGTAAGAATGAAAGACGGACAGACAGACAGACAAGCTGGCAGACTGACAAATCAGTGAATTCATAAAAGCTGCGTTTCTCAATCAGAAGGCATGAAACAGTAAAAAGGAGTTTTACAAGGCAAAAACTGTTCATTTTCCAAGCAGTAAACTCCATATAGCCAATAAATAAATACAAAAACTACTGAATCAACATGTAATACGGTTCCGTTTCATTGGCAAATTGTGTACCAATCATAAAGATGTTTAATCTCTTGTGATATGACTAAGAAATATATTTCTGTACTTGGCACCTTTCTACGTTTTGAGTAGCAAAGAGTCATGGAATAAACATAAAGCGCATATTCGCTGAATGAATATATTTCTTAAAGTTTCTCTAGTGCTTTAGAGATATTACATCTACTGTAAATCATGTCTTAAATTGCTTTTTGAGTCCTTCTGTAGGCAGGCATATTTAAAATCTTTATGCGAGACAATACGGATATTACAGCTGCTTTCAACCACAAATCCTTCTCACCATCGCCTATTATATTCAACATTCTCTTTCGTTGATTGAATATTCTGACGAGATCAGAAATGTAGTCGATGGTTTTCGTGAGACGTAACAGTATTTTTCAACAGCAGGAATAGATTAATACGTATAAGAGAAAACTACATATTGTAATACACCTACCCTGACCTCTACACGGGTTACAGCTCAGCAAAGCATTCCCAAAAGAAACGACTAGACAGTTTTTACTTTAATACGTTTGCTTTCAATGACCATCTTATAAACTAATTATTATTAATTTGTTTTTACCTTAGTATGTATTTTTCCAGACAGGACGAGAACACCTTGCGTATTCTCATGAACTTAATTGACTGATTATGTTAACTCTGGGGTTACAATTTACGAAATAACTTCTCATTTCTTCATATTATAATATCTGAAAGAAAATGTTTATATTTCCTTAACTTGTTTTTACTCTTTTACTTCCACATACTTGTCGATTAGGTTTTTATCAATTTCTTCGGAAATTAAATCAAACATAACTTTTGTTTCACATGTTTTCACACACAAACTACTTACAACTTTCTTTTCTGCGTGACTTATTCGTCCGCCGCAATTATAAAATGTATGCAATCCAAATTATTTTTTCATACTAATGGCTTTAGAATTTCTGAAACTTCATCCAGACTGCCGTTAAATTCATACGCCACCCTCAGCTAGCTTTATCTACTTTATTCTAGACTTCATAATTATTGTTTTCCTCTATTTTAAATCGACCAATTTTTGCAGGGGTTATCACTACAAACAGTCAGAATTCTTTTTAATCGCGGCAAATTCCCACAGCATCTTCATCGCCTAAACTGATCTGTGATGGCTCAGTGGTTAAGATGCCTGACTAGGTATCGAAAGGTCCCCGGTTCGAATCCCTGTCTTGGCGGGGATTTTCATAGGCCCTTAAACCGACCTTTACCTCTGGCCTAGCATACTGTGTAATGTAAAGTACGCCAGAATGCTTCTATGGTTTGGATTCCACATTAAACTGTAGGATCCCTGTACTCCGTAGTATTACCGGATTAGATTAAGGCAGCTATGACAAGGACGGATTGCGCAGACCATAGAAACCCTTTTACCAGGTCATTACGACCACACGGAATTACTATCATTTATCGCCTAAACATAATAAATACAGATATCTATGAATGTAGCAGTCCCGAAATAGGTGGTTCTTTCATGTTCACAGGCCTAAATTCTTTAGACAGCTAAGAAGCGTCGGAATACCTTTCCTGTCAAGTATCTGTTATCTGCAACAACTAGGTTGTGTATACATTGTTAACGAGTTTTATAAAGACAAGAAATATTAAGTTTTAGATAAACAAGTTCTTTATATTTTAATAATGTTTTACATCCTGTAGGTGTCTATGAATAGTGAGTTGTACAGTCCTTAGAAAAGTAATATTAACGCACAGTTAAAAATATGCTTTACGTTTTAATTATGTTTTACTGTCTACGTGTATGTATGGAGAGTCATATACTCCTTGCTATCGGTACATAGTATCTATCTACCATCGTAATTCAGGATCTTACGAACATATCTTTATTTATAAGTAATAATTGACCTTATAAATAGAGTTATGTATAATTAATCCTGTACAATGAATTGTTGTTCTGTGTGTCATTTGCTTACCTATACAATAATTTGTTTATCTGAACAATGACCTGATTATCTGAACAAACGGCTGATAGTTGCAGGTGGCACTTAAGGTCAAATAAAAAACAAAAAATCAACCAGTAACTCCTTGCCTACAGAGAGACTTATAAAATAGGATCAGTATTATACATTTATCATCTATATACATAAAGATGAATGTATGTATGTTTGTTTGTTTGTTCTTCATAAAAACTCACAGTTTTCATCCGATCTCGATGAAACTTGCACACTTATCCTTTGAAACAAGGAGAAATTATCTGTGTAAATAATACATGTTGTCTTATAATTTCGAAAAATTACTTAACGGCGATGGACAGACGCGTTGGATGTGGAGGTCTCTGTACTGTTTTTCCATGTAGTGGTCAGATAGCTCAGTGGTTAAAGCACTTTCTTTCTAATATTTGGGTTGTGGTCTCCGGTTCAAATCTCCGTGGAGGCTAAGATTTTTAAAAATTGTTTTTGATCGTAAGAGTCACGCCTGAGCCGTCGGTTATTCGGATTGAATGTTAAACTGTAGATATCACAAAGTTCAGAGGGTGCAATGCGAGGCAAATCGTAGGTAGTCTTGCAATGCTGTAGGTGTACACTCTTTTACGTTATATTGATCCCTCAGGGGTGATTCGCAGTCAGTGTGTGTGTGATCTGCAGTAATAATACTATAAATGCGGAAGTAAGTCTCTGTCTTTTGTTACCTTTTTACGACTAAATGCGTATACCGATATTGACGGAATTTGACAAGAAAATCTGTAGGGAAGGCACAGATCACTTTTTTTTCGGTATGATTAACAGTTTTAGTCACGAAATTTTGAGAACTTATCGAATGGTGACAGAGAGACGGATGTGTGTGTTAGTCTATAATGTTACGTCGCTTGGCTCAAGCTATGCTTCTCACGCATTATATTAGTGTATAATTTGTTAATAAATTTCGTTTAGAGAAAAAACGTATTATTTAGTATAGATGTCGATTTTCTCTGTCCTATTAGTTTGTGTCTGCTTAAATGTTTCTGGCACCAGTTTATTTTGCTTTCTTTTTGACATGCCTAAGTTGTAACTGACCTAAGTTGTAGTTTTAGCAGAGCACGAGCAGCTTAAGTTATTAGAACCCAAGAATCGGATGCTCATGCTGAAGAAAGAAGAAAATACCAAGCTAAAATAAAGCTGTCCTTAGTTAACACCCCTCCCCCACTTTTCACATCTCCTCACTTTCGTTTGTTTTTCTGTTTAAATAAGTTTGCAAATTGATTCTCTTCAAGAGACGGGTTCGATGGTAGAATGACATAGTGATGGCTTTCCGGTCATATTTTGCCGACTCGGTGTTGTTTGGGGACCTATCCTTTGCTAACCAACAACTTTCTATATTCAATTCTGGCGACAAATTCTTAATCCACGCGTACGAAGTCGCGGGGGCCAGGTAGTTCTTAATAAAATTAAATAAATACATTATTTACAATTATCAGCATTTGGGCGTGACGTATGACCGCCACAATATGAAACAACCAGAGGCTGGTGACTGTGGTCAGTACTGGCTCCACACTCTGCCGGTCAACCCACACTACTCAGTATAGCAGGCGAGGCCGACTCTAAAGCTGCCCAACACGGAACCTCCATTTTCTCCTGTCGAGTGTGACGCGTCGTTGCCATCCGCACTCTGTAGATTTGTTGGCTGCCTACTCACCTGCATTCCGTACTTCTATGACAATGTTCAGACTTCTGCTTTGAGTTAGTTGTTCCATTACCAAACAATTCATAAATGAGATCGTAAATATTACTTTGTACAGATTTTGAAGTTGTCGCTATCGTTTTCGTTATGATTGCTTTCTATTCATCTTTCAGTGACAGAATTTGATGAAACTGATTAAATAATAAATTATGAACTAGTAAATTTGAGAAACGAGTTCACTTTAAGTATTTTTATAGTTGATTATTCTACTTTTTTTCTTCTGAAACTTGCCACTGAAAACAGCATTATTTGCAGATGCAATTGAATATATCAATTACCTTCTATCTAAACAATGTTAATTAGTAATGCTCGATATACATCGATGTATCGGAAACGTCGATATTTATTATTCGATGCTTCGAATCAATTCAATGCATCGCTTACTCTCGATGTTTAACGATGCATCGATGTACTTCATTCGAAAAGCACACGTTTTTCGACGCGACAGGATTAGTTTTAAAACAAAACAAAAATAGGGAATTGTATTGCTATAAGTTATTTCTGTTACAAAACCACATTATATTTTTACTTTTAACGTGGATAAAACAACAAAAAACTACAATTTACTTGAAATGTCTCGCCACTGTTGGGTTGAGCTCAATGATACGACATTCGCATAGACGTGTCTGTATTGAGTATGGCTCATAGAAAGTAGAACAAAATAATGGCCGACCGGTTAATTGGAGTTGAACATGCAACTAAAGAAATATCTTGGGATAAATATTAAAACAGCAGTCAAATATTCCCTTTAGGGCACTGTATGCTTTCAAAACGCAAGGCAATTGTGACTGATGAAACCTAAATGATGGAAATACATAAGCTCATCCTGAAAGAAATCAATAACGGATGGGTGCTATCGAACAAGTTTAGTCTTTAGCTATCGCGGCCTTATTGCACTTATGGCTAAAATAACTACATTTGATGACTTGTGCAAATGTTATTCAAAAGATATGATGAAGAGGAAACTGAAAGAAAAGGGAACATAATCTGATTCAGATAGTTCGGACAAAACATTCCACGATTTCAGTCTTTGGACCGATCATCACAAACTTGTTCATCGAATCTGGAAATCAAACAGGACCGAAGAAAGTGTTTCTGATGAGCTGTCTGTCCACTTGAGGACACCGGCTGGCCAGCTTACCGAAATTCCGTTTGTACAAAATGGCTTATTAATATTAAACTGTGGCAGCGAGCTCAGTACCGTCAGTAAGACCTCTTTCTAAACCTGCGCAAGCTTTAAATGAAAAATGTAACAGAATTCAAGGAAAGTGGGTTAATAAAATATTATTTTTGCATATTTTAGAGAAGTATATAGTGATTTCTAAATTCGAATTAGATTAGAATCTCCAATACTGCCTCTCTTTCAGTGTTTTCTCGCTTTCCTTGTATTCTATCTATCTAATCGGATTTCCAATTTAGAAATCCCAAACATTCCAAAATTGCCTTTATAAAAGACTAATTGAAAATATGATTCAACTAAATGTCTAATTGTTCTACTTTCCTAACGTTTGACTTATTTTTCTACCTTCCTAACTTTTATTAACTGATAAATATATACACCGATATTTTTTATTCGATGCATCGAAAACATCGATGTTTTTATTCGATGCATCGTGAAACATCGATGCTAAGTTTCGACACATCACATCGAAAAAAACATCGATGTATTTTCTTCATGAACATCCCTAATGTTAATTATAAGAAGAAGTCTCAAGTCAATCGAGCAAGTATCATTCAGAACGGATAGACATACGTTACGATAATAAAAGAAAACTGCACGGACAAGCATATACACATTCAATTGAAACTGAAGCTGGTATTTATTTGTTGTTTTGACTTAAAACGACTGCGAGCTATATACAACAACTTGTAACGTAGGATTCTAACGGTTTAATCCAATAACGAATACTCTGGTATTCGGAAGGACGCAAGTTCTATGCCCGGTCCGGTCATCGAGATTTCGATTTTCTATAGTTTCGCGAAATCATCCTTTCTTTGAGTTTTAACACCCCGTCCCGCGCTATACTCTTCTGCCTGTAATGACAAAGACTTCTACGAGCCATAGTGACGTAACAAAAAAGGCGATCTAGTAGCTCTAAGGGAAGGTGACGCACAGAGTGTCGAAATATCCGTGGTCTGAATTCCGTCTCGGCCGAAGTTTTCAAAAGCATTTAACCTGACTTTCAACTCTGGAAATGCTTCCTTTGTGTCAGCGACAAGCGCTAGAATGTTTCTGTCGTTTGAATTCCACATTGCCACGCATCTCTCATTCAAACAGTATAATAGCTACATCAGAGGCCGATTGCGCAGCCCACTCACACTTGAAGTAATTAAGGACACACAAAAATATCATTTATCTATTAACTTTACCCTGAGCTACGTGTCGTATTTGCGTCGCAGATAGAAATACAATTCCCCAAAGAACTCCTGCATTGTGTAGCATTTGAAAGCTGTGATTTACTTAATAACATCAAGCAAGAGCTACATTTAATTTATCTGTCACAGGGTTCCTCAGAGTCAAAAGCCAAGCAACATCGTTACTACTGCCTGAAAACGTAAAAAAAAAGATTATGCTGATCACTTTTGCAATAAAATGATAAAAGTTTCCATTGGCCCTAACTACTCTTTCGATTGTACGTCATTTAATGTTTTCTGATTCTCTCAAATCAAAGAATCATGTTCACTAATAAGCAGGGCCAGCGCTAGGATTCTCGGACCCCGGGTAAGCGTTCTTGGGCCCCCTACCCAGACAAAAGTTTTTAATTTTTTTATTTTTTTGATAAAGTCAGAAAATTTTAATGCAAAAATTCAAATAACACTTCTTCAAAAAAAATTTTTAATATTTGATTTCTATTTAAATATGAAACCAGGCCGGAGGGCCCTCACGTGGTATTCGGGCCAATTTTAAAATTGTAAACGTCTGATTTTAGGCCAAAGTAGTTTTTATCACTGTTTTTAGAATAGTTTTTGCGTTGTATTTACAGGTAAGATAGGAGGAAAAATCTCTTGAACATGAGTCATATATTGTTTGAAGTTGCTCTTGTTCCTCAGTGTGCTAATTTACGCAAGATTGGTTTAACGAGTTGCGGCCGACCCTAAAAATAAATTTTGATCTTTCACGTAGATAATATTAGCCATTAGTTTTTTTTTTAAATTCCTTTTATTGTGTTTAAAAGATCGGTCCTTGTTGCTGGTCGTCCGAAAAATGTGCATTGAATGACGAAAAATTTAGGCTTGGAACCGCTTGAGGTTTTAACTACCGGTTTTTATCTTCCTGTGAAATGCTTTTTACTTTATGAATTGTTCAGCATCCGAGAAAAATCTTAAATGCAGCATACTTTTGTCATCGCCTATATATATATATATTAAAGTTGCGTGAGAACAATTACGTTGGCTAATCTATTTAATACTTTTTTGTCAGATTTTCAGTCGATCTAAAGTATTTTTTAAAGTTAATTGTCTCATAAAACATATCAGAAAAAGGGAAACAATCTATAGCAAATCAAGGCTACGTTGCCGTAATGTAAGCAGAATTATAACATAAATAATTGATTTACAGCAGCTGCGCATACAATCACAATCACTTCATACTCTCAATTCAAAGCGTGAAATTCAAGCAACCGCTTACTACAGCTGTCAAGAAATAAATTAAAATCCGATTTAGCAAAATGACTAGTACGCAGTCGGGTTCACTTCGATGGAGTTTTTCCATGCCGCAGTTGTAAAACCCACCTCTTTCGCCGGTCTTTACCTTTGGATAAAACACGATAGCTGAGACCCCAACTTATCACCGAAATCACCAATCATCCATAGATGCAGCGATTAACAGGCGTAATTCCGTTTTGAGTAAGCCTTGTAGCATAGTGCTATAGCGCAACCTGAAGTTGAGTATACCACATTTCGGTGGCCATATTGAAGTTACAAAGTTCTATAGCACACACTGATGCCATGGTCTAACAAATCTCTATTAAAAAATGTGTTGGCGTACATAAAAAGACTCATGATCTCTGCGGTTGTTCTGGCGGGAGGCTCTTCCAATTCGATCTGGCTGAACTCACGCTTTGAATCGCAGGTGGCCATTGCGCTGGTTGAGTAAACAGTCCTGATTTCGGTTTTCCATGGATTCTCGAAATTACTCCAGGCTAATGCCGGGATGGTTCCTTTAGAAGGTCATTGTCTAACTCCTCTCATTCCCTTTCATTGAGGGCGGGGAGACACTCCGATGCCTATAGTACCTAATTATAGCGTTGACTAGCCAGATTTATACAAACCTCCATAAAGAAAAGTGTGGGTGGCCGAGTCATACTCCAGATAAATGCCAGAATTAATTATGCTTAAAAAAAACCATAAAAACAAAAACAAAAAAACAAAAAACAAAAAAATGCGGGTGTCTGAGGTGGAATGAATGGAGTTTGGTAGGCCAAGCAAGTTTCCATGAGGTCTTGCATAAACCCACCCACTGGGCTTCGCCCAGGGGAATAAATACATAAAGAAATTTGGGTGTAATTAAATAGCAAAACCAAAAATACAAGTCTATTTTCTTCTAATATACAGTTTTATAATGAAAAAATCATAATCTGAGTGTATAAAATTATTCTGTTTGTAGCATAAGATCAATAAAATGTCATTGGGACGAAGGGAGGTAAAGAAATCGCTCCTGATTGAAATAAAACAGTGCGGAGCAAATGCATGGGAGGACCTCAGCTGCTGCCTGCTTGGCTTAGCTGGTGGTAATGCAGTTACAGGTCCCTTCGCAGGTACAGGTTAATCTCATTGCCAGCCGCTTCTTGCCCCAAGCAGACCTCCAGTTCGCTGCAAACATGATCACTGGCCACATCAGAAATCACAGCCACCATACAGTTGCCAGAAAAGTGATTTACAAGAATAACGCAACGTATATTGAAGATACAATTTACAAGAAGCAAGTTATAGAACAGTTCTAATATCCAAAAAAACACTTTCCCGTTTTAAATACTTCAGAATATTTCCAAATATACCATAAAATATTAAATATAGAATCCCTCCACAGTTATGAGAACCTTAGTTACGGAGCATCTGAAAGCGACACTCTTTCCAGAAATGTACTATTAAGAAGAAGGCTAAATATGAAAGCATATTCCTAAATTCAATTTTCACAGTTCGCATCGAGCCGCCGTCGCGTGCGGTTGCTCGATACTTTCCTCAAGCGAGGTTCAGTGAGTGTATCAGTGAAAACTTAGCTTGTGGTTTACGATAGTGAAAATGGAATCGACGATACGGAAGAATACACTGAAATTTGCGTTCGACGCGAAGGAGACAAGACCACGTGCATATGACTTCCATGAATGGCTGTATGAAAAATTCGACTTGACAGACGCAGATGTATACGGAATCCAAATGGACTTCTTGACTTATGCAGTATACGTTAAAATGACAAATGACAACTTGTGCAATACTATCGTAGAGAAAACTGGAGGGAAAGCCGACTACCAGAACCCAGATGGAACCGTAAGTACCGTATATATAAGCCACGCAGGGCTGGGGCTACGATCAGTAAGAGTCTTTAATGTACCATTTGAAATTAGTAATGCTAGTGTAACGGCAGCAATCCGAAACTATGGTGAAATAATAACGGCGACCGACGAAAAATGGAGCCCTAAGTTCAGATTCCAAGCAAACAACGGCATACGGTGTGTGAAAATTGATTTAAAAAAACATATACCTTCCTATATAATGATACAGGGTTTCAAAGCATTAATAATATATGAGGGACAACCGCGCACATGCTCTGTTTGCAATGAACCTGGACATCTAAGATCTGAGTGTACAAAACGCCGACCAATACAACTTCCAAGAGTAAAATTGTCAACATCAGAAACTATAACAGCAAATGCTACAATCGCGGAAGCGAGTAAGGAAAGTAGCAACACAGCGTCTTATGCAGAAGCCACGGCACAAGTCAACAGTGTAAACATAGGCCACACTGTAACATCAGCATGTGAGCCACACACAGAAACGTTGGAAAACACGGAAATCATGGAGATCGATGTAGAGGACAACTCGGAACAGCTCGGCAGTAAACAGGAAACACGAGCCGAAAAATCTGGACAAGAAGAAGAAGAAAACGAAGAACAAGAACCGGAACAGAAATTACATGAAAAAGAAATAGAAGAAGAGAGTATCCCAGAACATGTCATACACATAGAAACATTTACAAATAAAACAACTCACCAGGCAGAAGAAGATTCCGAAACAAAACAACGATTGAAATGCACAGCTCAACGATCAATAACAAAGCCGAGAAAGAAATAAGCGAGAAGAGAATAACAAGACAATCTAGCAGAAGTGCAAATAAGGATGGTGCCAATACCGCAAGTCAATACATAGCAAAAAAACGCCGAGCTCTCAGTGAACGACTCGAAAACAACGGCAAACCAGTAAAAAGAATAGCAGAGAAAGTAGAACGAACACAAATAACGCCAAATCAGGACAAGAAGAAGAAGAAGAAGAAACAACCAAAGTTAGAATTGGACAAAGACACACCAAAATACGTAAACGATCAGAAGATAAGAGAAGAAGATAAACCAAAAACTCCTCAGTAAAGACAGCTGGTACGAGGAAGTAATGGAGGGATCTGATGAGACGTAAAATAACCGATGACAAGCAATCAAAGTTATAGCATTGCAACTATAAATATGAACAGAGTAATTACGCCATTCAAAATAAAATGCCTAGCGGATTATATTAAACAAAACAGTATTGACATCGCAATGTTACAAGAAGTGACTTTTACGGAACTAAACATCCCTGGATACGATGGAATAATCAACTACTCCAAAGAAACCAACACGGGAACGGCCCTCGTGATTAGAGAGGGAATTGAGACGGTTAGTACAGAAACATTAACAAACGGCAGGGCCATTGCAACTACAATAAATAACACGCGAATAATTAATGTTTACGCCCCCTCTGGCAATAATAATCGAGCCCAAAGAGCACACTTCTACAAACAGAGCTACCCTATCTCCTGCGAAATACCACAGGTGCAATAATAATGGGAGGTGACTTTAATTGTGTACTAAGCCAAAAGATCAAACCCCAAATTTCAATGGGTGCAGGGAGCTGACTAACCTCATTCGAGGGATGGACTTTCACGACGCTTGGGAATGCATTCACGGAAATGCCAAAGCCTACACATATGTCTCAAACAACTCGGCAAGCCGACTCGACAGGATCTACGTAACGGAGACCCTCCGAACCAAAACAACCAGTGCAAACATTTTTCCTCTAAGCTTTTCAGATCACAACAGTATGCAATGTACTGTCAACATGCAGAGGCAGCCAGTTAGCAGAGGCAAAGGATTCTGGAAATGTAACATCTCTATGCTTGAAGACCCGGCGCTAGACGAAGAAATCAAAAGTGTCTGGGACGAATGTCTAAAAAACTGTAAAAAATATAAAAGCACACTATCTTGGTGGGTTGAACATGTGAAACCAAAACTAAAACGAAACCTTAATCTCCTGGGGGACACAAAAGAACTATTGGATGAAGGGCACAATTGAGTATTATTACAGATGCATCAAGGAATTATACCAAGAGCCCACCATAACTGTCGATACTAATATAAAAATAAAAAAATACAAAGCCAAGATCCTATCATTACAAAATATGCAAGCAAACAAACTTCTGACAACTTCAAAACCGACTGACGTCGCAACCAAAGAAACGGCAGCCTTGTACCACCTTATAAGGAGCACAAAAAGGAGTAAAAAAACTTTAATAACCAATATAATTAAAGAAAATGGTGAAAACATCAAGGACGGAAGAGATATAATTAAAGAAATTACCACGCATATAAAAATATTTTTAAGTCAACTCCAACTAGTACGGCGGCAATCTCCGATTTAATATCCAACTCAAGTAACACAGCAAGTGTGGAAGAATCAGCAACTCTAACAAGAATTTTTGACCAGGATGAAATTCATACATCGATAAACAAAGCAGCAAGAGGGAAATCCCCAGGACCGGATGGGTTACCCATAGAATTTTATATTCATTACTGGCCCATGCTAAGAAATAAGTTAACAGAGATTCTAAACGACTTATGGACAGAGGATAATCTTCCCACCGCCTTCACAGAGGGCATCATAGTGCTAGTACCCAAAGGCAACCAGATCAAAAAAATCAATGAAATACGACCAATAACTATGTTAAATTCAGACTTTAAAATACTAACGAGAATCCTCAAAACTAGACTGGAACCCCTCATGGAGAAAATCTTAGGACCTCATCAAACCAGTGCTATTCCCGGACGTAGCATCTTAAATACTGTGTGCGAATACCGTGATATTATCAGCATAAACGCAGAAAAACAAAACGCCATCAGCTCTACTATTCCTCGATTTTGAAAAAGCTTTTGACCGAATTGAACATAATTACCTCTTAAAAATCATGGAAACATAAGGATTTGGCTCCCCATTCGTGGAAGTAATAAAGAAAATAATTACAAACACACATTCAAAACTTCTTATAAACGGACACCTGTCAGCGCCCGTCAAGATAGAAAGATCGATAAGACAAGGATGCCCGCTATCAATGATCCTGTACGCACTGGCAACGGAACCCCTGCTTGAGAAATGTCACCAAAATTTAACAGGCTTTAATCTAAACGGATACAAATTTACATGCAGAGGATACGCAGACGACATTTGTATAGCCGAAACTTCAGCGGAGGACATCCAAAAAACGTGGGAAATAATCACAACGTTCACGGAAGCACACAGGCGCAAAACTTAACCCAAAGAAAACAGCACTGCTCCAAATAAGTGGAGCAGAGATCCCACCTCCAACAGACATCTGGTACGAGCAAGTAGAAGAACATAAGACATTAGGCATTGTTTTTTCAAAAGAACATTATGAAAACAATAACTAAAAACTGGCTCATAACACTACCAAAAATTAGGGCTGTTATAAACATGCACTGTGATAGAGATCTGGATGCAATACAGAAGGCTAAAATCGTACAAGTATCTTTATTGAGTAAAATGGTCTACATCGCCCAAGTACTGCCGATACCCGACACAATTGCAGATCGGATACAGAATCTGCTCGGGTGGTTCGCAAGCAGGGGTAAGATCTTCAAAACAGCGTTCAAAACAATGACTCTACCCCTAGGAAAAGGAGGCATAGGAATGATAAGCGTACGCGAAAGATGCTGCGCATTATTCCTCAAAAGAACCATAACGACAGCGGAAAATGACCCAAACGGCCCAACAAATAACTTGATTAAAGAAACAAAACCAGTCACTGAGGAAATACCTTTCAACATGGCCGCGATAAAGTTCAACTTACCACATATGAGAAAATTTCACCTAGAAACAACTTATGCAAAAACCAAAGGATGCACCCTGTACAACAAGACAACAAAAGAAATCTACAAAATAATCAACACAACTAACCACAGAAATAAAATCGAAATTAAAAATCCACAATACAACTGGAGCAACATCTGGAAAAATATAACGAATAAAACTCTAAACACTAAAACACAATCCTTGTGGTATGACGTCGTAAATGAAAAAATCTCAACCAACAGAAGACTTTACGAAATACATCTATCCCCGAATGACAGATGCAGAAATTGCGGAAATTCTGACACCCTGATACACAGAATAACGTGTAACCAAAACCAGAAAATATGGAATTGGGCAAGAAGAAGAATAGCCTTCCTTGACAGAACATCACCTTTAACCGTGAGCATCCAGGAAATATTGAAACCTGAGAAAAAGAGATATCCTGAAACGAAACACAACACGGTACAATGGATACTAGGCAATACCCTAACTTATATGCTACAAACGGAAAAGAGTACTTACGACGAATATATAGCATATATGAATACTATATATTACGAAATTATCCAAACTCAAAATTATAAAAAAGACTTCGCACGGATGCTCGATATAATAATGACAGAATCATTCCAATGATCACAATTTAACCAAATAAAACTGTTTATAAACCCCGCCTAGACCCAAAGAGAGACTTTTTGAATCAAAGGCACGAGGGGAACCTAACTGTACCAAATATTCAAATCATAAAGAACCTCAAAAAAACAAAACATCCAACTGATGGAAAAATACCACTAATAAATACAAATAAGGAAAAGAGAACATTGAAACCCAAATTTTATTATAAAAAGGTTTAGAGCCAGGCAAAGAGCCAACCACTGGCGAGCGAAAGGCAGGGCTGAAGGGGAGGAAGGAGGCCCAAAAAAAAAAATTAAAAAAAAAAAAAATGGTTAAAGCGCTTGCTTTATAATATTTGGGTTGTGGTCTCCGGTTCAAATCTCCGTGGAGGCTAATATTTTTAAAAATTGTTTTTGATCGTAAGAGTCACGCCTGAGCCGTCGGTTATTCGTATTGAATGTTAAACTGTAGATATCACAAATTTAGGGGTGCAATGCGAGGCAAATCGTAGGTAGTCTTGCAATGCTGCAGGTGTACACTCTTTTACGTTATATTGATCCCTCAGGGGTGATTCGCAGTCAGTGTGTGTGTGATCTGCAGTAATAATACTATAAATGCGGAAATAGGTCTCTGTATTTTGTTACATTTTGACAACTAAATGCCTATACCGAAATTGACGGAATTTGACAAGAAAATCTGTAGGGAAGGCACAGATCATTTTGTTCGGTATGATTAACAGTTGTAGTCACGACATTTTGAGAACTTATCGAATGGTGACAGAGAGACGGATGTGTGTGTTAGTCTGTAATGTTACGGCGCTTGCTCAAGCTATGCTTCTCCCGCATTATGTTAGTGTATAATTTGTTAATATATTTCGTTTAGGGAAAAAACGTATTATTTATTATAGATGTCGATTTTCTCTGTCCTATTAGTTTGTGTCTGCTTAAATGTTTCTGGCACCAGTTTATTTTGCTTGCTTTTTTGACATGCCTAAGTTGTAAACTGACCTAAGTTGTAGTTTTAGCAGAGCACGAGCAGCTTAAGTTATTAGAACCAAGAATCGGATGCTCATGCTGAAGAAAGAAGAAAATACCAAGCTAAAATAAAGCTGTCCTTAGTTAACACCCCTCCCCAACTTTTCACATCTCCTCACTTTCGTTTGTTTTTCTGTTAAATAAGTTGCAAATTGATTCTCTTCAAGAGACGGGTTCGATGGTAGAATGACATAGTGATGGCTTTCCGGTCATATTTTGCCGACTCGGTGTTGTTTGGGACCTATCCTTTGCTAACCAACAACTTTCTATATTCAATTCTGGCGACAATAAAATTAAATAAATACATTATTTACAATTATCAGCATTTGGGCGTGACGTATGACCGCCACAATATGAAACAACCAGAGGCTGGTGACTGTGGTCAGTACTGGCTCCACACTCTCCTGGTCAACCCACACTACTCAGTATAGCAGGCGAGGCCGACTCTAAAGCTGCCCAACACGGAACCTCCATTTTCTCCTGTCGAGTGTGACGAGTCGTTGCCATCCGCACTCTGTAGTTTTGTGGGCTGCCTACTCACCTGCATTCCGTACTTCTATGACAATGTTCAGACTTCTGCTTTGAGTTAGTTGTTCCATTACCAAACAATTCATAAATGAGATCGTAAATATTACTTTGTACAGATTTTGAAGTTGTCGCTATCGTTTTCGTTATGATTGCTTTCTATTCATCTTTCAGTGACAGAATTTGATGAAACTGATTAAATAATAAATTATGAACTAGTAAATTTGAGAAACGAGTTCACTTTAATTATTTTTATATTTGATTATTCTACTTTTTTTCTTCTGAAACTTGCCACTGAAAACAGCATTATTTGCAGATGCAATTGAATATATCAATTACCTTCTATCTAAACAATGTTAATTAGTAATGCTCGATATACATCGATGTATCGGAAACGTCGATATTTATTATTCGATGCTTCGAATCAATTCAATGCATCGCTTACTCTCGATGTTTAACGATGCATCGATGTACTTCATTCGAAAAGCACACGTTTTTCGACGCGACAGGATTAGTTTTAAAACAAAACAAAAATAGGGAATTGTATTGCTATAAGTTATTTCTGTTACAAAACCACATTATATTTTTACTTTTAACGTGGATAAAACAACAAAAAAACTACAATTTACTTGAAATGTCTCGCCACTGTTGGGTTGAGCTCAATGATACGACATTCGCATAGACGTGTCTGTATTGAGTATGGCTCATAGAAAGTAAACAAAATATAATGGCCGAACCAGGTTAATTGGAGTTGAACATGCAACTAAAGCAATATCTTGGGATAAATATTAAACAGCATTAAAATATTCCCTTTAGGGCACTGTATCCTTTCAAAACGCAAGGCAATTGTGACTGATGAAACCTAAATGATGGAAATACATAAGCTCATCCTGAAAGAAATCAATAACGGATGGGTGCTATCGAACAAGTTTAGTCTTTAGCTATCGCGACCTTATTGCACTTATGGCTAAAACAACTACATTTGATGACTCGTGCAAATGTTATTCAAAAGATATGATGAAGAGGAAACTGAAAGAAAAGGGAACATAATCTGATTCAGATAGTTCGGACAAAACATTCCACGATTTCAGTCTTTGGACCGATCATCACAAACTTGTTCATCGAATCTGGAAATCAAACAGGACCGAAGAAAGTGTTTCTGATGAGCTGTCTGTCCACTTGAGGACACCGGCTGGCCAGCTTACCGAAATTCCGTTTGTACAAAATGGCTTATTAATATTAAACTGTGGCAGCGAGCTCAGTACCGTCAGTAAGACCTCTTTCTAAACCTGCGCAAGCTTTAAATGAAAAATGTAACAGAATTCAAGGAAAGTGGGTTAATAAAATATTATTTTTGCATATTTTAGAGAAGTATATAGTGATTTCTAAATTCGAATTAGATTAGAATCTCCAATACTGCCTCTCTTTCAGTGTTTTCTCGCTTTCCTTGTATTCTATCTATCTAATCGGATTTCCAATTTAGAAATCCCAAACATTCCAAAATTGCCTTTATAAAAGACTAATTGAAAATATGATTCAACTAAATGTCTAATTGTTCTACTTTCCTAACGTTTGACTTATTTTTCTACCTTCCTAACTTTTATTAACTGATAAATATATACACCGATATTTTTTATTCGATGCATCGAAAACATCGATGTTTTTATTCGATGCATCGTGAAACATCGATGCTAAGTTTCGACACATCACATCGAAAAAAACATCGATGTATTTTCTTCATGAACATCCCTAATGTTAATTATAAGAAGAAGTCTCAAGTCAATCGAGCAAGTATCATTCAGAACGGATAGACATACGTTACGATAATAAAAGAAAACTGCACGGACAAGCATATACACATTCAATTGAAACTGAAGCTGGTATTTATTTGTTGTTTTGACTTAAAACGACTGCGAGCTATATACAACAACTTGTAACGTAGGATTCTAACGGTTTAATCCAATAACGAATACTCTGGTATTCGGAAGGACGCAAGTTCTATGCCCGGTCCGGTCATCGAGATTTCGATTTTCTATAGTTTCGCGAAATCATCCTTTCTTTGAGTTTTAACACCCCGTCCCGCGCTATACTCTTCTGACTGTAATGACAAAGACTTCTACGAGCCATAGTGACGTAACAAAAAAGGCGATCTAGTAGCTCTAAGGGAAGGTGACGCACAGAGTGTCGAAATATCCGTGGTCTGAATTCCGTCTCGGCCGAAGTTTTCAAAAGCATTTAACCTGACTTTCAACTCTGGAAATGCTTCCTTTGTGTCAGCGACAAGCGCTAGAATGTTTCTGTCGTTTGAATTCCACATTGCCACGCATCTCTCATTCAAACAGTATAATAGCTACATCAGAGGCCGATTGCGCAGCCCACTCACACTTGAAGTAATTAAGGACACACAAAAATATCATTTATCTATTAACTTTACCCTGAGCTACGTGTCGTATTTGCGTCGCAGATAGAAATACAATTCCCCAAAGAACTCCTGCATTGTGTAGCATTTGAAAGCTGTGATTTACTTAATAACATCAAGCAAGAGCTACATTTAATTTATCTGTCACAGGGTTCCTCAGAGTCAAAAGCCAAGCAACATCGTTACTACTGCCTGAAAACGTAAAAAAAAGAATGCTGATCACTTTTGCAATAAAATGATAAAAGTTTCCATTGGCCCTAACTACTCTTTCGATTGTACGTCATTTAATGTTTTCTGATTCTCTCAAATCAAAGAATCATGTTCACTAATAAGCAGGGCCAGCGCTAGGATTCTCGGACCCCGGGTAAGCGTTCTTGGGCCCCCTACCCAGACAAAAGTTTTTTAATTTTTTTATTTTTTTGATAAAGTCAGAAAATTTTAATGCAAAAATTCAAATAACACTTCTTCAAGAAAATTTTTTAATATTTGATTTCTATTTAAATATGAAACCAGGCCGGAGGGCCCTCACGTGGTATTCGGGCCAATTTTAAAATTGTAAACGTCTGATTTTAGGCCAAAGTTGTTTTTATCACTGTTTTTAGAATAGTTTTTGCGTTGTATTTACAGGTAAGATAGGAGGAAAAATCTCTTGAACATGAGTCATATATTGTTTGAAGTTGCTCTTGTTCCTCAGTGTGCTAATTTACGCAAGATTGGTTTAACGAGTTGCGGCCGACCCTAAAAATAAATTTTGATCTTTCACGTAGATAATATTAGCCATTAGTTTTTTTTTTAAATTCCTTTTATTGTGTTTAAAAGATCGGTCCTTGTTGCTGGTCGACCGAAAAATGTGCATTGAATGACGAAAAATTTAGGCTTGGAACCACTTGAGCTTGAGGTTTTAACTACCGGTTTTTATCTTCCTGTGAAATGCTTTTTACTTTATGAATTGTTCAGCATCCGAGAAAAATCTTAAATGCAGCATACTTTTGTCATCGCCTATATATATATATATATATATATATTAAAGTTGCGTGAGAACAATTACGTTGGCTAATCTATTTAATACTTTTTTGTCAGATTTTCAGTCGATCTAAAGTATTTTTTAAAGTATAAAACATATCAGAAAAAGGGAAACAATCTATAGCAAATCAAGGCTACGTTGCCGTAATGTAAGCAGAATTATAACATAAATAATTGATTTACAGCAGCTGCGCATACAATCACTTCATACTCTCAATTCAAAGCGTGAAATTCAAGCAACCGCTTACTACAGCTGTCAAGAAATGAATTAAAATCCGATTTAGCAAAATGACTAGTACGCAGTCGGGTTCACTTCGATGGAGTTTTTCCATGCCGCAGTTGTAAAACCCACCTCTTTCGCCGGTCTTTACCTTTGGATAAAACACGATAGCTGAGACCCCAACTTATCACCGCAATCACCAATCATCCATATATGCAGCGATTAACCGGCGTAATTCCGTTTTGAGTAAGCCTTGTAGCATAGTGCTATAGCGCAACCTGAAGATGGGTATACCACATTTCGGTGGCCATATTGAAGTTACAAAGTTCTATAGCACACACTGATGCCATGGTCTAACAAATCTCTATTAAAAAATGTGTTGGCGTACATAAAAAGACTCATGATCCCTGCGGTTTTTCTGGCGGGAGGCTTTTCCAATTCGATCTGGCTGAACTCACGCTTTGAATCGCAGGTGGCCATTGCGCTGGTTGAGTAAACAGTCCTGATTTCGGTTTTCCATGGATTCTCGAAATTACTCCAGGCTAATGCCGGGATGGTTCCTTTAGAAGGTCATTGTCTAACTCCTCTCATTCCCTTTCATTGAGGGCGGGGAGACACTTCGATGCCTATAGTACCTAATTATAGCGTTGACTAGCCAGATTTATACAAACCTCCATAAAGAAAAGTGTGGGTGGCCGAGTCATACTCCAGGCAAATGCCAGAATTAATTATGCTTTAAAAAAAAAAAAATGCGGGTGTCTGAGGTGGAATGAATGGAGTTTAGAAGGCCAAGCAAGTTTCCATGAGGTCTTGCATAAACCCAGGGGAATAAATACATAAAGAAATTTGGGTGTAATTAAATAGCAAAACCAAAAATACAAGGCTATTTTCTTCTAATATACAGTTTTATAATGAAAAAAATCATAATATGAGTGTATAAAATTATTCTGTTTGTAGCATAAGATCAATAAACTGTCATTGGGACGAAGGGAGGTAAGAAATCGCTCAGTCACTGTTTCTTGCTCATGACTGAAATAAAACAGTGCGGAGCAAATGCATGGGAGGACCTCAGCTGCTGCCTGCTTGGCTTAGCTGGTGGTAATGCAGTTACATGGTCCTCCGCAGGTACAGGTTAATCTCATTGCCAGCCGCTTCTTGCCCCAAGCAGACCTCCAGTTTGCTGCAAACATGATCACTGGCCCGCATCAGAAATCACAGCCACCATACAGTTGCCAGAAAAGTGATTTACAAGAATAACGCAACGTATATTGAAGATACAATTTACAAGAAGCAAGTTATAGAACAGTTCTAATATCCAAAGAAACACTTTCCCGTTTTAAATACTTCATAATATTTCCAAATATACCATAAAATATTAAATATAGAATCCCTCCACAGTTATGAGAACCTTAGTTACGGAGCATCTGATAAAATTGGTGTTGTAACCGTTAGGATCGAAACTATCGACCTATCGTTCAGGTAGCACAACCTGTTTACGACGAGGCTCTTGCGACCTAAATGACATCAATTATGGTTATAGTCTGGTGACTCAGTTTGATAAGGTGCCTGCCTGGATTGGAGAAATCTCCGGTTAAAATTCCGGTCTCGTCTGCGATGTTTACGAGCTCTTAATCTGACCTTCGCCTCTACCAAAGCTTTTCTTTGTTTATTTCTATTGTTTTAGGATGGATTTCCACGTAAAACTGTAGGTTCTCTTTATCTGGTATCATTACCATGTTAGGTTAGGATAGTCACGAATGAAAAGGTTTGAAGTGTTAAATAAAACTTTGTCACTTTGTAGCCGACAACGCGATTAGCATTTTCTTTTTCTTTTTTCTGCTGACCAGTGGTGTTCTTTTATATGGATGAAGATGTCAGTAGTGGCCTTGATCCAAATATCACCCTCTTGATTGAGATAAGTTTCCTGCAAAATGAGAAGAATTATTCAACTGCAACAATAAATCATTAATTGTTTGACCGAGAAAATATAATGTTATAAACGGTTCTTAACCTGCTGTACAACATTGTAAAACGCTCCAAAAATAAAATAACAATCAAATCGGAGCTCTGTACGAGTATTCTTCAGTAACTAGCCAATATAAAGAAAATAAACTAAAATGTTTGTCTCTCCGAGAGTGGAATGTTTAAAGTCTGGAAAAGGCAGCTAAGTTACAGAAACGGAACCCACAATTAAGCAATATATATAGGAAATCGTAACGTTCTACTGTATTGCATCGTGCATAAACTTTGCGAACCATCGTTTTGGGACGAAGTAACATTAAATTTAGTAGGTCCGTAAGCACTAATCGTGTATCTTAGTCACTCACTTCAGAAAGCAAAAGAAAAGGAAAACAGTATGTAGTACAAGACAAACAAGTCCCGCGATATGGTCATAAGCCCGAATTCAATATTCCAGTTACCTAACCATGTAGGCCTTTTGCTTGAAGTATTCCTTGTAAGTATAACAGTTATAATCTACTGGATTATAATCTATTGTGGATGACCTGTCTATCAACCTGTATTCTGCATAAGTCTACGATTAGGTCCTACGAAAACCACTGTAAAACAATTATTCATACGGCCAACACGGTTGTGTGGACAAAGTTAACTCGGCATTTAACCAACTGCATTCTTCTAAAATCCCATTCCGACAGCGAGACGATGTAGAGACTTGTTCTCTCTCAATCTACTGCTGGGGGCTTAGCCTAGCTCAGTTCGTCAGGCATTTGCCGGCTTCACGGGTTACGACAAAGTAGAGAATTTACATGGGAAAAAGAAGATGAAATCCCTCATATAGAGAACAAAGGGACCGAGCGCGGTGGGTGACCAGTAACGCACTGGCCTCACAATGTAGAGGACGCCGCGTTGAATTCCCGCCCGGCCATCCATTGTTTCCTCCAATCACTCCAGGTATATGCCGGGATGTTTCCCCGTAAAACCCTTGAACGAATTCCTTCATTCCCCTAAATCTTCTCCCACCTCTAATGACCTCGACGTCGATGAGACGTAAACAAATAAAGAACGAAAAAATCAAAAGGATTAAATGCAGCTGAAGTACGATATTAGGAGAAGGTAGTACCATAGCACAGACAGTTTGAAACTAGGATAAATAAATGAATGAGAAACTATAATAATAGTTTTGTTTTTAATATTAACTCGTTTATGTTAATACTTCTTGAAAATTACACAAGGAGGATATACTAGTGAGAAACGTGGGTGATATAAAAAGACATCAATTAGTTTACAACATTGCAAAATAAAGATTCAAAAACCAAAGTATTGACTGTAAAGCATAATTCAAAACGAAATAACCTCATACCATCGTCTGGTAATTATGAAGTGCACATTGAAAGTCAAGATCATCAAGAAACGGTATGGACAATGTAAGTACGCAACCTGAAAGGATCTTTAATTAAACCAAAACTGTAAATAAGTTAAGTACACAGAAGAAAAATTAAAACATTTAAGGAAGCTTCTCAAAACAGGTAAATAATCATTAATATACCCTACACTGTGCCAAATTTCTCGCTCTGTAGGTCTGTTGTAAATATATTTGATTTGAGATAAACTTGGAAATGATTCGCATATCTTCCGTAGCAGAACAACATAGCTGAACGAACGGTGACGTTGGGATGGTAAAAATGTTGAAAACCAATACGTGTGAGTTAAATTAATGTTCACTTCATTTTGATATTAACACCGAACTGTAACAAACAAAAACTGTAACAATGCCACACAGAGAAATGGGCTGAAGATACTACTGAAAAGCAATGAAACGCTTAAGGAGAAAATAAACAACGACAAAAAGTTCAAATAAATTGGTATGATATTAATTACACAAATTTACTAACTGAATTATATGGATCACAACATACAGTATAAGAGAATAATATGGCAGCAAATATATAATCAAAGAGGATGAACATTAAGCTGAAAAAGCACAGTATTTTAGAAACAAAGTATACACGAAATGCAAGAAGTTATTAAACGAACGTAAAGAATTGTAAGGAGAAATGGTTATATGTACACTTGTACTAATCATTCGGCATGTAGGATAATCAAGCGCAATTTTGTGTAAATTAGTGGTGCTGATAGGAATCTCTCTTAAGCCCATAAGAAACAGCTACTTCACGAAGGATTATACAGTGATGCTCTTTCACTGTGAGTAGTGTGCTAGTAAAAAAGAAAGATGCTGGAGTCAATATTTTTACAAAAATTTGGAAAAGGCAGATTCGTTACGAGATACAAAAATGATTAAAAGAAAAATGTATGAAGAGATTATTCTAAATCTAGTCAACAGCCTACGAGCAGGAAATGTACATGATGCCAAAGAAAAAAAATTTAGTGTACCATCAATTTATCATAAAACACGCAAGCACGGAAGCGTCGAAATAATACTTAAATTTATTACTTATTGTAGTATGGATTCTTACAGTCATAAAATTACAGATTTTATTGATTTTTTAACGTTTACGGGTCGTCGACACTGTGAAAGTTAGAACTGGGTGTGGGCAGAAGTAACGGGAAGGAATTTTGCTATGGCCTTTTGAATGAACCATTCCGACATTAGCTTGGTATTATTTTGGAAAATCGAAATCTTGTTGACTGGATCGGGAATCAAGCTTGCGTGCTTTCGAACTCCAGGCCCACACGTTAAACAGCTCACTGACCAGGCTTGTTGACTTTACTGTAATTGATTACCCACCTCGGAATGTGGCCACCAAAGCGCTTGGCTTTGCTCGATACTACTAGTCAAAGAAAGAAAATTTGTTCGGTCTTACGACTTGGTCACCGAGTTTCAATTTGCGTGCATTCTGCGTCTACTGCGACTGGACCTTCAATTTAACGTGGATTCTGAACTACGGAGTGTCCTAGCGTATTACAACTGAATAACGCAAAGCTCGGAAAAAAATTCCTAACTGCACAGCGATTCTGATGCGAGACCCCGAATTTTTCAAAGCGAGAACGTAATCGAGTTGGCTACTAGACCACTCGGTACTACACGTACTTAGCATGTTCGAGTGGCTATGGTGAAAGAATTTCCATTCGCTAGAAAGGAAGGTGCATTATTCGGAATAAAAATTTCACTATATTATGGACCAGGTTTTGGTTCAAACCTTAATCTCTGCGCAATACATATCGAACAATAGTCTACCGAGCGTGGTGGTGTAACGGTTAGCGTTCTGGCCTCGCATTCGGGAGGACGGCGGTTCGAATCCCCGCCCGGGCATCCAGATTTGGATTTTCCATGGTTTCCCAAATCACTCCAGGCAAATGCCAGGATGGTTCCTTAAAAAGGCCATGGCCGAATTCCTTCCCATTCCTTGCCCCAATCCTTTCCCGTCTCTAAAGACCTCGCTGTTGAGAGAGGTAAAGCATCCCCCCCCCCAAAAAAAAAAAACGAACAATAGTATACGGTACTGTTGATTATCTTCCGCGTAAATGAAGGGACTACGTAAAAGAAGCATTTCCTAAGTTTAGGTCCTCAGTGCCCTCTTCCTTCTGTCACACTCGTACACAAAACTTTACATTTACACTCATCTACAGATTTATAGTAAAATTAGACATGCTTGAGAATTCGTACGAAAGCAACATTAGAACACAATTTCCAGGAAGGTTCTATGTGAAACGTTCTGCAAAGTATTGCTAAATAAAGTAATGTAATATGGAGTGATAACATAGCGTAGCATATTTCAATAATTTCGTAGTTAATATTCTAGTGAGTGTAAGCCAGTCTCGGTGAGCTACAAGCCTGGGCGGACGTGGAACATGAGAGCGCGTTTGCAGAATCTGACCCCTTCCTGCAAGGCCACAGAGGCAAGCAGTTTTGACTGTGAGAAACAAGGTTCGAAAGGTTCTGGTACCTTCTAGAAAGACTCCTCCAACTGGCCAATTAAACTTTGCATCCACAGCGCGTGATGTGAACTGGCCAATGGGAGACAGTCACCCCACCCTTAAGCGACAGTAGAGTGACGCGTTCTGTACCCGTCCTCTGCGCAGTTTCATTTTGAAGATCATGCCGTAAACTTGCCAATTTTTATGAAGCCAATGACTTAGGCAGTGTTAGAAATTACACCACCAGCTCCACCCTTCGTATGCTCACGAGGCGAGGCTTGTACCAACCCTCCCACTATTTTATTCAGCCATTCGGCTATAGTAAGGAAACACATTCACTTCTATGCATGTTAAGATGTACATCATCTGTATCAATTCACTTATCTCTCCGAAGAGTTCAAGAATAAATGCCTGTTCATAACATCTCGGAAGTTATTTACAACAATACCTCACGTCAGTAGTTAGAGTGATTATTTTAGTTCTTTCCAGCCCGTACTTGCAGACGCCAAAGGGAAGAACCAGAAGTTGACGGCGAGCAGGCTGGACGAACTTACGTGCACGCAGGGGTAAGTCGAAGGTAATTCTTCGCTCGGCCATTACCACGCGACAATAGTTGCGATTTCGATTTGACGTTCTTTCCGCCTCTGTCGTGGAATCAGAACCACGAAACGTCCTGGCATAGATCATGTGACTAAGCACAACTCTTAATAATTCCTAGCCCTATCAGGATTTCATTGCGGGACCCCAACTTTGGAAGTAAGTGCCCTTAACCACTAAGCCACATGACCGTACACTCGTTAAATCAGTACCATGGAACGTTCTGGTAGAGCTCATATGGCTGAGCATAATTCTTAAAAATTCCTGGTCCAACTAGGATTTGTTTCAGGGATCCCAACTTTTCAAGTAAGTGCACTTAACTGCTAAGCTACCAGACACCTCACAGCTAAGTAAAATCGACAGTAATCACACAAACAGAGCTGCATGGCAATGAAACTTAAATGCCACAGTTGTTTCCGAGGATCATGCATTTAATAAAAGTATAAAACGAAGACGTATGTGGCGAAGCGATCCATGGTTACAGCACCAAATAGCAAAGTGCTTCATAATCACTAAAATAAAATCCACCCTTTATGATTTAAAACGTAATCTAATCTCGCTGAGATTGCGATTTAAAGGCTTTGTTATCGTTACTTCTTTTCTGTTACTTCTCTCATTGTGTCGAAAATTGCCTCTTATTTCCGTCGCGTCACAATACCAAAATTTATTGACACTGTCCCTGGCTTGGATGCGATAAGAAGAGTCCGGCCTGAGCGGAACGTGCCAGAATAGACCTAAACCGTCTCAAGAGATGGCACAGCCATTCGAAAAGCAAGCGAGGCCGAAACCCCCGGAGGAACCTCCTAACTCGGGACACCGAAACAAAAGGCTTCAATGCTTAGCCGGAACTTGTTTACTTCAGTGAGACGTCCTTCACTCATTTTCTGATACTATCACTTGGAAACAGCGTAAACATTCATTAATACTATAAAAACAGCCAATTTAACTGTAGTACAGAGACTTAATGATCTTAACTAAGGTAGTTAGTTGATCTTTATTACTACAAATTTACTGACCGAAATATTTCTAAGACATGTGATTATCCCCAAAGAGAAGGTTTAAACAGTTTAATTTATAGTCTCTACTTTTTTCATTTACATGCATTGAAATAAAATGAATACTGTATTTTTTGTAGCAAATAATACTGCATAATTTCTTTAGTTCAACCTACAGAACCATTAGAAAGACGACAAAACAAACGAGAAAGCAGTTATGGTGCTTTCTGAAAGTTGACAGTTTGGCACCAAATACATTTTATCTACAAAATAGAAAAGCAAGTTTATCATAAAAACATACGCATATCGATTTGTTTTTCCTACTGAGTAATGTGAAATGTTTTTTTTCTGATTAACTTCCGTACTCTTTGTCCTTGAAAATTTTTGCTTGTAGACGTCGAGTTCATTAGAGGCGGGAGAGGATGGTGTGTCAAGGAACGGGAAGGAAATCGGTCTCTGGATTTGTGAAGGAACCATACCAACATTCGCCTGCAGTGCTTTTGTGAAACCATTAAAAAATCCAGATCTGGATGTACGGTCTAGTATTTGAACCTGCGTCGTCTAGAATTACAAGTCCGAGCTTCACCTCTAACCCACCAGGTTCGGTGAAGTCAACAGAAGAAGAGAGATGTTGAAGAGTGTTGAAAGTGTATAAGACATTTTTGATAATGATGCATGGATGGATATTGGTAGAGGAATTATTAGTAGTATATTGAAGGTAAGCAATGACAATGGGCATAAAAACTAACATTTGATTTCAGTCATTAGACAGTGTGTAAGGCAGTCAGGGATATTAATAAATTAGTGAGTGATATGGTGAAATAATTCTAACTAAAAAAATTCCAGAAATAGTCATGTAAGCAAATTACTACATGAGTAAGTGATCCTTCCCAAATTATTTCCTTAAAAAAATTAATTTATTTTAGTCTGAACTGTTTTCTGAATAGAAATACAAAATTTGTATTGTACATCAGGCAGGGGGTGTAGTATAAAGAAGACAGGTATTTAGTCGGTAATCACGCAAACAGGAAAAGTAATAACGACTAAATTGATAAGCGAGGGTGGTAATATTGAAGATTCCTGACAACCTGATACAACTAAAATCCAATACATCAGCGTCTTCCAGCTCTGGAAGTGTTTTCTTGGCAGACGACGAATTGCTCAACTACACGTCGCAGTACCGTTGCAGTTGTTCGTTTCCAGTGTATGCAATAACAGTTGCAAGATTTTGAAGGTCAGTGAAAGCGAACTGACGCAACTTCACCATCATTTCGGAACCTAACCAGATTAATGCTGTTACTGTCAGGAATTTCACTGATTTCTGCTTCGTACGACTTTGCCGTACTCAACTGAGTGCTATGAGGAATAAAGACCTCTCTGAATTGCACGCTACTATAATACAGGATAATTTTTGAAAAATTACCGTATCTTAAACACTTTCGAGCTGTGACACTGGTTACTATATCTTTGAATGCCATCTTGTACATTTTCATGTATGACAATGACCTAGTTTTCTGAATACGATGACTCCAGTAATAGCTTGATTAATAGAATTACTTTACTTATTACAAAACTAATCCTTTGTCAGAAGCTATACTTGTGACTTCGTACGATTTCTTAGGTAAGAATTAATGCAATCCTATTTTTTTTAACACTGAGAAATTAAAATGTTTAAAAACGAGTACTAGATTCGATGACAGCTACGTAAAGAAAAGTTTTAGAAAAAAATATTCATATTTACATTTGCAGTATTTTCGCTTAGGCTCAGGACTAAAAAATCTTAAACGCTTTTCTATCAGCGGATAGAGTGCATTGTATTTATTACAAGCTGTTTTTCGCAAATTATCAGCCTGAAGAAGAATCTTTACCATGATTTCTAAGGCATCTGCGGCCGTCTTTATTCATATGTAATTTTTCATGGTATGCCGCGTTGTTTATTTCAAAATCTGAGCTTTTGACTGCCATCCTACATCCTTCGTCAGAAATACTGTTTATGTTGACATAGCAATTAGCGCCAAGCATCGCAGAGTAAAAGATCGCTATCTTCGTTGATTTTGTTGGTATTCATTAAAATTTCTGCTAACTCTTTCACACGTTGAGGCTATATATACTTGGTATCACTGACTGTAATTGTTAAAGTGGGTGGATAAGGCTCACTGAAATCTTCCAGTTATTAAACAGAGTAAAAGACAAATTACACCCACAACAGCTTACGGGTGTTTATGAGATCCCCTGCACCTGTGGCGGTGTTTACATCGGCGAGACAGGCCGCACTGTTTCGGAGAGACTTAAGGAACATATCCGCCACTATAAATATAACAACAGCGATAAATCCGTCACAGTTCGCCATGTTATTAATACTGGGCACGAAATAAAGTTTCAAGACACGAGGCTGCTGTGGAGAGAATACCAGTGGTGGTTTCGACGTATGAAAGAGGCAGCAGAAATTTTAAACAATACCAACAACATCAACAAAGATGCTTGGTGCTCGTTGCTATGTCAATATAAACAGTATCTCTGACGAAAGCGGTAGGACGGCAGCCGAAAGCTCAGATAATTAAATAAACAAGCGACATACCCTGAAAATCTATTACTTATGAATCTTTACCATGTAAAAAATATATGTTTAATGTAAAGAAATCATTTTAATGCTTCGTTCTACCTCATTTTGCCTTTGCAGTCTTCGAAGGAATCCAAGTTGTGCACCATAATTAATTGAATCCAACCCACACGACTACCTCCGCTGACGAGCAATGACGGTCATCCACTTGAGGTTCTGTAATCTATTCACTGTTCCGTTGCAAATATTTGCAGCCTAATAGATCGCTCCTTACACTCCTCTACACTGTCAAGCAGTGTCAGTTTATCCGCTAAACAAGTGCGGACGGTATTGTTTAATGCGTTTATCCGCACTTTACCCCGAGAACAATACAACGGCTTTGAATGATCCCACTTGTTAAGTAATCGCATTTACCTCTCAGTGCATTTTCTTTGCTGTCACGCAAACCAGACATATGGGTTTCATTTTTAAAATTGTCGTAATATAATTCATCACAGCAGAATATTTAATTATGAAATCTTTTGTGTACTAGTTAAAAATTGAATTAATTATTAACTGGTTAATGGCGGAAAGCAGACGGAATAATGAATTGTTGTTGGAGTTGCCCATAATTATATCAAATGTTGTTTGGGTGCACGCAATAATATGTCTTTCTAAAGAGCCTTTTATAGAAATAATTTTAATAAATATGAAAGACACATTCATTGTTTGGTCTCTGTATCTAAAGGTATTAACGACGATGGAGTCAATGGCTTTCACAGAGTAATTGAATTTTAACAAAAACATTTTTCTTAAAGAGTTGAGGCTAAAGATGTTTGTTTAGAATGTTCAATGTGAACTTAGATAAGCTGTTTTAAGAAAGGTTGTTTGCATTATTTTTTTATTGTTGTGAAATATTTACAGGTAACCTATTCGTGATAAATGTAGTGACATTAGGAAAACTGGATAGCCACTTTGAAAGTACGGCCCCAAAAAATATGGTAGCTTTTCAAACAATAATGAAAATATTGTCCTTAAGAAATGTCTACTATTTTACATAAATATGAATGAGTTTTGATGATAAAAGAAGTATCACATTTTAACATAGGCAGAAGTTACCTGTTTATGCTCTGTACACCGTGGTCACATTTCTATTAGTAGAGCTCCGAAGTGATATTTGACCTGACTGTATTAATGTCTTGTAATTGATGCATAAGTTCCACATAATAGTCGTCACAAGTAGTTACAAAGAGAGATATTAGCAGATAACAGGCGGCTGAGATGAGGTTTCTGAGAGTGACATAGAACGTAACAAGGAAAGGTACGATCAGAACTGAAAACGTCAGGGAGAGATTACAAGTTGAATCATTGGAAGGGATTTTAATAACGAAAAGACTGCAAAGGCTGGGGCATGTTATGAGGATGGAGGAGGAGAAAGTGACGAAGTTAGCACTTTTGAAAGTGGGAAGGAAAGGAGTCCAATTGGAAGACCACGGGCAAAGTGAATAAAGATATAGAAGCAAATGGAATAGGAAAAATCTTGGAGTGACCGCAAGACTTGGAAGAGGATGTCCTAGACGACCTAAAAAAATCGGAAATGTCTTTTAATGATGATGATGAAGAGGTATCGTGGTACACATGGAACATTACATTTATATCGGTTGTAAATATGAAGCAAAGTGAATACAAAAAAATCATAATTCAAACTATCTACATAATATTTGAGAGTTACGCTTGAATAGGGAATAAACACTCCCCATCAGCGAAATGTTTTATTACAGTTCTCAAGCTAATGGAAACATTATTTGCGTAGCACATGGGCCGAACAGATTTTTCATCAATTGAAAATACCAAATACAAAAAAAAAAATATTTATAAACGAACTCGTTTTCCCGACCGGAAACTTGGCGTTCTCGTTTCTGGTGGCGTCACCATTTCAGAGCCCTCATTTCAGCGATGACGCAGTTAAATCGGCCGTTTGGCGAACTGAAACACATTTTTAGTTTTAACGGCGTATGAAACCCTTTTCCCGCTTGTTGCGTTCGATACTTTAATTTTATGTCGACCGTTTAATTTTCCCTTCCCTTTATGTTCGTTAGCCAAATCGTCTACAGTTCGAACTCTGCTCATTTTCGCCACCAGTTAGCGCTCACGCCACATTTGCCTGCTGCGCTGTTACCGCGCGTGATAATAAATTCATTGCCTCCGAACAATAACGCCGCTTGCTATCAAAAAGTAATTAAAATCGCACTCATATAAAATATATTTGCGGGCCCGTCGCTGGCAGAGGTGAGACCGTGGCCTCTGTGCTGCCGCCAGTGGCAAATAGCGCAACTACTTAACGAAGTTCAAATGGAGTGGCCGTTAGCCCAATCTGTGACTATCAGATGCTCCAGGGCATGCTACGATCAGTAGCGCTCCCCGACGCTCAATAACCACGCAGAGTATAAACCCATTCCGCCACCTTTGTCGTATCAAACAGAACTTTATTGCTCCTTCAGAGATCGTAACCCCCCTGAGGCGACCCCAACGATTGTATCTACAGAGGAGGAAAAGCATAAAGGAAACCGTGGCAGAGATGCTACTGCTCGCCGGAAGTGTCCCTCGAGTGAAGCCATTTGCAGGAATATATATCTCTGGTGGCACGCAGATGCGCGCGCCTGCTCTGTGATGGCCTATTACGAACATTACGGCGAGAATCTGCAATCCAGCGACGGTCTAACTGTTTAAATAACTGCTTTCGAATAAATTTCTCGGCTGTTAAACTTGGCGGACGCGCAGTTATCGTCCAGGTATAATTCTGGTTTAGGGCCACATAAAACTGGAGCGTCTGAGACGAGAGAGTGAAATTTATGTTGGTGGCTTGCCAGTTGTTACGGTGTCAGGTGAACATGCTACCAACGATTAATTACCCTGGGCGGCCATTACTCTTATCTCCATAGAAGAGATTGCAGCTGCATCGTATGATGCGCTTAGCAGTGAGAGAGCGTTCTCATTTTGGGTACCTGACTTATGTCCACGAAATAATCATCTTGTTTTAGTAAAACAGTACTTATAAAATATGTTTCATTCATATTTAAATCGTTCGCGCTTTATCTTAAATACACTATAATCGAAAACTATTCATCATAAGTAACAGCCAACATCAATTTTCTGTAAAAAAAATAATGGCTGTCATTTTTTAAATTATTATTCTTAACTTGAATTCCATCGAGAATTTTAAAGGAAGCAGTACATTTATTGTCCTAAGTCAAGTTAATTACTTTATTCACGAATTCTGCTTTTGAAATGGCACCAGCCAGTAATATTATTTTACTAAAGGTTACGCGGAATGACCACAGCTCCGACAGACAAGCGGAAGTTGACGCTGCCGATTTTCAGAACACTCCGAGGAGGATAGTTTGATGTGCATTCTTTTCATTAAATACTTGTTGATAAAGCACAGTATTTTACAGTCCTAAGCCAAGGTATTAAAGAAATGTGCCTATATTTCCGAGATAGTATCGAAAATAAAGTACGCCACCAGAAAACCTTACTAATAAAAAAAATCATTAGAGGGATTAAAACAAATTTGTTGAAACGATAGACTTTTCTAAAGATAAGTATGAATATGGATGCATTTGTGTTTTAGAATAAAAAATTCATTAATACACCACCTCTTCGTTAACGTACCCATTTTTGAAGGAAAGAAGTTTACCTTACGAAACTTAAAACTAAAACAAACCTTTAAACTTCTTCCTGTAGAACATTATTCTAACCTATTACAATGGAGGGAGGATTAGCTACAAAAGGTTCTATAGAATTACGCCAGATTATCGGTGGTCGGGTTTCGACTTAAAACCTTATGTTCTGGAGGAAAGAAAATGACCGTCCTGTATTTGACATGCTGGCTCCAGTATTTGTTCTTTGGGAGGACAGGTTGTGAACTAGGTCATGTTTACAAAAACTAAGATTTCATTGAGCTACAATTTCAATCTTCGATACGTTTTATAATAAACGTAAAACAGTTCTCATTCATCAGTCACAAACCATAAAATAAACCCATTGTAGTGACATATGTGTAAGTTTTAGTGTTCCCAATACAAAATAAATTATTCTTTCGAAATGCATAGATCACTCAATATTTTTACAATGTTCTCAATAAGAATGGTATAAAGAATAGTTGATTTGGAAACAAATAAATAAGCACATATCTGGTGTTTAATTCCCTTTTTCTGTTATATCTCCTTCAACTTGAGGATTTAATCACTAGCACAGAAAGTTCTTTCTTCACAAAAATGGTTATTAACAAAAGAAAGTTAAAAAACAATATAAATGAATCTCATAAAAGCTAATGCTTTTTTCAGCACTGTCGTCAATCTACTGCAAGCACAATGTTGATCGGAGGTTTCACCGTTTTCATCAATGCAATTAAGATAGTGGCATCATTTAGAATTTATTTTAAAGGGATTGTGTCATAAAAATGTTCCCTACTTTAAAAGTACATGGCAGTACCTGAGAGATTTAAATCAGTATTTTTGTAAAATATTTCTGGCAAAAACTTGTAGTATGTGTTTCTTTTTATTAATGTGGCAGCATAATTGCTGGAACAATTAAGCTTTTGGTTACAGTGACGTTTGACCTTTTAGATTCCCAGGAAGAGCGTTCAGCATTTATATTCCTCTGAATGTGTAATAACGAATCTATTCACACACAATTCCACATCAGTAAGCCAGGTTACTCACTTGAAGCCCTATTAGACGCAAATGTATGCATTTCTAGCACTAGTTAAATCCATTATAACGTTCATTTATGTAACAACAATCATTATCTGATAATTTATTCGAATAATAACCCATTAATTTTACTGACGTTAAATTAAACTTAATTTGTCAACCAGATTGAATCTTAATCCGTTCTGGACTATCTATACTCCTCATTTCCCACAGAAATTTTTCTTTTCTGTTAATGTTCTTTATATACAACACTATATGTAAGGTATTTCAGATACGAGGTTTGTTGAGATGTTAATTCCATAATTTTTTCTCATAATTTATTAATTAAATTTTTTTTTGAAATATGTCGAAATGACTGCTATGAGGTTTCGTTAATTTTAACTTATTGATCATACTGTACTGGGCGCCATACTGTCAAGACTTTTGCATTGATTACAATTATTTGTGATTTCAATCCACATGACACATATTTAGGAACAGGACTGGAAAATTAAAAGAGTTCAGAGTACTTATTCGACAAAAAAGATCTAAGAAATACACATTTATTATTTCATTAAATTTGTCTTGCGGTAACAAAAACAGTTATAAAATACAGTTAATTGATTGGTCCAGCTAAAGTCTCCGGGGAAAGCCTTTATGAGACACAGGGTGGTATGCACAGATGGAAAATTATTGCAAATAGTCTTTCACTAGTAGGTGTAAATTTACCGCATTGTTCGTTTGGTAGTCGAACGGCCTCGTCAAAAGTTACGGTCACATCGGCTGTTCACTCAGAGCAGTTGTCTCTAGTCTCGTAGTCAAAACTGTTCCCCTTGCTTGCTGCACATCGAGCAACCAAGAAACCTCTCTTCGACTCTCGGGACCGTCCTTCAGCGTTCGCCCATCAATCGATCCCTTCGGCAAACAATCTTCTCCTCTCTCACTCGCTGTGTTGCTGTTAATGTTTATAACCAACAACAGTATCTAGGAACTAAATTTATCTTATTGACTGTTTAATTACCCCCTCTTTCTGCCAGGCATTGAAGTGCTTGGAACTTCAGGCGGCAGGTCTGTGGGTGGAAGTCGTCATACACCAGACACCCTCGATATGGGTAGTAAAGCCATTTATATTTGGCCGTTTTTAGCTTAAAAGCTTTTCTTATTTTCCACCCTTCCTCGGCAAAAACAGTCTTGCTCACTGTCGTACAATACAATGGACGGCGGCACTACTTCCATCATACTATTCCTGAGCTAACGTATGTGTCACGTTCGCCACTAAAATTATTGTCTGATTCATCACTGCTATGACGTGCATTACAATGTAGGCAGCTGAAATGAATGTTTCTTCAACAAGTAAAATTTTTCTGCATATTATCCATCAGATTAAGGTCTTAAGCCAACCTGAAACATTAGTTCTTATATTATTTCAAAGCAATTACACTCTTCAAAGAAAGTCCTACTTAAATCATCTTTATATGGACAAAGGCATCTGTAATGTAGGATGAATGTAGGATGAATACTGTACATTTTGCTAGTATATTCCCAGGTTCTGAGACTAGTGTTCATTATGAAACTGGATAAATATTTCTGCTGGGCTCTCAGCCAAAATCACTGGAACCTCTTGTTTAGAGTTGTTGAGAGGACTGATGTAGTTATTTAAATTATGTCGGCCCTCTTTCCATAACATATCTAGAATGAGCCCATACTATCGTTCAAAAATAGTAGTCCGTTGTTTCAACAGTGAAAGCTTGTGGATTTCGTTTCCTCGATGAATGAAATAGGCGCTTCACTGATCTTTTAATTCGCGGCTCAAAATGTAGCGACCGAGTGTCGTCGCCCGTCGCAGTTGACACAGAAACGACGTTCCAACAGCCTCGAAATGCTCCTACAATTCAGACGAAATGGTTTTATCCGCCTCTTGTGGTATGAACACTTCTTGTATGTCTGAGATTCTCGACAGTTGCAGACATACTTCCAATGCTCACTGACAGCTACAGGACCAACAGTGTAACTCCGATCGCCGGATGGCACGAATCACGTCATTATTGAAGAATATGAAGCTCTATTTCTAAATTAACTCAAAGTCTTAAAGTCTCCCTTCTGACACTCATTTCACACATATACTGCGAAAATCCTAAATGAGACACACACGAACGTTTTATTTTCCAGTAACCAAGACTTCAGTCACAGCTCGATGTTTATTTTTCGATAACACAAATCATCTTAATATTTGACTACAGATCCAGTATATTTTAAAATTACTTGAAACATCATGCAAACGAGGAAGAAAATAGTCAAAGCATCTCTACGAATACTTCACTACCGTTTATCTTGGAGAAGAGTGGCATTTATTTTTTAAAACGCTGCATATGTAAATGGACTTTTGCCTTTAGAACCTTCATTGCGTCTTCATTTTTTCGCTCTAGTTTATTTGTGAACAGCCGGATATTAGTGAACTAACTTACACACACACACACATATAAATATATGTATATAAGGCGTCTTGATGATCATATTTTCGGTTCTTAAATATTTTACCAGTGCCCTTTTCTGCTACACTTGTGCTTTAACAATTCATCTGAATAGTCACAGTACATAATGCAACAGTTAGTTTAAAATGCGTTATATCTGCGAAATGTGCACAGACAAACTCTGCAACATTTATCTGATCTTCATAAAATTATAAATTTACCATTTTTTGTTATTTCCTCAGAATTTCAAATATGGGGGAGATTTTTTTTTTTTTGTTTCTTCTCTTGTAACTACTTGAGATTAAACTGTTAAATTGTGACCATTGTAAGAAGTGTGTTCGTTATACCTGAAGCCATTAAAATCATTAAATTGAAATTTCAACGATTGAAGTACTTTGTAGAGTCTTAAATTAATTAATACTAGAAGGTAATTACCATTGCGTCGGTTAAGGGAAACTTATATATCACCACTAACTTCCAAGCTGGGATATCAAAGAGTTTCATCAATTACAGATTTCTCCAGTAGAGGCAAAAAAGCAATATGCGAAAGGTAAAATAACTTGCCTCAAGATTTAAGTAAAGTACATTATAGTTCTTTGACCTTTCGACTTTATAATCAATAAATGTATACAAATCCTTAAAGTAGTCCGCATCACACTTTACACATCGCAGCAAAAAGTTCTTTTTCCGCTAACGAAGTAAACATAAGTTGGAATGAATGACCTGACAATGTATTGGATGGGAATTTAATACATTCTTATATAAAATAAAATATACTGGTTGGAATATAAGGACGGTGTAATAACATGATATCAAATGAATGCGATTGTATCTCAAGATATCAAACGATTGTAGATTATCATTGCTTTCTTCGGCTGTACTCCGATACAATACATTTTTTATATTGGACTGTAAGTAAAGTATGGTGCTATTTACAGTGCTCTCTTCATGCTTTATTCAAATACGCATTTCTATAATATTTACGGCATTAATATGCATATTCTATTGTCTATGTAATATCTTTCAATTTTAAGATCATAAACAACCCTGATAAAATTATAATTAGACAATTATTTATTTTTGTGCTTGTAATAGAATTTTTAAAGGCAATACAGTAATTGGATTTATACTTGGAAGCTATGTGCCGTATTAGGAACAAATTTCATTTAGTGAAGTCGTGAAATAAGTGACATCAGCAGTGAGGTTCATAAGACATCTCTTTTACATAGGAAATTTTTTTTAAACTGACTATCCGCGTCAATTACAGTTAACGGACTGTTCATAATTTCTACATCTACATCTACATATCTACATCTACATATATACTCTGCAATTCACAAAATTGTGGGTGGCAGAGGGTGCTCAGCACCAAAGCTAATCTCTTTGTTGTGCATTCCAATCCCTAATGGTACGAGGGTAAAAAGAATTCATATAAGAATCAGTCCGGCACCTTATTTCTCTAATTTTATCTTTCCTGTCCTTCCGACTCAAATAGGTTGGTGGAAGAAGTATTTCACTACACTCAAAAGTGAAAGTGGGAGTACGCATGTTTTCCAATAAGTTTAAACGAAACGTTTGTCGTCTATCTACCAGAGACTCCCAACCTAATCTACTAATCAGTTCTGTGACGCTTTCATAAGGACTGTAGCAAGCGGTCACGAATCGAGCGGCTCTTCTCTGTACTTTCTCTATACTTTCGATCAATCCCTTACGAAACGGGTCCCAAATGGCACAACAATAATCCAAATGTGGACGCACAAGAGATTTGTACGCTATCTCCTTTGTTTGTTCATTACAATTTTTCAAGATTCGACCTATGAATCGCAGCCTAGAATTTGCTCTACCTACTAACGAATTAATGTGTATGTCCCATTTCATGTTCCTTTGTACTGTTACTCCCAAATATTTCATAGAATTGACCATATCAATAACTGAACTGTTTACCTCGTATTTCTGAACAATTGGATTCTTTTTGTTAGTTATGCTCATTGTCTTGCACTTTTTACAATTTAGATTAAGTTGCCACTCAGCACACCAAGCCAAAATAACATCCAGATCGCGCTGAATTTCTAAGCAATCGGCCAAATTTCTTACTTCCCTATAAATAACAGCATCATCAGCAAACAATCTAAAAAGGCTTTTCACTTTGTCTCCGAGATCGTTTAAAAAAATTAAGAAAAGAAGTGGTCCTATTACGCTTCCTTGAGGTACACCCGATGTAACATCTAGATTGGAAGAACTTTCTCCTTCAACGACAACATACTACGACCGACCAATTGGAATATCCTTTATCCATTCACAAAGCTGATCCGATATACCGTACGCTCGAAGCTTCGCTAAAAGGCGGTTTTGTGGCACAGAGTCAAAGGCTTTCTGGAAATCTAAAAAAATTGCATCTATATGTGAACCTGTATCGATAACTTTCATTACGTCGTGTGTAAATAGGGCCAGCTGTGTTTCACATGATCTTTTCTTCCGAAATCCGTGTTGATTTGTTGTAAGCAAATTATTATCATCTAGAAAATTCATAATGTTCGAGCATATAATATGCTCCAGAACTCTACTACAAACAGATGTTATAGATATGGGACGATAGTTCCCAAGATCACTTCGATCACCTTTTTTGAAAATCGGAGTTACTTGCGCGATTTGCCAGTCTGAAGGTACTTTTCGCTCTTCTAATGATTTACTGAATATATCTGACAGAAATGGCCCCATTTCCGCCGCATACTCTGAAAATACTCTTACTGGAATTCCATCCGGTCCCGGTGCTTTCCCCCACTTCAGGGGCTCTAATTGCTTAACGGTACCTGCAGTATCTATTCGTAATGATTCCATCACCGACTCGCCACGGCGTGGGAAAACGGGAATACTATCCTTATGTTCATTTGTAAATGAATTTTTGAATACAGTATTTAGTACGTTAGCTTTATCGCGGCTTTCATTAACCTCGGAACCTTCACGAATTAGTGCTGGAATATTGCTGTTGGTACAATTAACTTTTCGTACATACGAGCAGAATTTCTTTGGGTTTTCTGTGAGACTCTTAGAGAGAGAGTTGGAATGAAAATCGTTGAAGGCCTCACGCATTACATTCTTAATACGTCCTCTTAAATCAGCTAATGTTTCTAAATCGCTGCGACACCCCTTCCTTCTTGAGCGTGCGTGTATTTTCCTTTGTTTTTTGAGTAATCTTTTGACTTCGCATGTGTACCACGGTGGATCATTCTCCCCCTTTATTGTCCGCTTTGGTATATGTATTTCCATGCCTTCCCTGACTATATGTATAAAACGATGCCACATCTCTTCAACGGTGTCCTTTGTTGACTTGAAGTTATGGTATTTATTCCTCAGGTAGTTTCTAAAACACTCCTTTGAGGCCTTACTGAATCTGTATACAATCCGCCCTTTTTTCCTTTTTTGCTCGGTCATTAATTTGATAGTCGCAATTACCGCTTTGTGATCGCTTATTCCTGTGGTCGTTGAAATGTCGGTGAATAATTCTGGCCTGTTGGTAACCAGCAAGTCTAAAATGTTTTCACTACCGTTATGACACCGCGTAGGTTCATTAACTAGCTGCTTGAGATGATTATCTGACAACAACTCGAGAATTACTTCAGAAGCTGCTTTATCCCTGTTACCTGTGATGTGAACGTAATTACGCCAGTCAATATAAGGCAGATTGAAGTCGCCTCCTAGAATCATAGCATGATCCTTAAAACGGCTAGCTATACTATTTACATTATTTCTTAACTCCTCGACGATAGCTATGTCCGAATCGGGTGGACGGTAGAAGGCGCCTATGATGAGTTTTGACCCAGCAACGTTGAGTTTAATCCATATGATTTCACAGTTCGTATCGACGTCTATTTCATTACACGGGAGAAATTTACTCACAGCTATAAATACCCCACCTCCATGAGAATGTAATCTGTCTTTACGAAAAACGTTCATGCTATCCTTTAAAAGTTTCGGCGGAACTTATTTCCGGTTTCAACCAACTTTCTGTACCGATAACGATATCCGCTTCTGTACTAGAAATAACGCTTTCAAGTTCCGGTTGTTTGTTACAAACGCTTCTACAGTTAATTACGAGAACTTTTAACTGACGAGATTCTTTTGCGTTGCTCCTACATTCCGGTGTTGCATCTGATTGGGCTGCCCGTAAGTGAATTTCGTGTTTCGGGTTTTCCTCCCTCAGCCTAAAAAACCACCCAGTGCATTCCACATGACCCCTGCCGCCCGTGTAGCCGATTCACGTGTGTAGTGCACACCTGACCTATTAAGGGGAACCCTACAAGACTCGACCCTATGGCGAAGATCGAGAAATCTGCAGCCAATGTCATCACAGAAACGTCACGTTTGAGTTTTATCTACTTTTTAATTAGGATACTGAAGTCTACAAACGTATTTTCAATAAGACTTGCGTTATTGATTATATTGCTCGCATTTCCTAGGACTCTATAATCTTTTTCTCACACACAGTTACTTCTAATAAATTTAATGTAAATTCTCGATTATGTTATTCTTTAAAACATTTCATTTTCAATACATTAGTGAAACATAATACGAATGAAATCAAGTGAAAATAAAAACACCGTTACATATCTTGTTTTGTTATTCTAAATTTCATATGGTGAAACATGAAAAGAATAATATTCGGTAGGCATCATTAATAGAAACAATAAGCAATTGGAACAACTTTCGTTAAGTGGGTGCGCAGGCTTCCACGGTCATTGTCGATGTTATCTTGGTGGTCCGGGTTAAGCCCCGTCAATTTATCGAATCCTAACAACAAAATGATGGCCGAAACATTAGGTTTCGATAAATAGACGCGGTTTAACCCGGACAAGCAAGATAACAAATTTCGTTAAACTGATTTGCTATTGGATATGACTAGTTTTTATGACTATTAGTATCCTCTGAAAAGCAATACAAAAGAGTTAAAGCTCGGTGGCAATAAAATATCTGGCTACGAGAGGCTACATGAACACCTGCAGAATTGTGCTTGTATATAGAACCGCACCCTTCTCCTTATAGTCATCTCTCTGCTTCCTGTTTTCCATTCTATTTAATTTCGTCAGCAATAAATTCTATAGAACTTTTTTATTTCCATTAAAATATAGCATTTGCTCAAATAAATTTTATTTTTCCAAAAATTTCTGATAGTGTCTACGGAGAAGTATTAATATGTCCCTTGGAGCCATCGGGGGATCAGATTATTAATGAATGTATACAATTTCGAATTATTCATTGGCTCCCAAAGTTATCTAGTTGTCAAATGTGATTCATTCCACACTGTGCAGAAGTTTTAGATGTCAGCGGAAAAAAAGGCATTGCGTAAACTTTTCCAGTATGTGACATCATCGCAATGACGTAAGCAAATGACCTTCCGCGCGCTGTCAACGCCTCATACCGCGCACTGAATTACAAACTGACAAATTAATGTCCAGAGTGGAACGGGGCGACTGGCAGTTCATATTACGATACACACGTTTAATAATTCCGCAAATAATTTGAACATCAGTTAATTCATTGTCTTCTGACATCGTACTAGACAGTTATATTTAGTTCAATCAGAACTTGAAACGATAACGAGCGAGTTTTAAATTATGACATGTTGCTAACATGCATTTTATTTTCTACTCGTATCTAAAACTCGACTTTATTTTTTCAGACGATAACGCAAATAACACTGTCCCGACAGCAGTTGTATAGTATCCATGATATCTCCGAATCAAAACGTTTAAATCTTTGTTGACTTTCTCTACATTTTATTGCAGGGAAAGAGCAAAAATGTTAGACATAATAATTATTTAAATCTCTAGTAAAGTTACAAATTCAGTTCCCGCTTAATTTTAAGCTGTTATTCATATACATTTTCACTGTTGAGAAAGTAACGACGCAGTGCATTAGCAAATTAGTAACTGAAATCTTTTATCAATTATAAAGAGCTGACGACGTCGAGGTCCCGCTCCTTTGAAGAACAATTCTGGCATTCGCCTGAACTGATTCTGAAAAACTACAGAAAGCCAAAATCAGGACAGCAAGAGGGGGTATCGAATCCACACCCTCCGGATAACAGGCCCATAACTGCCGGCCACTGGGTTGTGCTTTCGAATTTGAATGGTTTGAAATACGACAGGATATCGAATAGTTAAAATTGAAAAGAAAATGTTTCTATATCTGCGTGTCGGAAATCGTTATTTACAGCTGGTGAAATAGAAGGCTCTGGACTCTAAACAGTTAAACGATGCGAAATGTTTTTATTTTAATGTTGCGTGCCATTTTTTCAGGAGTTGCTTAGTTAATTAGTTGTTGAAAGACAAAGCCAATGAAACTGTCTTTTTTAAAATTTTATTTACCGTCGCACGCGTTTCATATCCCATCGAGGCATCGTTGATGATGAGTCTGCGTTAACGTTTACACATAGATTTACAAACTATTTAAATTATATTTTATGCAATTATAATCTTGTAACATTTCCTGGTTCTTTATTACTTACTATTTACATTGATTAGTTAAGGCCTGTAGCAGCACATCTCCACTTTTTTTCCAAAACAGGTTCGGTTTAGAACATAATCCATCCTGATCTGGGTTTTCCATGGTTTTCTCGGATCACTCCAGGCGAATGCTGGGATGGTTCCTCACATTAGCCCATGGGCGCCTCCTGCCATATCCCGTATATCCCTTCCCAACTATTACCCTTTCGGATAGATGTAATGCACCATCCCCCACACACTTCTAGTGAATCGCGGAGTAATAATAATAATAATAACAATAATAACAATTTTCGGAAACTAATAATTGTAAACTATGCGCTTTCTCACTATTCAGTTGTCTGCTGTGGCCACATTATTTGTTTATGGTGTTTTAAAAAGTGCACGAATGATTGATGTTCTTCCTATTATGGTTTTTTTAATACGAGGACGATGTCAAAAACAATATTACCTTTGAACTTTAAATTTGCCTCCAATTTCGATCATGTTCTCTGTTTGTATTTAAAAAATACTTAAATCCATGTTAAACTGTAATCAAAACAGCCAAAATTTTCATCTTCAGTTACTTTGTCAAAAAATAATACTGTTTTAATAAAAAATACTTTAAGTCGGAGTGCATTTCATCCTAAAACAGAAAGTAATTACTGCCTATTAGTAAAAAAATAATAAAATTGATTAGAATTCAACGGTGGTGGGAGATGCAATGAAATTTACTTTTTTTCTTCCAAAAGTTATTCCATATTTATTATTCGTAAATTAATACATTGGATCTGAATTAATTCAATCTACTTTCTTTATTAACTATAAGAATTATTACTATATGCTTTTTTCAATTAAGTGTTCTGATCAGAACTAGTGAAATGTATGTTATAAAATCTGAAGCTAATTATAAACTAGGTTAACGTTGATGCTGACTGTGTAAGTGCATTTCAAACAGCATTGAGCCGTTTCCTGCCTTATCAGTATCACTCAGTGGACTTATTGACTTCCAATACATTAATTCCTTCCGCGGACAAGAACCACCTTCAACCAACTACTTTACTGTGTGGACAATTTTGAAGTAGCCTGACTCGGAGTTCGTCAGTTTTAGGTTTTCGATTCAGTGCGAGTATTTGATATCCTTCTTAATAAGTCAGTACCACCATTGCAGTAGACTTTAATGAAAGACCACTTACTTTATTTATTGAAGTGCAACGTCGTATTGATTTTAGCTTTAAGCGACCGCCATCTGACCTAACAAATTTTGATGTAAATGTACGGAATCCCAATTGCGCGGGTCTCAATCTACACATAGCCTGCTAGCTAATTTCTTAAGAGGAAAGGGGGTATTCACAACCTGTTATCGTCAATATCAGCAAGGAATATCTCAGATACGATGGCATTCTAACTGTTGCCTGCAAATCGTGAAAATTTATGTTTAAATGGATTTGCCATCTACTTTTTGCATAATGTGTAATTTTGGAGGTGGAGAATGGAAACGCCGCTGCGTTTATTTCAGCGACAAACTGTAATCAGAACGAATGCCTATTGTACATCGCCGAACCAAACTGGCATTTTCCAAACAATAGTCAATAGTGACTAGAATTAAATCACAACTAGAGACTGTCATATGGATGAAATGTGAATATGTTTGGTAGAAGGTGTTAAAATATTTACATCGGTTGCTTTCAAGAGCAATTATGTTTCAATCGTGTATGTGCATGATTTTGTTATTTATTTAAAAGTCATAAAAACTGAGAGTGGAATTCTAACAAAAAGAAAGGAGAAGTAATTAGCTTCTGGAATAATATAGTGAAATTTCAATACGGTACAAATGATTAAATCAACAGATTAAATCAACTATCATGACTGAGATCGTACGTTTGATTGTGGGGTTATGGTCGTAACTTGTTAAGCAGTCATATACTAAATGACGTCAGTTTCTAGTATTGGATTTTTCGCCGTTGTTTTATCGTCTATTTGTAAATTATTATCGTTAATTTACTAACATTCAGTAACTTGTAAAATCCAATTCAGACATTAAATCAAAAGCCTAGTAAAAGAAAGCCTAAATTAAATCAGAAGGTTCTCCAGTGTTATTCAAAATGCTTAAATCATTTGCAAAATCGAAATCCTACATGGTGAAAACGTAAATGGAATTTAAAGAAATCAAGTTTTCAATGCTGATAATTTTAACACGTCATTATTCTTGAATGCGCGTATGCGACACATTTACCTCAATCCCATATAGAGAGCGGTGCGCATGGAACTGAAAGTTTAATATTCAAACAAATTGTATGTATCCCGTCCGCCGCCGGTTGAGCTATCGCAATTCTACATACAGCAGATTTCAAGTCAGACACTAAGCTTTCTACTGATGGAAACCACTTCAGAATCTGTTCAGTTGGTTTTACGTGATGCCGGAACAAACAGACAAAAATTCCAAAAATAAAATATTTTCAGTGTACAGACACAAATCTGTTACACTTGCCAATGACGAAAAATACTTTTATCGCCTTAACTTTGTGCTTTATCACCTTTGTAGCTCTGTTAGCTTCCGAAGAAAATTTTATTCAAATACAGCGACGAGAAAAACTTCATTCTTATACAGTTTTGTAGTATCATTGATTCAATGGATTCCTGGATATATAACAGCAGGCTAGGAAGATGAGCTGTCGGTAACACGGCAGGCATTTGTGTGAAGACCAAGTGTGTCTAGGAAATTTTGCAAGTCTTTCTATAGGTGACCATATTGAGTTTTTCTTTTTCAAGGGAAGCCTTTAAATTTTGAAAATTGGGAGCCTGTAACGCCAATCTTTGCATTCTGAACGGTACAACAGAAGCGTCACAATTTCGTCACAGTGTTGCCATAATTACATCGATAGGTGTTACCAATTTCATCAAGCCAACAAAGTCGGTTTGACTTTTCATTTAGTCTTTTACATAAGAAAGTCACAATTATGTACCGTAGTGAGAAGTCACTTTTAAAAACAACAGACCGAAGCATGTTTTTGCATGGGTCTAAAACCTTGGATCGTCAAGATAAGTTTGTTGAAATGGATTGTTAAAAATAGGGTCACCAGATTAGAACACATACCAGATAAGGAAAAACGCGGAAGAATAATTTGAGTCCAAGATTACTTGAGTAAATAAAGGATTTTTTAAAATATTCTTACTATATGGCTCGTCGCCGTCCGAGTCATTAGAGTCGGGAGAGAATGGATGGTCAAAGAATGCGGATGAATCCGGCCACGGCGCTTTGAAGGAACTATACAGCGATTTGGCTGCATTGATTTCTTGAAATCACGAAAAAACCGAAATCTGGAGAGAGATCTGAATACGGTTCCTCCTCAATACTAGACTCTAGAGCTACCGGCCAGCCACCAGGCTCGGTGAAATACAGAGCCGTCCTGTTACATTGAGGGAAATGTTAGATTTAAGCTACAAGAAAAATTTAATGGAAAAAACAAATAGGCCTACCATGAGAAGAATGGTGGACTTCAATGGAAAGATAGGCAGATGTGTCGTTTGGGATACGAATGACGGTTTTTTGAGTAGTAGAAAAATCTTTAATAAAATTAATAATAAGAGACGATATCAAGGATGATACGGGAGATGGAGCTAAATGGCAAGAGGCCCAGAGAAACATTGAGGGACAGACGGGTGAAAGGTGTTAAAAAGTGTGTTTTAGAAAGAGGGTGAAATTGGCTGACAGTAGAAGAAGAGAGATGGTGTATGTAAATAGCGTTTGAGAGGCTTTATTTCCAAGCAGACCTGGCAATAGGTTGGAAGCTGCTCAAGATGATGATGACAGTATTCAAATTGACCTTTCCATAATGGTCCTTGGAAAGAGAGACATTAATATGTTTTAACAGTAAATGATCTCAGATCACTGTTGTTAATTATAATATTATGCTTGCGGCAGGTGGACACAGCTGATGTGCTTTCTGTGCTGTTTGTGCTCCGTAACGTGGAGAAGCGATCCGCTTGGACTGTTGCTGAATGCCGCCCACAAAGCGCCGAGCCGGGTATTCCTGCTGATGAAGGCAGACGCGGCAATTCTCGGTGTGCTCTCTCTCACTATCAAATGCATTAGTGGCGCGACGCTCGGCCATTCATCACCGCATATTGGTCCGTGCGCGCGCCCGCATAAATCACACGAGGCCGCCGCCACTGTCGGCTAATTGTATTCTCTCCCGCCTGCACGCCACGCCACGCACGCTAATATTTGCTCTCTGCTCTGGCCGTCGCGTCGGCACTGACTCGTGATTGCTGTTATTCATCTTTCATTCTCATTACTGCCCGTAATAACGCGATCTCGCTAACGACAAGGCGAAAGGAAATAGGCAAAATCAAGCGTCGCACGAAATGACGTTCCCTACCTATGGCATACAGTTTAACGATTGTGCTACCTTAACGCTTCACGCTGCTGCAGAAAGGTATGAGATCGACTGATACAGAAGTGACAACATTTGGCTATCATACCTTTACTTGGGCTTTACGCCTAGTCTCTCATCGACGTCGTGGTTATTAGATGCGGACAAAAAACGGGAAGGGCTTCTACAACTACCTTATATGAAGGAACACGGAATTCGTCTGGAGTGATTTGGAGAAACTATGGAAAACCAAAATCCGGATGGCTGGACAGCAATTCGAGGAGCCTACCATGTAAAGCAATACTATGAGACATAAGATGACGCAAAAGATGGAGACAGAGTTCCGATCGCCGAAATATCATGTGAAAACACCGTGCTAACTCAGCTAGTAACCCGTGAAGACTATATTAATAATAATGTGATCGTAGAACGAAAAGTATTAAAATTTGCAGTGAATTATATGAAACAGAAACAATATAAATGACAAAGTAATTATAATCTAACAATAAGTTCGCAATGTTTGCTATTATCAAAATCCATAAATATTTATTTTAGTAAAAACCAAATACCTGTGCAGAATAACTAAAAGTGGAAAAAATATATTCTAATTCAAAATACAAAAATGATCTCATGATGTTTCGTGATGAAGAGTCTTGTATTTAAGTACAAGATTCGTCATAATATCATATTTGATTCTCCTATGGAGCATCTGCTGAAAGTTCATCGAAGATGAGATCTTAGCCGACCAGTACAGATGCTTTCGCACCTGAAGAAGACGACGGGGCTAATCGCCGAAATATCGTGTTTTCACAACTCATCCGTGAAAACTTCATTACGATTATACACTGAGAAAATCTCCGGTCTTACACAAAGACGAGATGTTCGTACGATGGTTTATGAACCTGACTTCCCGCTGGTTGACGAGGTAGCAATCTATAGTAAGTGTCATTTTGTTAGAGCGTAGAAATATTCTAACTCCGATGAATAAGGTATAATTGAGCAACAGCAGGTACTATGACAAGTGCATAAGTGGCGTTCTGAACAGAAATACAACTATTAAGCGTCGGAAGGCTTGCAAGCTATCTAGTGACCGCATCAGGAACGACCATAATTGGGTTATAGCTCAATCACTCCGTCCAAAGGTGGAGTGTAGAAAATCAACGTAAAACCTTTGGCAAAGTCCTCTCGCTCTCATCGAGCGTAGTGGGTGAGTGGTTAACGCTCGGGCAACCAGATTTGTGTTTTCCATGGTTTCGCTGCAGGTGAATGCCGGTATGTTTCCTTCAAAAGGCCATGGCCGAATTCCTTCTCATACCTAGCTCCATCCTTTCCCACCTCTAATGACGTCGACGAGGCGTAAAGCCATAATAATAAAAACTCTAGCACTTTCTTAACACTCCCACACATGGATGAGCGAACAGGTTAAATGACCCAGCGCCGATCCAAAATTCGTTGTGTCTGGGGCGGCTCGGATGGATTGGCGTGGCTCGGCAGACCCTGCTGGATTTTCGTCCGTAGACACTTTTGTCTTAAATATCTCAGCTTTCCGACTTCACATCAAAATGAAACACACCCTATTTTACTTTATGCTTGTTATCTCACACAGGAAATGGACTCAGTTTAAATAGTTCCAGAGTGTAATAGCTTTTAAAATGCGGTAAAAGCAGTAACTTCTTTATTTTCGACCATCGTGTTCTTCTATACTTAGCAGTGATTAACTAGTCTTTTATACACCGAGCTTGGTCGGAAGGACGCGGGTTCGAATCCCCATACGGTCATTCAGATTTGGGTTTTCCATGGTTTTCCCAAATCACTCCAAGCAAATGCCGGGATATAGACGAATTCCTTCCCACTCCTTTCCCGTTGGAATGGCATCTACGAGGAATAAAGCCCGAAGTAAAAATAAAAAAGCTTGTATTCAACTGAAATCAACGTGGTGTTTTGAGGTTAAATCCGTATAATTGCATCCTTAAGTGCTTTCAACTTTTTTTCCAATTCTTTCTATGTGGCATGGAACTAGATATTATTCGGTGGGCCAAAAATTCGAATTGTAGATTTGTTCTTGATGTTACGGGACTCTTTATATCCATTATTTATCTGCGCCAGATTTTTTTAAGTGGAAAATACAGAACTAATAACACTATTTCAATACGATATAACATATACAAGCATAACCATAGCCAAACCACATAAATATATTTGTCTAGCCTACAAGAGTTTCCTAAATTTTTCCATTTATTGTTACTATCTTTTCATTGAATTAAAAACAGTTTGGCTTTGTAGGTAGTGGTGCCTAGTAAAGATGGTTTATGTGGTATAAATTCTAAAAAAAAAAAAAAATAAAAAAAAACCGGGTTCACGCGATAAACAAACTGTCTACTTTTAAATGAAAGCATGATTTTTGCATTTATTTGCTCTGAGTAAGAATAAGTATTTAAGAATATACACAGGCGGAAATTAAATTTGCTACACCCAGGAAACTCTGTAGACATATCCAGGGTCATACCCAGAAGAAATGATAACAAAATAAATGGATCAGGTTAAGTTTAATACCTTCAGATACAGTTGTCAGTATGAAGTGCGACCACCTTAGGCACTTATACATTCGTGGATCCTTGGCGGCATGTTCGGATGTTTCTCTACACCTGCATGTCTTGTGCAGTCAGTTGTTGCATAATTTGTGCTGGGTGACCATGTGATCTAATGTGTCTACTCCTGGTATCCCAGACAAATCTGGCACTGTGTGATCCAAATTGTGATCGTATCCCTTGCAAGGTTTGTGTTGTTACGGCCACAGTATGAGAACGGAAAATATGCTGTTGTAAGATGCAATACGGATAGTGGACATGAAGGACATCACAATAGGGTGCAGCACCCCATCCACATAGTGGTGGACTGTCATTGTGCCTTCAACAACAACCAATTCAGTCCTGCTGCAAAAACAGATTGCTCCCAAACCAGGATACCAGTGGCTGTACCTGTAGGACGTTCTGAAATCACAGCAGGGTAAGGCATTTCTCCACTACGCCTGCGTAAATGTTGTCAATTATCACTTTGCAACAAATAGAATCGAGACTCGTCTCTAAACACAAATGTACGCCATTGACGTGATCATTTGCGTTTTGCATTACACCAGTTTAGCCGTTGCTGGCAATGAAATCAGATTAATGGACACATTGCATAGAGGTCAAAGAGTGTATAACCCAGCTTCAAGCAATTGGTTTACTCTCTCTGCAACCACCGCATAGATCTGGCCTGCAGTCACCCACAAAATTTGGCGGTCTTCACGTGCTGTTGTCCATCTGTATGGTCCTGTGCCTGCTCTAGGAGTACTAGAGCCTTCTTTCATCCACAATGTAATAAGTCTGTATTCTGACATTGCACTACAGCCAATCCTTCGGGAAAATTCACGATATGATACACCCATTTCAAACACGGCTGTTATCCGACCTCTCGCACAGTTAGACATTTGGGAGAAGAGGGTTGTCACTGTTCGCCTTAGCATACTTGGTCAACAAGAACTTGTTAGCAACACACTATTCACCACTTGTACGCAAAAAAAAACGAAGAAATTTTGCATGCTAAATAGCCTCGTAATTCTCATACTATTACATGTAAAACTTTCAATTTTTAATCATTTTATACTTTTCATATGGGGATACTTGGGACCAAATTTAATCCATTTATCGCTACTCCATCAGGATGTTGCACGTTTAATTTCCGCAAGTGTAATTACTCAGGTGTAAACCTGTTTTTTCTCGCCTTCGTTAGCCGATGAATTCGAACCTAAACAAATATTGGCAAGGTTGGCAAAGGATTACGGCTTTAGCTGACACAGTAGACTTAAGTCAAGTCGGCAAAACTGTGGAGTCAAAGGCCTAGACGTTCCAAGAACCGTTGCGAGGGACTGGGTTCTTTGGATTTCTCCTAACGGATCTAGCAGCGGGCGCATATTTGGGGCCGTTCCAATTAGTCCACCTACTTCAAAATAATTTTGTTTAATAGAGTATTACTACATTTTTCTATCAATTTTCCAAAAGTTAGTTCTTTTAATTTAAATAACTCGACGCAAATTTTATTATTCATTTTATGTTAATCTTATGATTCAGTTCTGAAGATTCGTACTTGATTGGATATCTCAGATAAGATAATTTCCATTATTCGAGAAGTTTACCAAAGACAGAATTATCTTGCAGCAATCGCTGTTGGGGAATGCCCTGTTTTCAATATGAACGCAGCATGAAAACACATACCGGCAACATGAGGAGTTACCTATTAGCACCTGCATGTCATGTTGCAGTTCAGGACCATTTGCAACATGAAGAAACCGTGTGACTGAATAACATTTAAGTTGTTAGAATGCGTCGAAGTTGTATACCATGTATTACCAGCTCACTGTTCTCAAGCACAAGAAGATGCTGCGAAGTATTTGTTGGATTCAAACTTAAAAGTTAATTAACTAAATTTGAATCTAAAAGTGGTTTATATTAAGTGTTTGTATTTTTAAACCAAGTCAGTATCTGGCTCGCCCGTTGGATTGTGTATTCGAAGCATTTCGGAATTATGTATTAAAAAAATTGTAACAAAATCTTCTCGGGTGTCCAGCCGGATGGTAGTGTAAAAACACGAAGTTTAGACAGCTGACTCCGCTGTCTTCATCAGGTATACAGCAGAGTCAGCTGTCGAAACGTCGTCTTTTTACACCACCATCCGGCTGGACACCCGAGAAGATTTTGTTGCATCGAAACACCGGAAAAGTCTCCATTCACACATCAAAAAAAAAAAAAAAAATGTAGTCCGCCGAATTCTTTTATTTTGAAAATAATCCTTCTAGGATTCAGCAAATCTTTTGATATATATTTATTAGTCTGTAAAAATAATGACTGGTCACCTGCAAAACAAATCATTAAATATGTGTATTAAGTAACAAACTTTGCTCCTCAATAATTATTTCACTAATTACTCATCGTTTTCAGGAAATTTTCTTCATACATATCCATTGGTAAATTAAAAGATCTTTGAAATTCAGCTTGAAATTATGAAAGCTGCAGAAGTTTCGACACTTTTTATGAAGAGCGAAGTTAGTTAATGCCACTGTTAATTGTAGAGTACGAACATAATTGCATTTTGGATGTTTACTTAAACCCAACTAACAGCTTTAATCTAAGATATCATTCACAAAATTTAAAGACATTAATATTATATTTGCCGGCAATTAATTGTTTGTACGGGGAGTAACCCGACAAGATCAAAGGCATTACCTTAGCTGCCAATCTCTTCATCTAACAACGAAAACGTGAAATTTTAATAATAATCACCCTCTACTAACTAACTGCGGTATATTTACCATCAACGCATACACTCATCCGTACCAATATCTAAAGTAGATGTAAAAACCTTACAGACCATCAGCATATAAGTTAATTAGAACTGGACGAAAAGAAAAGTTAGGAGGATCTTATTTCGCCAGCTATGGTAACTATTCTTAGAAGTATAATAACAGTCACCGATTCACACGATTCTCAGATTGTTATGTTGTTAAGTGTCCAAGGTATTTAAATGCAGATGCTTGCAGGCCTATTTTTTAAATTCATTTTTACCCTAATAACAACGTACACGAAAATCATGGTTACGTAACTATATATCTATGCGACATTTTTCATCACTATGGTTCAATTAGAAAAACAAATTTTACTTGGCAGGATACGTAAATTCACCTTTGAAACTAAAATTCCAGATCCCGATCGTAGAATGCATAATTCAACTGAATTTGCTCAAACCGAATTGTTTCTCGAACACCAAATTCATGTAAGTATCATTATGTGGAGAAAAACAAAGGAATGCTTATAATTATTTTAAAATTTCAGTTATGTCAAAAATCCCAGATGCTTTTTGTGATCTAATTTCATTTCTTAATATTGGTTTTATTGTTAAAAGATTCTCTTGCTTTATTGGAAATCAGAGGCACTTCGTAACTCTTTTTATTACATTTTTCTACTCAATTTAGATTCTTTGGCGTATTTCGTTATTCTTCTCAGAAAATGAAATACCTCAGCACAGCTGAAACTGCTCATCGTAAATTGCGCTACTCGAAACGCCCCTTCATAAACAGATCAGCCATTTCCGCGCTATCCATCTATTTAGCAACGTAATCCATCCATCTTAATCTGTGGCGGAAGTTTTTGTCGGCGAGATTATCGGGCAAGGCTCTCCACTAATACATCACTCCCACAATCCATCTTCCTGCTGGCTTCCGACCGTCACGCTTTTCATCGCAGTTCTGTTCCGAGGCTGCTGCCAAAATAACCTCCATCTTAAAAGCGTTTGTCAAGTTTTCCACAGTTCGGCCATAATAACATATCGCTTCACTGAAGTACACACTCATATTTGAGGTAACAAAAACTAGTAGTTCTCTAGAGTACGAAATATACTACGGAGGAACATAAACATCCTACAGCAGTGTTACTTGTCTACCATTAGACATACCAGCAATCACACAAGTATGGCGACACAATAATCAATGAACGCTGTGGTATACCACAATTTAATTATTATTTTAATATGTTAATAATTGTCATGTCTTGTAAATTTTAAGTTGAACGTCATAGAAATCAATACAAAATTAGAATAAGGACTCTTAAACACAAAATATCTTTAAATAAATTACTTGAAATGAAAGGAAAAGTCACGGTATAATGTTAAAAGTACGAAAACACTATTGAAGTTAATAGAATATCTAACATATCTTATTGCATTTAAGAAATGAAAAATTACCCAATTTATTTAATAAGATAAACATGAATGTAACATTATCGATGTGTTATTGAATATTAATTAACAAGAAGTCATTCATGAGGCGTTAAAGGGCTCTCAGCGGATCGTTCGATATCATTACTATTTTATGTCTTTGATGACGGCGAGACGTTGAAGTACAATCAGGTAAAAGCTAAGCTTGGTATAAACCCGATGGTTGGTTGTACCCTCCCGATAGTGGTATATTTAGCCTGGTATTGCAGGTAGGGTAGGCATTTCCTTTCCTCCTTACCTAACCTAATTCGGTAATCCTATAGTATTTATGGGACCTACAGTTTAACGTGGAATTTGAACAATAAAAAAACTTTCTGCCGTACTTCACATTACACAACAAGCTGTGCCAGAGGTGAAGGTCGGGATAAGGGTGAATCAGATTACCGACTGGCAACTGTGCACTTCCTCTCTCCCTCATTGATATGGTGTTTTGTATAGGAGTACTGTTCCAAGTAAGGCTCATATGCTTGAAGTATGTTATAAGGATGACATCACAGAAAACTGCAAGTCCAATTCATGAGGCCACTGCACTCCCCACAATACACTGAATGAAGTCTTTTCAGCATTCGAACAGAATATCTGAACGCTTGAAACCAAACTCAGTACTTCTCCAATACAGAACAGACAAAGAATAAAATGAATCACATGTTTTTCGTAACCACGAAGACTGCGTGGCATTTCCTTGCTGCTAAATCTCCTGGTTCTTCCTTGCGAGCCTCCGCCACAGAGGAATGAATTAGACAAAATTTAAATATTAGTTTATAACAACCACTTCTCTGCTGTCGTATTCGCTATACTATTTTCACAGCGCTCGTTCTTAGCCACTTATTCTATTTCCAAATAAAATCCGCGACTTTTCCTCACTAAGAATTTGTTTTTTGTTCTGTCCCACGAGATCAGTGTTTTTTCGAAAAACTAAAAAAAAAGCAATCCAGAAGCCTTATTAACAGTGACGAATCCAGGATTTTGATTTCCGGGTGCTTGACTTGGCCGAGGGTAGGCTTCATAGGAGGGGGGGGGGGGGGGGGGGGTCGACGAGAGAAAAAAAATGTTTCCCAAAATTACGTTGTTGTCGGGGGTGACCAAGACGCATTTTTTGGTGGGAGGTTTGAGTCCCTAAGCCCTCCCCCCCTTTTATCCGACCCTGATTTGAAATACAGTATGTTGCCTTAACATGTCCCACTATGCCTTTTCAAACGAAATTGATAGCTCTATCCTCAACGAACAAAAAACTCCAGAAAAGACAAAATGTTAAAAAATGTTGATCACGCCCCTTCAAAAAACTCCGATTCAATTACTGTCCCGCTACAACACGTCCTTCACTTTATCTTCCCCTCTAGTTCACTCGTTCCTATTCATTTTCGTCGCTCACATTTGGATATACATCTGCGTGGCTACCTGTCAAACCTTTCTTATGGTTCGTGAAGAAACCTCTCTCGTTCCAAACCACCTGATTTTTTTTTCCAAATGACCATATAAATCTAATAAATAAACCTACTAAACACATGCACTCACGCACCATACATAAAGTTGTAAACGAATAATAGCAAAACATTACTGTATCACACATATTGAAATTGAAAATTGGCGCTGTCAGCACACCACCGTGACGGTAAGAAAACAAGATGGCTACTGTAAACCAGTGGTTAGCGATAAGTCGCAATGCTTACATCCGGCTTGCAACATTTAAGACAAAAATGGCTTTAGTGGTAACATGCTTTGGGGAAAGAGCAGAGATTTGTGGCTACGAATTCAGAGGACACCAATGTAAATAGTAAGTTGTAAAAAATGAGTAAATGTTTCAATTAAGGATTATTTTAAACATT
>JARYHS010013631.1:39733295-40084458 GCA_031002005.1 Vandiemenella viatica | reverse complement strand
GGCCCCCCAGTTTCTGCTAGCCAAACTGTCTTGTGAACTATGAATTCAGCATTGTTTTTAGTAATCAAACAATGACCATCCCGCAAATCTTCAACATAAAATTCATTATTCTCATCTACTGAAAATGATTGAGAAGCCACAATCGTCATGATAGGAACAATTTCTATCTCTTGAATCACCCCCTTCCTGCTCTCAGAGTATACTGCTTCCTCAGTAACATTTATATTTGACTTACTGTTAATTTCAGAAAATTCTGTATTCAGATAACTACATACTCGTAATACCAAGGATTCTAACTTTGTTTGCAAATTTTGACTCTCAGCCATTTTTTAGTAATTAGCAAAATCAACATACAAAACAAAATTAAGGAAAATTAAAATCTTTCCAAACTGCCACACATTTACATGCAAAATAAATCACTTGAATATTCAATGCCGTACTTACAGTTATTCCTCACTTTGTATCACATTATATTTCACTTAGAAGCACTTAATTAATCATTAAACACCACACTGACTTCAAACACTTAACCACACTTTTCACAATCCACTGTAGGAAGACGATTTTGAGGCCGAAAGAAATCCACTCGTCGTCGGAAGATTACAGGCCGATTCCCGATGGAAAAATCTCCGCCTTAGGCCGAAGAAGGTCCGCTTGCCGTCAGATCCGTGTCGCCTATATAAGCTCTACGTGTGGCGTAGCCGGTCGAAATTTTCTCGCAGGTTATTTTCGCTTATCGCCGATAATCCGTCGCAATTTCTGCAGATTCTTTTAGAAGATAAACATCCCACAGATGTTTAAGAACTTCTCGTCATGTCAACGGTCGCCATGTTAAGGTTCTTTGGTGGGTTAATTTACTGCATTTATTAATTAAAAAGTCCACCAAAAAACAATGTATGTTGATGCTCGTTTATTTTCAATCAAACAAGTCTGGCGACATTCACAAGCATAGTTGTTACAATCCAAAGATGCAATCGAAAACTGAATGAAACTTGCATGAATGTCTCTGTAACACGGAATTAATACTAATGCAAACTGACTTCTCTGTCCAGGAGATCTGTTTATATAGAGTCTATCGAAATTACGAGAATTCTTCAAGGCATCCGCCCGATATTTCTCGATCATTAACAATCACTCAAACAATCAAACATATTAAAAACAATCGGAATTGATACAAAATTAATTAATAACATTACAAAATGATTAGAAATGGTAATTAGAGATACTTAAATACAAAATTATTTACAGAAATCCTTTCAAATGGTGGAAAATTGTCCTGTAGACATCGTAACATACATTAATACAAGTAATTACAAACTTTTAATAAATTCTCCTTGCATCATTCGGTTCTTAAACATATTAAATGGTCTTTAAATAATTTTTCTTACCTAAAACAAAGTCTATATACACTTATTTACAAGAATTTACAAAATAAACATATCAAATCACTTTCAAGCAAACTTTGGCTCACTACAAATACTTCACACAGTACAATATTATTCAAAATTCAGGTATTAGGGCTGTTACAACCATGATAAATTAAGTTGAATCGTGGGGCAGTCATATCAGCGGAAGTAACCCATAGTTTTGAATTAATCAAGTTTCAACATAAATCCTTTGAATCTCATGAAAATATTATACGATTACCGTAGCCAACGGTAATCTGACACAATTGTTAGGTCCGGTGCAATGGATCTTGTTCGTACGAAATTTCAGTATCGTCGAGTCAACGAATCTTTCGGTTCTGGTGTTGCTTGAAGACTTTTTGACTATATTCACAATTAGGTGTGTCTCTACATGTCTGTGATAAATTTTTGGAGAAATGAAAGACAGCCTAACAATGATAATATAAGCATAATTTAACACAAAACGTAATGAGCTGTATATCTGATCAAATTGAAGTTCCATTGAAATCTTCAAGAGCATAAAACTGGATGTAAAGAAATACATACAACAATTGGACAGCTGGATGTACATACCTTTCCAAGTCCATTGCTAATTGCACACAGTTAAAACAATTTCGTCAAACAACATGTGGCGGTATACTTGTTCATTATTTCATGGCGTAGGTAGTGATTTTTCAATCTTGTTGTTAAATATATAATATATTCGATTTTCGTCTCGAACGTTTCTTTGATGATTTACACAAATCTAACAGCGTCGGGCACAATTTAGAATTTGCGTATACGTAGCAAACTTTATTATGAATATTGAGTTAAGCAATAATCAAATAGAACTAATGGAAACTAATTTATTTATTTAGTTTATGGCCACTGCACAAAAATAATACAATTTAACATTAAACTACAATTAAAATTCAAAATTAACATGGTGTAGCCAATCTAAAGCTTAATTTGATATATTAATAAGATCTATCGGTGATCCCCTGAAGGCTCGAAGTGGGCAGTCAAATGTCACGTGACGGATGGTTTGTGTTGCCTCCCCGACAATCGAATCTCGGTGAATCTCTCATTCCCCATATGTACAATGATGAAACAGATCTGCCATGACCAGACCTTACTCTGTTAAGAGCTACCCAGGTTTTGCGAGGAAGGTCGAGTCCCTTTAGTGCCTGTTGACTGTCAAACAGGGAGTGCCATTCTGATGTGACTGAGGCTATTCACTCCGATTTCCAAGCTTCTCTCCTATTAAAATTATCAGATATAATCTGTTTTACAGTTTTTACGTTTGGATTTCTTGATTTAAGTCTCTGAAACTGATTATCCATGGCGTCATGGATGGGCAGATCCAAGTTGTAACAGATCTTATTATATTAGGCAATTAGGAGATTGTGTCGTCTTAATGTAGGTGGTTCGATGTTACACAAAACGGGTAGCCAATACAGTGGAATGGTCTTGATACATCCGCTAATTATTCGCATTGTCTGGTTCAAAACTGTGTCGATCTTTTCGACGTGGGTGCTATGTACCCAGACAGATGAGCAGTACTCTGCTGCAGAATACACAAGGCTCAGTGCTGATGTGCGGAGTGTGGAGGCGGATGCTCCCCAGGAGGTGCCAGTTAGCATCTGCAGAATATTATTCCTGGTTCATAGTTTTGTTGCAAAGTTGTTTAAATGTTTATTGTACGACAAAGTGCGATCCATTACGACTCCCAAATACTTGGGGAAGGGGTTGTGTCGGAGAGGAGTGCCATCAAGAAGAACGTCAAGTGAGAGATTCGCCACCCGATTGTTAAGATGGAAGACACTAGTTTCCGTCTTCCCGGATCTAGGTACGAGACGCCATTTTACAAAATAGTTGCTCTGGGTTTTGAGGTCTGCTGTTTAACTATTTTCAATTTGCTGAACATTATAAGATTGTTGTACTACTTTCCAGATCGTCAGCATAAGAGAACTGTCTGGATTCTGTTTGAGGAATGTCAGAAATATAAACATTAAAAAGAATTGGAGCAAGAACTGAGCCTTGAGGCAGACCATTATTCACTCTTCTTACTTTGCTTATCTTACTGTCTGAGACAACCTGGAAAGTTCTGTTAGCTATCATGGTATTGATCAGACAAGTAATTTTTTGAACTTCAAAATGTTCAGCAGTTTGTATACCACGCCCTCTCGCCACACTGTAATCGTAGGCTGCGGTAAGGTCAACAAATACAGCACCAGTCTTCATCGTCTCTCGAATCCTGCTTCTATGTGAGCTGCCAAAGCCAGGACCTGATCCTCGCAGTTTCTTGCAGGTCTAAAACCTGCCTGTTCAACTGGGAGGTTTGCGAAAATAATTGGACTAATGTAAACCTAAAAATAAACGCGATAACTCGCCGAGGAATAAAATGATTTACAATTATATTTGTTAGTGAACCATTTCTGCTTAGGATTTTAAATATCTTGTGTAGTGTAGCAATTTATATTGTTTATATTAATAATTCAGATGTCTATAGTATAATCTGTATTAATATTAAGAAACTGGATGTAAAATAATCTGATTAATGTCATGTTTCAACGACAAGTGTGAACTGTTGTTTGCTTGTTAATACAGATAAATTCCGAATTTATCTCTGCCATCATGTACTCCAAGTCATGTACTGTGTTAATATTGTACGTAGCCTTTCAAAATAACCCATTTATAGTAAAGATTACCATTTAGTAATCTGTTATTAATACGTGAAATATAACATAAAATTATCATCTGGGGAAACTGATTATGTATCTCTATAATTTTTCCCTTAAGCGAGGTGAAGTATTATAATGATTTATTTAACAGAATATTAATTTCGTCAATTTCAGTGTTCCGAAACAGGTGCGTTTGTCATCGACTTAAAATGGCGAACTATGCTAAGATTTATGTTACATTTCTTTTTACCTGCTATAATGTTTCAGATATTTAAAAGTTTTTGAATGATCTCCTTCCCGTTGTTTCATTCGTTGTTATGGATTAGCAATATTTAATTTCGTAAGAATTGCATAACCGAAGAGTTGCATGGCTTGTTAAACAGTATCCATGAAATGAAGGACTGCATATTTTATTAAGGTTCCAAATTTCATTGTTTATCTTTATTTTATTAATCTAATTTTAATTGGTTTTTCAATAACAGTTTCTAACTCGACTATTGTCTGTGAATTATGTAACAGGCATTAGTGAATATTTCAGCAACAATTCACATGATAAACACAAAGCGGAACGTTATTGCCTAACATTATATCTCAGTTGATGACAGAAGCAGCGCAAGTCATGAATAAAATACATTACTGAAATTTGGAACAAGTGGAGTAGAAGTAGCAATATAATTTTATTTATGAAGTAAAATTACAACACATGCTTCTGAGAGGGAGATCGAGTTTTTATGAAGCTTGACCTTTTTCCAGATTTCTGCACTTTCTTCTCCCTGATCACACTGATTAGCCTACTTTCCATGGTTAAGTTATTTTCCGTTATTTTTTCAAATTGTAAACTAAGGGCAATTTGCGGTCTCACAATAAAATTGGATTATACCATTTGTCAGTACTACAACTTAAAAATAAATGATTGCTCACAATTTTGTGCCTGAAAATTAAACTAGATAGAAGCACCGACAACATTTCAGTACTTTTAAAAACGTAGTTCGACTTTAAAACAACAATACGCTTGCTCATATATCAGGCAGCTATTTGGGTCACTCGCGATTCGACAAATTACTTGCGATGTCAGTGATCATTTCCTCGTCAGTTGCAGTTTGAGTAGAATCGCGGCTAACATATCGTCTATCAAATTCTACTGCTGGTGAAATTGGAGAACACTGGGCTATTGGCAAGGAAGCTATATCCTGGGAAACGCTGACTGGTATATTTATAGTTTCTATAGTCATCTCCTCGTTTACTAGCACTTTAGAACTTTCCGCTACACGAGACCGTTTAACCTGCCGCTCTTCCGGCTCTACATTGGTCAGGAATTCTACGAACATAGTGCAGCTTGCAGACGATTCGCCATTACCTGGATAGTACGATGGATTAGGATGAAGTGGTTGTATCTGGGTTTCTCTTTTGCTGTGCATCATCGGCGAGAAAATGGTAGACGCTTCTGGATGGTAGCAAGACTGCAGCGCCGATTTGATTAGTTGCCCCGTATCGGGAGGGTCTGTCATATTAGGGCAAGGCCCCAACACTTAGCAGATTTTAGGTATTAAACACTGGTATTAAATGTCTTATAACGTTCCTAACCTGATATACACTTCACTGAACGATCGAACTGTGAATACACGTTGCTGTTTACTAGACTGTCTTAGATTCGGCACACGAAATTGATCGCTACGAGCGCTCCTGCTAGACTGATCTGCAAACTTTGAAGACTTTCTGCTTTGTTTGAAGGGAATTATCGTGCGTAAAGGGAGACACCACCCTCATTATATAATAGATGAGTAGATCAAATTGGTCGATCATACGTCGCATGAGTTTGATTTGGCCAATAACAGAAGCGCATAACAGAATCGCATGAGTACGGAGTGTTAGTCGAGAATGAGTATGCATTATGGCACAAGAGAATAAGCATCGTCTCCTGAAACGAGAACAAGCGTGAACAAGCAGTGAAAGTATTTCGCAGAGATTTAGAAGTGTTCGTACAGTGTAGATTCTAGATCAGTAGTTCCCAACAGGGGTGATACCGCTCACCGGTGGACGTTGAGAGATCATATGCGGCGTTCCTGGGCCAAAACTAATTTAGGGTATTTTGAGGACCAACTGCCGCTCTCTGCTTTTTACTATTACATCCAGATTTAAGGATTACATCAAAGAAGATTTTTATTGCATTCACATAATAATACGTAACCAAAAGAGGATTTAGCGTAGTCAGCGATTTATTAGCTAAGTAAAAAAAAAAAGTTTTAAAGTAGTGGATGGTGGCATCAAATGTCGAAAAATTAGTGCCATTACACCCATCTGAGCCATCTGATCAATAATATTTTATCATGATACGTATTTGTTAATCAAACTGAGAACAATACATCACTGTATCTATGTTAGTTTGGGCAAACTAGGACCACGTTAAGGCTTCTTTTGGCATGAATTTGCTGTTTATGTGTACACATCAGTGTTACAACTAGGATTGTTAACCCTACAGTTCAACGTGGAATCGGAACCACGAAATACACCAGTATTGTTTATATCTTTTAATACAGTAATTTCAGAAATATGTCCTTGTTTTTTCTGCATATACGATATTGTACAATTCACCTAAAAGGGACACCATCGTTTCACAGTTTCAAAAAGTTGGTTACGTACTAAAAAAAACTTGGAATGCAATGGGTTACAATATTCACTATGAAAAGGGGAGTCGGTGTGTTCTTTTTTCTGGAAACATGGTAGTAAGAAACTTTTTTTTTTTCAAAAGGGTGGCAAGGAGTAACTTTCTTTTTAAGAAAGGGACGATAGGCCGAAAAAGGTAGGGAGCATACGTCCTAGACTGTAGAAGCTAGAATACGATAATGTTAATGTATTCATTATAGAAAGCGCATAAAAAGTTCTAGCGTGATAGTTCCAAATATTGTAATGCAAAGAAAGAGTTAAAATAACTTCGAACAATATTGAGATGATTTAAACATTTTTAAAGTTTCAGTGAAGAGAGAAGAGATTAAACAATAGTCCACAAATTTGTCACACTGCGGGAGAGATGAAATTCCATCACTTGCCAACAGGTTGTTCTCGTTACGATTTTTAAGTGGTTTTCCTAAACATTTGGACCCATTATGTATGGATTAAGTATCTCTTCCCGCCTTAGAAACTACATGCAACACAGAACGATTACACAGAGGTGGTAGACTGGCGTTCATCCCCTCAGTATAAACGCCAACATAAAGCTCCATGGATCTGTTACAAGTAACCAATATAGATCAAAATGCGAACACTACGATAAAAGAGGAGAATTATATTAATTTCGTGTGAAGAATAAACGCTAGAAAGTAGTAATCAGTCCATATAATTTGTTATTAGACTTGGAGTATTAATGTAATAGAAAAATGGGGTTACTATATCAAATAATTCGAGTTGTAATAACTGGAAATGACTTTAAAATACGTACTTTAATTTTAATAATCTAGCCATACATTTATCCACAATTACTGACAATTAGAAGCGTTTGACATGTGGATGTGGAGGAGAATGGAGAGGATAAGCTGAGTGGATAAAATAAGTAATGTTGAAGTGCTGGAAAGGGTTAGTGAAAGGAGAAAAATACCCCAAGTCATAAAAGAGAGAAAGAAGAACTGGATGGGACACTTGCTGAGAGAGGAGTGCCTGATTAAAGACGCCTTGGTAGGTCTAGTTTGTGGGAGGAGAATAAGAGGAAGAGTGCAAAATTACAGACATCAAGGGAAACGGCAACCACATAGAAAGGCAGAAGACAGAAAAGCATGGAGAGCAGCTAAGTGAAAACCTGCCCTAGGGCAGAAAACTGATGATGATGGTGACTGACTATAGTTACGCTGGAAGGAAACGTCACGCACACCACACCTTCGGCTACAGGCATACCAACTTGAACTTTATAAATAACTGAATAGCTTCTTCATACGGATGTAAATGCAACACGCCTTTTCTAAATTAATACATGAACGACTGAATGATTAAATAACGATCTTGAATATAATAACCCGTTCAAGCATTACCAAACATGATCATCGCGCGGCATTTCAACATTAATATAAAGAATGGCTAACAACTTTCATGATATTCAGATGAATCAATTATGAAACTACTTTATCTGACTGACTACCCAAACAATAACTAAATGAGACAATGTCTTACCTCGCCACCTGAAGGCAACAGCCAGACACAGCTCTTACCTCTACATCGTTGCTATGAGAACAGACCTCATTCAATATGGCGACAAGGTTTTTATGTGTTATGGTAAGTTTTTTACGTTCGCAGTCCTTGCGTATGCGAGAGATACGCCCTGAAGTAGCCTTGGACCCTGAACTTGCAACTCTGCAGTTCTAAGTAAGTACGCATCTCGCTCGCATTGACTTACAATAGTATTCATTAATAAACTACTAAAATTCCCTTTTGAATCCCCAATTCACATACTGCCCGTTATATTAATAACTTTTTATTGCTTTGGCTTTACGACTTGTTGGTGTAGGAGTCAGTAGAGTTTGGAAGATATGGTGGACAACAAACAGGGAAGAAACCGACCATGGTCTTTGATGAAGAAACCACTCTACTCTAGCACTGGCCTGGAATGATTTCGGTAAACCATGGGAAACCGAAATCTGGAAGGCAGCAACAAACCTCGAAACCGCATCCTCATGAATGCCAGATAGAAACGCTACCACTCATCCATCGTGCACGGTTAAAAATAAAAACTCTAATTCGACAGCGCGTTACATGTCACTAACAAAGTGTTTACGGTTGACTGCTCTGTTCGTTGGGATGACTTTAACCTGAAATCAGTGTATGCTAACACAGAAGGCCACCAGTCATGTCACAATAGCTCCTTCCCCATCCCAAAGAAAATTAACAGCTTCAAACTGAAACCAAGTGTTAACTTATAAAGTCATTGTATTAGTATAGACGCAAAACTGACGACTGATTTTGATTCTTCTTGTTCCTTTGTGTGCGTGATCTGATGCGGCAGCTGTGATTGGTTTGTGCTCTGCAGTGTAACATGATGAGTATTTTCTCCATTGCCGTGGCTGTTTGATGAAGCGCGCGATGAAATTGTGCACACTGCTTCGCTGGCCTCATCGTTTCTTTTCGGTTCTACAGACGGACTGCAATCTAAAAAGAGAGCTCGAGAAAATTGAAAGAAAAGAGCATCTGCGACTGATATCTACAGACGCTAAGAGAAACGCAATTCTCATTCTGTGTTTGCTCGGTTCATCGATAAGAATAATAAGCAGACGCGAATGTATTTCTAGCAAATAATGTCCTCAATTTGTCAGTCTGAAAATATAACAGCGGCATCTTCACGCTAAGAAGAAGTAAAGAATTTTTTCATGCAGGGAAATAATATCCGTCAATTTTACATCTGTAAAAAGGATTACTTTCCAGTAGGGGTGTTCTTTATTTTTTTTAAAAATAGGCGTGCCTCGTATTACTTGAGTTGCTAAAGTTTATACATAATTCTATTTTTAACCTATTGTATTAGTGATTCATATTTAAACTTCAAAATGCGTTAGATTGCTAAGACTGGAGATAGTGTGTATTCCATTTGAAACACCACAGAGTTACAATATTAAGAGTACTAGATGTTTCTCTGTAAATCCGATTTTTGAGAAGTAACGCTTTCCTAATAAAAACTTCGAAATGGAAGTTAGTTCCCCCTTCTAGTTTCCCCAAGGAACCGTTAAACGTTTAGGAGAAACTCCATTATCGTGGATAGAAAATGATTGCCCTTATTTTGTAGCAAAATCTGCTTAACACTGTGCTACAGAGGGAAAAACAATCAGTGATAACCTAAAACGGTGATATGATTTACCGAATAAAATATAGTAATCTCTCCAATATTCACTGCGACATAATTTTTTTTCAAAGAAAACAACTGAATGACACCAGGTATGCTGGATGATGCGTAATAGATTTTTTTGATCATATACCAGTGACTCAGTTGTTGGTATGCAGTTCGTGCGTGAATTCGTGTAAATGACGTACATCAGATTTCATTTGCCACGAAATTACCAGATCCTCCCATTCCCCGAATTTTATACATACATTCTCGATTAAAAATATTTATTTGATTCGACAGATTCCCTACTCCGGTAAAATAGTTATTCGTAACTTTTTTCGTAGATCCTCCCATTCCTCGCATTTTAAACATACATTCTTGATTAAAAATATTTATTTGATTCGTCAGACTCCCTACTCCGGTAAAATAACTACTCGTAATTTTTTAACCTTTTTTCGTAGCTGAAAATGAAGCTAAAAGCGACTTGTTTTGAGATACGCAAGGGACCAATAACATTCCACTCCCATTTTTTTTATGAACCTGGTGGAGCCGAAGCTGTAAGGGAATAATATATTTTTTTAATTTGTCAATTATGAACCATTTTTTTTATTTGGTCTATTTTAAAACGGTATTACCTGATGATTAGATACTTGTTACCTATTTTAACTATAGAAACAAATAACACTAAAAGTAGTTATATTTAACTTTTTAAATTATGCGAAAAACAAGCAAACATTTTTATTTTGAGATTACTTTGCTATATACTGACACAATTTTGTTTAAAATGTTTTAAAATGAATGTGTACTGCATGCTAAAGGTACCTCCAATAGATATGACTGTAACTGAACCATAGCAATGTGTTTAAGAATAACTGTAGTGATAATGGTAATAATAATTCCGTGTGGTCGTAATGACTTGGTCTATTGGCTGCGGATTCCGCCCCTGTCGTAGCGATGGATATCAATTAACCATGTGCAGCGTGTTGCCTACCGTACAAGCTGCGTCACTTCCATGACTACACCCTCATGAGCTGCTACATCACTTCCCGGAATGTTAATATTTAATTAAATTGCGATGGAGTGCACTCCGACATACAGAACTACAGAAATTGATAAAATAACGTAAATTATATTTACAGAGTACGCAATCTTTAAGAAAAAAGCGCTGTTTTAGAGGTTATAAGCTGAGTGTAATTCAGACGGACTTAGAATTTAATTTGCGAATCATTAATCCGTATTTCACTAACAGTGTTATGAAAGCAGCAGACTTACGTTTCAGGTAATCCAGTATATTTTAAATCTTTATTATTGTATTCTTCATTACCTTGTTCATTATCTGTTAAATGTAAGAGATTTGAAACACCATAAAACCTATTAATTGGTACAGCGAAAATTACATTGCAATTGGTATAGTGTTTGCACAACTTGGACTATTTATTATATAAGTTTTTGACCAATACGTATATAGTTTTCGGTTCTTTATTTGAGGTATCAAGATAAATGAAATCTTATATGTAATAGTCGATTTTTTATCAGAATTTCCGGGTAACCACTTCTGTTTTATTTTATTCTTTATAAAACATTCTTTTTGCATCATTTGGTTATCTTTCTTTTATTCTACTAAAGTATTCCAAAAATCTTAATGTGTACTTCTTTCAGAATATTTAAAGCCTTAGGATTATCATTTAGAAGACATAAAGGACTGATTTCACGTATTTCGGAAAGAAAAAGAAACATTTCACATCGGATGGGTTTCTTTTTCCTTCCCACATCTATTGTTCTTATAATGATTTATAAAAATATTGCACTTTCACTGCTCGATAGGTGATTCACCGATCTTTGAAATCTTATATACACACATATATATAGCATTGGTGTTTGTGAGTGGTAATAGCATCAAGTCACCCATTGTGCACAATGTGCTTATCGGTAGCTATGGGAATTTGGAAATATGGTGGTTGAAAGTGGTACACCTGGGAAACTTTCGCATTTCAACCAAAGACGCGTGTGTCCATATGTTTCACTTTTTAGCCAAAAATATCTAGCGCAGATCACTGGTGTTTGTGTGTGTTAGTAGTATATATTCACCCACCATGCACAACGTTGGGCGAATTTCGGTAGCTGTGTGAGTGTGGGAGATATGGTGGTTGAAAGTGGTCGATCAGAAACATTTTCATATTTCGACCAAAGACATGTGTGACATATTTCACTTTGCAGCCATAAATACCCTGCGTAGATCGCTGATGTTTGTGTATGGTATTAGCCTCGAGTCTTCCATCGTTGCACTATGGTGGTTACATGTCGGTAGCTGTCAATCAAAATTCTTTACAAACACGAATGAAGTCGTGGGCACCAGTTAGTCTTAGTGTAATATCATTATCATCATTACCATAATTTTCTTTTTCACTACCGTCTTAACCACCTTGTTTTAATCCTTTCATCAGTTATAGTATTACTACAAAGTTCTTCATCACGTTTGTCGGTCACTTTCATGAAATAAATTCATTATTTTGCGGTTAACTAATACATAAATTTGATTGAGCTACTTCGGCAAATTGTGACTGTGGGCTCTGGAGCCACATCACATACAATACATCATATCGTTTCTGACTTACAAAGACTTACAAAGAAACAATAATTTACGTTCACCATGCATCGGTTAAAGCAATTGAATAGTCCAAATCCCTAGATCTAGATATGGACGATTATACGAGCTTGCGGTGTGTACAACCTTCCACGCATTTTTTGCGTATTCTGTAAAATATGTACGTTCTTCATACATTAGATAAATAAATCAAAACAATAGAGTCTAGATAAAATAATGCGTAATCAATTTTGACCACTTTCTCTTCAACATTATTTTGCAGCTTTTCAGATATTCGTTACCTCTTTCCTCATGCTGCACGTAAAGGGATGGATAACTCTCTAGGAATCATAAATTTCAGCATAAAGCAAATAGGGTAAACATGGTTTTTACTAAAATATATAGTATATAGTTGATACACATCTATGGCTAACCCCCTGGAACTCACTTTGGAACAATGAACATCTAAATCAAATTGAATCACGCTACAGTTGCCAAGAGTCATACATCATATAGTGGCAATTCGATCAGTGTGCGAGTGTCGATCCTTGCTATCGTCGACAGAGAGGAAGCTGGTGAGAGATACATTTGCACTGCTAACGAGGCAGTGCCTGTGGCGCATTGCGCCACTAATATGTATTCATGAGCTAATCCTTTTCCGTAATGTTTGCTAATAGATGTGTTGTGCATGTCACATGAGGAAATTACATCTCGCGCACTGAGCGTTTGATGTTGTGTGCACGGGGAAAAAAGCGGGGAAGCGACAGTTTTTTGTGGGGTGGGGGGTGGGGGGGAGAAAACGACGGAAAGAGGAAAACAGTGGTGTAGTGAAACGTGATCCGGAGTCGGAGGTAATCAAACGTACGCTCTTGTGTGGCTAAATGTGCTTAAACCGGCCGGCCGCTAACAAACAGTCAATGTTAGCGGTAGAGACACGAATATTTGACCAGAGAGACGAGAAAAAAACAAAGAGAACCAACACGGTGGCCACTACGGATCGCGGAACAATGATTGCCTTTAAACCTGCAGTGATTGGTAATTTGTTACTCGATTGAGTTCAGTTAACTGTATCGGAGAGGAGAGTCGTTTGGATCATTTGCAGGTGTTGAAAATTTACGAAATAACGGTTTAACGGATCAGGTAATTATATCGTTAATTTTTTGTTGCGCAGAGACTGATCTGGAAATGCTGTGATATAATCGTGATAAGATTGTGATAAAGACCTCTTTATATTATTAATCTTTGAGTACCAGGTTCTGCTATACAATATCGATGTATTTTTGTTTTTTAATCGTGATCTATGAAATGTTTTAACTTTGTACTTAAGAAATGATATACAGTTTCGTTATTAAAATCCAAAGAATCCTATTTTCAAACACAACGAATATTATGAACACTGAAAGCGTCAAACTACAGGTTTAAATAATCATCACTTATAATTTACTTACTTTGATGTAAATACCACTGTCATGATATATTTCATTTGTGAAAAGAAGGCATAGAAGTCACCTTACTTCGATGTGGTTATAGTATGTGGTGTATTAATAATATATTAATCATCATAAAACATGATTCTTTGAAACCGTCTAGAAGCTTTTGAATTAGTATTTGTTTGGGGCTTGGGGTAATATATCGTTAAATTGGGCCAAATGGCCACTTATCTGTATCTCTATTAATAATGTGAGCTCCAGTAAATTATTCATTCAGAAAATCTTTAGGCGCCCGCTATTCAGAACGGCATTGAATTTTCTGTACTTGGAGAGCCGTGCAAATATAAAACCCTGACGAAGACGTATTATTCCATTCATTTAGATGAATACTGAGCTGCTATCTCGTTTCCGGCACAAAAAACATATTCGCTTCAAAAACTGTACTAGGTGGCAAACACCACTACAAGCTTACACAATTAAATAACAATGATATTCAAGTTCTTAAAACAGACTGGCTGTCGTGACATAAACGTCGGTGTATCGTAAATACAAGACGAGAAGTAAACGCAGCATAATTTAGCGAATACATGGTGGTCAACCGCATTATCTCAGCAAGATGTTATAGCGTAAGGATTCTCATAAAGTTATGAACATGAAATACTTTGATTTCAGATACACGAATATGGAATTTTATGTATATTGTAGCTCTACTGGTACCTTTCATGAAAAAAAGCAGTCATAAAAACGACCAATTCTTTTTTTTTTTTTTTTTTTTTTTTTTTTTTTAAAATCACTTAGAAAATATTAAAACGCAAGACGCGCATAAATTTCAGAACATGTGCTTTGATGAGCTCTACGACTTTTTGGCGTTGCACTTTTTATGCATTTAATTTAATAAAATCTTAGTTGTAGATTTAACGTCAACCAGTATTTGAACACGTACTGAACCATGTAACGCACCCATTCTGTAGCGATTATAGACCACTAACTAACTAAAGGAAAAGAAAAAGTAAACTGCCCACCTTCATGATTCCAAACTAGTGAAATATTTTCTCCATCACTTTTATGCGTTCCCATGCTGGAAAGAAATTGCAGGAAACAATTTGAGCATGATCGGTGGGTGAGAGATAACGTTTGGGTCTGATATTCAGAAGGATGCGGGTTCAAATCCCCGTCCGGTGATCCAGATTTCAATTTTCCACCGTTCCCCGAAATCAGTCTGGACGAAACCCTGGTTGGCTCCTTTATAAAGTCATGACTGAATTCCTTCACGTTCCTTGACCCTCCCACCTGTAACGACATCGACGTTAACGAGACATAAAACCATAAAAAAAATTCGCTGTGAACAGAAATACGCTGGAGAAGAAGTAGCCTGTAGCACGTTCTTCTATCGAATGAGATGTTTTACAAAGCTAGGGTACGAGACTACACACATTAGTATACTCCTTTGCAGCAAACCCACATGAATCACGAAATGGCTAGTCTTCCAGTACAGCAAACAGTACAGTAGGTCTCATTCAGAATTTGAAGCAGTGAAGAGTAGGGTATCTACACCGCGCTCCGTTCAAAGCTGGTCGGAAGCCACATGAAGAGGGGGTGCAGCTGACAGAGCACGCATCGACTCGACTTCCTCCAGGCGGCAGATCAAATGCGCTGCCGCCACCGCTGAATCAGTGCGGCACATCGGCTATTTCCGGTGGACAGGCAATCCCTCGTGCACCAGCGGGCTTACAAGATGTTGCCGGAAAGTAATAACCTAACTCGGGAGGCGCCCTCTTTGTGCGTCCCCGGAGCGGATTTTCCGGCCGGGCGCGCTCCCCATACGTCACTGCGCTCCAGGGAACACCGTAACTGGCGCCTTTCAGGTCGTCCCACCAACGGCTACAGAAAATCTTAAATTGGTCTCTGATCTTAAAAGGCGGCGGACGCAGCCTGGCGCAAGTTGCAGTGGCAGCAGTCCTATTTCGGTCTGTGAAGAGCAGGTGGATCCTCAAAACTACTGACGTCAAGTTTTCCGAGTCAGGAATTCTATTTAACACTAGTGAAGGTATATAAAATTGAATACGTTGGAGCTATAATGGAAGACTAATGAAAGAGCCACATATGATGATATAAATAAACACTGTGCGTTTGTGGGAAATGACTGAAATTCTGATGTGAGTTTATAAAATTGAATATAACAAAGATATCACTGTAGACAGATCTTTTCATAGTTTTTGTCTTAAGAGCTCATCGACGAAGAAGTGATTGGTGTTGGTGGATGATTTTGGACTTTTGAAGTAACCATCACAGCATTTGCCAAGACTGACGTCAGGAATAAATGGAAAATCTTTATCAGACTGGCACAATCAACCAGTGTCATCCCGGATTTTAGGTCCGAATTAACCGTTCACTCACCACGTTTGGTGACTGCAGACACATATAGCAAGCAGATGTTGGACCTGCGCTATCAGAAAGGCAAACACTCTGAATGTATGCAATCAATCGGTAGAGCGAATTAACAAGAAATGGACCACGGATTATGGTGCTAAAATCACGATTTTCTTTCAAACTGAGTTTCTGCAACGGTTACTATTCAGATTTGCCCAGCTTTAAAATGGTAGTGATGATACCAACTATACTGTAGCACCGAGTTCACAAAAATTTGGAACAGCACCTCCGTCAATTCCCCACTGAATATCTCAAGGGCCTGTACCATAGTGGTCTTTAATTTTATTTCAGAGAGTTGTTTTAAATTGTTTGGAAAATCCTCTACGGGTAGCAGGGGACATCCAACAAACATAGTTGACCAAAGAATGTCTTTCCATAAAATCAAACTTGAGGCGCTTTAGAATGTTGGGTGGTATGCGATAAATCGTTTCGTTGGTTGAAAGCAAACTTCATTTTGATGGTAGACTTCAAACGTAATGGTTTAGTTCACAAATGTAAATTCGTCGTCATCGGGATCATTAGATGTGACGAAACAATGTGTACCAGGAGCGAGAAGGTATTCCCTTTAGAAGGAACCATTTCGGCATCCACCAAGATTGATTTAGAGTAACCAAACAGAAATTCTCCCGAATGCCAGCCTAAAGCGTTACCTCTCACCCGTCAGGTCTGGTACAAATGCGAAATTATTGTATTACGAATTGTTACCCAGTAGGCTACCACCTAATCATTTGAACTCTAGCTTCGTGAAATGAATTAAAATGGATTTTGGGAAACCATAGGAATCCGAGATCTGGAAAATCCGACCTAGATCAAATCCGCGTCCTCGCGAATCCAAAGCGACCCCTGGCGTATTAAAGTTGTGGACATGTATTCTTGGCGAAACAGGTATATTTTTTCCTATCTATTTCACCAACCCGCTTTTCATTCACACAGACGTTAGTTTTACAGATGGATCATAACGGCTGATGGAGGCAGTTAAACAACTTGTCACTAGTGGGTACGTAGTGTTACTGACCATTATACAGAAGAACGATTGTAGGAAATTGCCAGAATTAACTGACAGCCAACAACAAGTGTTTCGTTGTTTCCAAACTACACTCTTGATTGGATGAATTACTTTGCACCCATTTGTTCAAAGTCATTGGAGGCGTCTATGTATTATCAATTTTCTACATGGATAGATATACCAATACACGTAAACTAACGCTACTTTTATTAGTAAAAACGCACTACCCATCACTGAATAAGTCTTTTTAGTGGAAATTTATAGTGGAAATTTATTGATTTGAGAAAATTATAGAATTGTTACATAGCGTGGTTCTGAGTACACCTTACTTCTGTGGCCAGTATCTTCACCCAACTCCTTTCCCATAATTTCAGATAAACTCTTACACTGAGAGACGGCAACAATCGGAGAAAGCGGGTTCCAATACCTGCCAAGTCATTATGATTTCGGTTTTTCACAAGTTCCGGGAATCATTTTAGGCTTATTCCAGGATAGTTCCTTCAGAAGCCCATGGCCCAATTCCTTCCCATTTCTTGTCCCTTATCTTCTGCCATCTCTGATTATCTCCATTTCTACTGCTGTGAACACAAATTCTACAGAAATCACAATGCTTACTGTTTAATAACAATAAATATATACAAAGGCTGTAAAAGCTGAAAGTTCTTTCAAACAATTCAAGACTGTAATATACGTAACACAGAAGACATAAGACAGAAATCTTTTGCTTGGAGTGTGTAAGGTATCAGATCAGTTGTGAGATACAATACTGACAATTTCATGAAATCTTTGATGGATTCAAAACATTTTACTGTACTCGGAGAAAGTCTTTTATGGTACTTTACGCTCTAGTTTTCTCTGTACTTTTATGGTGACGCTATTACAGGCAAGACACACTTCGCGTCGTTTGAGAACAAGTGTAGTGCCTCCCTCCACACTGATTACCATACAACGAATTCCCCTTAAAAGGCAGACACTCGACAAAGACTCGCACGCACTCAGCCCTCGCGCCTCGACAACTTGAGGCTGCTCGTTAAGCTCTCCACGCCTGCTACAAGGAGTGGCCTGGCACCCAGGCGCAGTGCACTGCGGTTATCTCGCCAGCGCCTAACGAAGCCGATGTTCATAACAGCCATTAGCGAGAGCAGCCACTCGCCGCCTTTGCCCGGTATCTCGCAGAACACGTTGCAGTGACGGCTGCCCTCTTCGCGCAAAACCCAACACGCCAACTCACCTGCTTGCATGCGCTCATTAAAAACTTTCTGCGCTGTGTGGGTCGTAAACTCGAAAGCTTGTTGGTAAGCTGGAAAATGTAAACAAATATCACGGGAAACGAACTTTACAAAAGTGGAACGATATTAAAATTCACCTGCTGACGTACGTGAGAGTTTTTTTCCGGTTTTGCTAGAATAAACCAAACTGGAACGCTTATCTCTTAAACAGTAATCAGTCTAACTATTTACTAAAAAAAAAAAAAAAAAGTTATTGTGACAACTGGTGCAATCTTCCATTAATATCTGTATTTTTATAAAGTCTCTAATCGTTAAATAAAAACAAAAATGTGGAATATTGGTTATAATTAATACTTAAGACAAATGAAATGCCTACGTAACAACATATACACAACCGTGTGGGAGTTATAGATTAGCGGTAACGCCCTATCCTGGTATTCGGGTTCGAATCCCCGTGCAGCCATTCAGATTTAATTTTGAATGTTTCCCTGAAATCAAGGCAGGTAGGGTGGTTCCTGCAAAATACCATGATCGAATTAATGGCCGTTCCTTGTCTCCATCCTTTTCTGCCTCTAATAAACCCGATATTTACAAGGTCCAAAACTCAGAGGGGAGAAACTGGAAGGTAGGCTATGTTCGTCTGCTTATTTCGATGCCTTGCAGCGCTGTATACACGGGAAACGACATCAAAGGAAAACGCTCGCGTATAAACTCGCGCCTCACTAATAGTTACTGGGACCAAAGTAATAGTCCAGGAGAAAAATGAAAATTCTGAACTTTATTTTCTGGTATACTTTCTCCACGAAATACATTCATAAAAACGATGGCAGGAAAGTCACAAATTTGTGAATAAAATATTAATTCTATGGGAAATTTTTGATTAATAGAATCGAACATTAAGCCAATATGTAACCAAATAAAAAATTCACTTCAGTGGCATGGTTTGAAGAGATTTAATTCTTGAAACTGTTAGTTCCACCGAATATTTGCTACTGGTGGTACTGTAAAATACGAGATGAAACCAAGATTTGAACTCCGGAAGTGCAAAGTAATATGCAAGTCTCAGTTTTATATAAGATAAGTTTTGAAGAATTGCAGAGAAGATTTAAAGGAAGTTCCGAAACAGTATTTTGAGAATTTCATCAGTGTATGGATGATCAATTAATTCTACACATGAGTGAAGGATTCGTTTTGACAATGACATGGATCCTAAGACACACATAAACCGTTTGCCGATCATAGTCAGTAACTGGAATTGATTAAATATATCCTGCGCTCAGTACCGGATAAGCCACGTAGCAAGATTTAGAAGATGCTACGGTCCCCGCGCCTATACGTAATAACATCTCAATAAGTTATGAATCGTGTATCACCCATCGTCCAATAGAAAGACGTACAGCGTGTCAAAAAAGAGTAGAAACGGAACTAACCACTAATGTTCGATCCAGACCTTAGCATGGAATACGCTCTTTATAAATCATTACGCAAGTACGTCCAAGCAATGCGATCTAAATTTTTAGATATAGAGGCAAAAACCAAATGCCTAATTTACTGTCCAGGATATGAGGAATTGACTTCAAGAAAACGCAAGCGAAATACAAACTACGACCATTTCAGCGGCTCTACCACACTCGATAAAGTTGTAAAAACTCAAACACCTAGACAACATTCTAAAATTCAGGTTTTTATTATCATAACTGATACTGTGATTGATGCTTTAGCTAAACGCATTGAAGCATAATATCAAGGGACCAGCGCATTTGGAATGCTTAGGAAATTAAACTCTTTACCAACAGAAAAAATATTGAAAAGATCGCCAATTAACACAAGTACTTATCCAGACGATGTGGAAGACAGTCTCGGCAATGAACTGGTAAATTTTGCTGAGCTGCTGAATGCAGATATAGCTGTTACTTTAGAACTTCAGCTTTATACATTCTTAGTGTAAAATTCATTAGAAACATGTTTCTCAAATATAGAAATAGTAATAGGAATTTACTTGAGTTTGATGGTCACCAATTACAGCGGAAAAAGTTCTTTTCAACAATACAACAAATTAGCTAAGGAACACAATGGGACAAGAATGTCTAAATGAACTGGCTATAATGAATATAGTAAATGATTTACTTAGAAATAATGATTTATCTGGTGTTATTTCTAAATTCGTCCACATTAAATCAGGAAAATTAGTTTTGTAAATGTGCTGTTTTATTTTACACCCTAAACTTTCATATCTAAACCAAACCAAGGGCCTCTTGTTCGCATTTTCTACAGTCGCCGCGCTGTCTTAATTCGGCCCTGCCTACGTTGTTATAGAGAACTCAGTAATTTCTTGTGTAAGAACTTGGCTTTCAAGACGTCAATCTATAGAAGAATGTTTTAGATCTCTTTTAATTAACTAGTAGACAATTCTGAACAGAGAAAAAGAGATCTCTTCTGTATTAAAAACCTTAAACTGGAATATTTCTGACACATGCGAGTAGAAAAATAGTTATATAGCTTCAGGCACTAGTTTTGTCAGGGTACCCATTCCTTGTTCCTTGGACTTCCTCTACTGATTTATCTAAATCTTGAACATAGAAGAGATAAGACTATGGAAATAAGTTTCATTCGATTAATGGCCTGACATAAATGGCGGGAGCTTGACATTTTTGTTCTCTTCTAAACAATTTACTGTGAGTTACAAAATAATGACGTAGATTCGGAAAAATTTAAGTTCCATTATATAATAGCAAATGTTCTAATTTATTGCTATTAATCTCCACATTAACAAGCATAGAAGCATTTGTTTTTGCAAATACATCTTTAACTAACACAAACAAAATGACATATTTGTTACCACAAGGAAAATTAAAGGTAGTACATTACTTCAAACCGTTGACAAGCCAATCATATTTCACAAATTCTTTACATTTTATTGAAATTCTTTCAGTAAAAAATGATTTTACTTCAAATTATGAATTAACCATTTAATTGCTTCCCTGTTTTCAATAAACCCAATTTTTATTTTTTTCTGAAGTCATGGATTATATTAAAAATTATCGTAATGGGGTTCAAGTGGATAATATAAATTCAAAGCAAATGAGTTATTGTCATTATTAATTGCTACGGAACATATGTTCAGGTTGTAATTTCCCATTACATCTCCTTTTGGACTACATGAACATTTACTTCAAATTCTTTCACTGTTTAAAGTAAAATGCTCAACACCATCTTAGATAACTAATTCCAGTCCCAGATCTATCGCCTCTGAAATCAGGTGACCATGGTCGTTTGTTCCCTGCTGCCACTAGTACAAACTCTTCTTCTAAAATCCATCCTGGCCTCATCGTTATGTATGCCTTATAGACATCTACTACTGTTTTCAACTGCCTCCTGTTTTCCACATAATTGCAGCCCAGCCCCCGTATCATATCAGTTGCTGCTTGTTAATTTCCTCAAACATATCTTGTTGCCCTGCTTTATGCCCCTTCCAAATCTTGTATTTGATACGAGAAAGTTGGATCCCATAGCACACACCATATTGAAGTAACGGTGTGACCAAAGTTTATTACTCCAATTTCCTCACTTCCTGATACATTCTCTGATCATCCTCTCCAAAAGAAGCAGGAATTTGAAACTTCTTCGTCCCCAATTGCGTTGATTATCAAATAGTATGGAAGGATATTTACATCTAATAACTTCAACAAGAAATTTCTCCTGGTCCCTATAATCGCACAAAATGATTTTCGTTTAGCTTCTGTAAGGCATTGTTCTTTTAGGTGTCCCGGGTAACGATTTATACAAAAGAGAATGTGATGAAAGAGGCACAAAAAGCAGTTTATGAAGAAGATGCTATATATACTTTTTTTAATGTAAATAACCCATCAAGTTTCAGAAAAATCGCCGTAATATACAGAAATTTACAATGAAACATTTCCCGTTAAAATACGTGATATATCGTAACGAGAATGTTTGACTTTTTGAGATGTAGTGCACGTGATAGGTTATATTAATTTCATAGCCAAATCGTTGTGATGTGAAGTATTTTTATAATTTATGTTATTGGTCAGAATGTTTAATGAAGTATACAGCTGCACTTTCTGGCGCGATTCCGCTGTGATATGGGATACAACAAACGACAGATTGTTTCCGCTTTGTTATTTGTTTTTTAACTTTCAAACAGTAATATCGCTTTCCGTAAATAAATATCGTTTTCAAAACGTTTCCAGTTGATAATGTAACCAAATCATTGGACAGTCGTGTTTTCACATCACATTGTCAAACTTGTAGAGTATTTATTCCAATACTACAAACATGTTTTCATGGGTAAAACTTCCAATGTCGCTCGCTCGTTTATTCAAGTATGAAATACACATTTCAACAGTAAAAACAAGTACTCCCTATACGACTATGTCTGTAGTGGCTTAGATTGCTTGCTCTTTCCTGAAATATATAAATAATTCATTGGCTAATATTCATTTCATTATACAAATGGAACCGCACTGAACTGACGAAGATTTTTATTATTTTTATTTCTCCGTTTGTGCTCTCAAACTCAATTATTTGCGGTGAAGTGTGCATTGTGTTGTTTTTTAATTAAAAAAAGACATTTGGCCATGTCAATCATACAGTCAGCTCAATTGTGTTTCTGTTAAATGCCACCGTCTATATATGATATAACCTCTAATGGTACACATTCTACAAAATATCCAAAAACCTAAAACCGCAACACTAAATAAAAGGCACCCATCCTCCATGGTGAACTCGAAAAGCTACCGCGGCCGGCATATGGATTTCTCTAACAAACAAAAAATGAATTCGTTCACTGCTTGTTGCTATTCTCATTTACTCGTATTACGTTGCTGTAATTATACTCAACCCCACATAGACTTAATTTTGCTTTGACTTAAGAATTAATATTTCTTATCGTCTTGCACCAGAACATTAATAGACTTTTGGAGAAATACTGATAAACAATTTTAAATGAAATAATTCTTAATTTTTTTTAAATACGAGCGTAAGAAATTTGAAATAACTTATAAATTTTCGAGGGGATCGCAGAACTTGGTTATTAGTGATTTCGATTGTAGCTATGTGAGCTGCAGGGTAGTAACCTCTTAGCTGAAAGCTCAATTGATTTAAGTGATGGGCCTTATTTTACGTGATATCACGTCCCAAAGATTTCATAGCATCTTACATATCGAGTAAGTATTATCTCCAGCAGTGGAATGGGGCGTAGCCAATCGGACAAGGTCTTTGAATATCATGCAGCTGAATCGGATTCGATCTCTGTTTCTGGTATGAAGACAGGGAGAATTCCAAATTTTGCTATAATCGGCATTTTCAGCCGGAGGGTAATGAATTTGAGTATTTTGTTTTTTGATCAATTACAAGATTCAACAGTGCTCTAAATATACTTGAAACTGTTGGAACAAGGACTTTATCACCCACAAGGAGAGGTCGTCAAACGTAAAATTTAGATGCAATTCGTACTATGTGTAATAAAAGCTAATGGCCAGAGGTGTAATGTTGCAAAGCAGTAACATCCTTGCAGTATAATCTTCGTGGGTTCGCAGCCGGATTGTTTAGGCGAAAGACGAGCTTTCGGCGACGAACTCTGCCGCCATCTTCAGGCCTGGTGCTCACGCTGTGATGACCAGAGCTGCGATGACAGTCTCTGGTTTCGGCGCCAGAGATTGGCATTGCAGCTCTCGTCGTTACAGCGTGAGCAGCAGGCCTGAACCCAGCGTGAGCACCAGGCCTGGAGATGGCGGCAGAGTTCGTCGCCGAAAGTTCGTCTTTTTCCCACACAATCTGGCAGCGAACTCGCCAAGATTATATTGCAGCGACACGCCGGGAAAGCCTTCGTTCACACATCAGTAACATCCTTCTTCATCGTTGTTGAGAAAATCGGTCTTGAAAAATTCCAATGCATTCAAATACTTTCTACGTTAGGTAGATTTCAAGGAGCGCGTGGTAAAGCGACCAAGCTGTCTGCTTCATTAGCCCGTCATCGCAGAATCGAATTTCGTTGCGGCCAACTTTTATTTATTTATCTGTCCAAATATGTATACAGATAATTCCCGACAATCAGTTTCATCAATTATGATATATTAAAGTTTTTTTAAGTGCCTTGTGTTGTGGAAAAATCGATGGCGATTCGTTTCGACCCTCCCATTCCCTGGGGCAGGAATGAACAACTGTCCTTTAACTGTAACGGTCGAGTAACGATATTTGTATTTCATACCTGCCGCAGCAAATATTTCTATTTTTTAAATATAACCTTGTTTTCGAACAACTTAATGATGTTCGAAAACGCCCTTTTCACATAACAAATGGCATTTAAAAAAACTTATTATTTTCATAATTGTGAAACTGATTGCCAGGAATTATATGTATACATATTTGAGTAAATGAAAAAGTTACGTGTGGTGAGATTTGATCCGGCGACGACGAGCCTATGAGACAGAGAGCTTGCTCATTGCGCCAGGCACCCCCTTTAAATCTCCGTAGTAAAAAGTATTGGAAAAATATTTGAATGCAGATTTTCGTGAAAGCAGCGAAGAAGCGCATGTTACTGCTATGCCACATTGGTCATTAGCTTTTATTACACACAGTATGAATTGAATCTGAATTTTACAATTGGTGGCTCCCCTTGTCATTTGGCGTTGATTTAATATCTTATACACTTTTGAATAAATTTGTAATTGGACTGTATATAGACAACTAAATTATTCTGTTCAGAAAATTAATAACAGTTTGCTTAAGTTTTCAAAACTGTCGCCAGGCTGGCATTTGTACAGTACTTTCGTAAGGATACTTAGGAGAATTGAAATGAATATTCCCAACGGGAATAACAAAACAGTCCTCCAGTTTTGTTTCATGTTACTACTTCTATTAATTATGTCTCCCCAAAGGACCATCAATCAATTATTTACAAAAAATTTAGTTTCAGAAGACGCAGTTTCCTATATTCCAAATCTTAATACCCTCGCTAAATTTGTCAAGTATCATGATCAGATAACAATAACATCATCAAAAACTCCTCTGAAGAAAACCACTAGATCAGTGTTTTCAACATTTTTGAAGTCGTGACCCCTTTACAAGTAGATCCGCATCACCGTAAAAAAAAAAAAAAAAAAAAAAAAAAAAAAACATACTGATCATGAAATGAAATGCTGTAAAAGGTAGTACAGTGATTGTCACGGTGGCGATGCGGGAGGTGAGAAGATGGGGTAGCGGCCACGTGGGAACAGTTTGTATTCGTTCACTGCAATTAGTTGTCCGAGTACTTATTACTATTATTATTATTACTCCGAGGTTTACTAAAAGTGTGTGGCGGAGGGTGCATTGCACCTATCGAAAAGGGTTATGGTTTGGAAGGGTTATAAGGGATATGGCAGGAGGTGCCCATGGGCTATTATTCGCGTGGAGTGATCTGGGAAAACCATGGAAAACCCAGATCAGGATGGCAGTACGCGAGCGAGTATGGTCTAGCTTCGCTGCGAGTGAGGATAAAATGTAGTTCTCAAAACATCCGCTCAGCCCCACGTCTGCTACAAGTGGTAGTGGCGGATGTAAATCAAAACCGAAAGGAAAAAATATACTTTATGTCGAAAATTACCAGAAATATGGTAGAAAGAAGAGAAATAGGCTCCAATCAGAAAATGATTCGGTTATTTGCGTCTCAAAAATACAACCATGATTCGACAATTTATTAAAATATAAACAGGCACTGGAAATTTTGTATTTTTACATTTACTTGCTTGCGCGACCCACAGGTTGACAAAAACTGCACTGGCTGATCTTTTGCCGTGTTCATAATTAATCTCAAGTCCATGAAATTGTCTCAAATACTCCGTCGAACTTGTGGTCCGGCTCCATCACTGGGCCTATTCGCATCGAGGAATATCATACACCTCCTCGGGCATTCAGAAGCTAATAATGTAGGGTAGGCTTCCCGCCACCATCCTCGCTGGGTTCATGGTGTTTAGTTAAGTTTTAAAAAAATCAAATACCCCAACAAAATGTTCAGAAAATCAAACACACTAACACCACTATCATTATCAAAACATAAATTGAATATCTCCTCCCTTAACCTTCGCGTCTCCACACTGATCAATGAGCGAATTTGTTGGAAATTATCTGGGGGGAGGTTATTTCTCTCCGCAACGTCCATTAATCCAGGACGTTCTTCTTTGCAGTTGTACAGCTCTTCCGTAGAAAGTTTCTTCAGTGCGTTTTTGTATTTTTTAAAGAAATTCTAAAATGCACTCAAGAACCTTTTAATTCCACAATCTACTTTCTCACTTCTTAGAAGAAATCTTCTTATAACATTTGACGCCAGAGGGCCAAAACAAACCACTTATTCAACTGTAGAAGAAAAAATATTACATGGTACGTTTCAGGCATCTTTCCATGCTTCCAATATTTTTTTGTGTGAGAGTGTATCTTGTAGAATTCGCAAGTTTTTGTGCATATGTTTCTTGGACTTCACACTTTTCATTGGTACTTAATACGTCATGATATTTTCCTTTTAAAAATGAAATAAAAACGAAAGAACAAGAAATTTGCAAACCTATCGAAAAACTCCACCAGTGTACTAAATGTAAAGATGTAGCAAACCGTAGAGCCTGATTAACACATCAATCAAAATCAGTACGAATAGTGAATTGTTGGAGTATTTACACGTTATTAAAAGTTCGTTCATTTGTTGTAAATTGGTAAATGTGCAGTTGGCTTCAAAAACAGTTGTATATTATTTTATGCGAATGAAAAACAATAGTTTACTGACAACCAACTAAATAATGTCTTGTAGAGAGTTTTCAGAACTAACTGCCAGGTTGATCTTTAAGCAAATATTGTAACCCGACTGGAAGGTCTGCAACTGGAATTTGAAACTTGCCGGTACAAGATCCAATTCTCGGAGACTGGTATTCTTGTGAATAATTAGTTCCACGTTTTCCTGTAGGAATGCTCAAAGATTATTTTAGTTATATTTCTGGCGCGTTGTTCCATCACGGATATAATTACGGCTATGCCAGAGACGGACTTTAAACCAGCGTGATGTGGACACGTCATCTTCGACTCTTCTGTATAATACCAATAATGAATCTCCAGAACAGAATATGTTTAAATACTGCGCTGATATGAAATATTTGAAGTTGTTGTTCGCGATGCAGGCCTCGTGCAAGCCCTCCCCGTGAAGGCATTGTGCTGCCGTGATGGACTGGCCAGTTAATGTATGTCTCCACCTGCACTTACCAGCCGTTGCTGCGCCTGAAAGGAGAAGAGAAATGGCAGGTATTCGTCTTCTTATAATCTTTTCTCTTCTTCTACGAGAGTGCCAAAATAAACTAAGCTTTTGTTGTCACCAGTTTTGATGGGTGGAACATTCCTACAGCGAAAGAAACACGCTGAGAATGTGATGAGGTTACTAAATCCAATAGTTACCAGTAGGAGAACACAGACCGAGCGTGGTGGGTGAGCGTCAATGCTCTCGCCTCGCATTCGGAAGGACGCGGGTTCGAATCCCCGTCCGGGCATCCAGATTTGGGTTTTCCATGGTTTCCCAAAATCACTCCAGGCGAATGCCGGGATGCTTCCTTCAAAAGGCCATTGCCGAATTCCTTTCCGTTTGTGAGATCACAACCATAGGGTTAGTTAATTGTAAAATAACTAGTGTAAGTGATAGTAAAAAATACTATGGTGGGATGTTTAAGTTGGCAAACATGTAATTCCAAGAGTTATACAATGAATATCGCTGACTGCATTCATGTTTTTGTTTTTTCATGGACTGGTGGTTGTCATAGATGTTTTAGTAGTAGAGGATTGACTTGAAAGTCGTTGAATTAAGATTTGTTAAGCTTGTGAGAATTTCAATACTGAATGTGAAATAAATAATCAATGTTGGAAGAATGAGAGAAGAATTATTTGGTGAGTAATGATTAAAATTTATCAAGATAATGGTTTTGTACTAATCAGCAGCGAGGCGGCTACCGTTCGTAATGTTTGGTTTAAATCCAGAATTCATAACGGGCCATGTTAAACGGAAAAAGGAAGCATTCACCTCTAATGACTTCGTCGTCGACGAGGCGTAAAGCCATAAGTAAAAAAAAAAAAAAAAAAAAAAAAAAAAAAAAAAAAAAAAAAAAAAAAAAAAAAAAAAAAAAAAAAAAAGCAGATAATTACAACAACATTCAGCGCTTTAAGCACTGTGCATCAGTTATCGAAACGTTAAAAAAAATGCGCTAATGTGTATCTGAGATGATCTACGTATTTTTGTTTCTTCTCAATGATTCTTTCACTGGAATGTTTCGTAACAATGGTCTGTGGAGCACCCTATAAATTCTTGTTTTGGTAATTATTACTACTACAATACCTCGGATGATATATCAACTGCGTAATCAATGCTTCTTATTCGTTTAAGTTGGAGACTGATCCCCATTTATGCCAGCAGAAACCTTTAATTATTTATTTGAAAGAAGCTGTGCTCGCGACTATTTCCATCTGAAAATTGTGATTCGAGCTAAACAGTGCAGTCATTGGATACAACCAAATTAACAATAGAATCCTTACGATATAATTCAATTCGTCACGCTGTAAAGTTAACATCATAAAGGTATATGCTCCAACAGCGACTACTTCTGAAGATGAAATTGACGATTTTTATGGGCATTTAGAATGTCTTAAATAGACGTATCCTTGAAAGAGAAATGCTCATAGTTCAAGATAACTTCAATGCCAACGTTGGCGACTCATCATCTGACATCTGTCCTGTCTCTCCCGTTGGACACTTTGGAATATAGGCCAGATTTGAAAGAGGAAAACGCTTCGTTAAATTCTGCACAGACAGTGACATAGTTGGAACGAACACTCTTTTCAAACATTACACTACCTACATTAATACCAACTGGAGAGAGGGTAAAAATCAAGATGTTTACACCGTGATTAAATGTCGATTGAAATCTTTTGCATTCAATGGTAGACGCAAACCTGGCGCTGAAAGTGGTTCCGACCACGTCTTTGTTGCCATAAAATTAGGAATGAAACTCAGAACCACAAGAGAGGAAAGGAAACTGAAAGTAAGTAATGATGATTTGTATTTAGTGATATCTTACATAGATTACTCCTAAACCCTAATGAATCTATTGATATCATCTGGAATGACGAATACTTATGCAAACACTGTAATGGAAGAAATAGAAGTGAAAACCTCTATATCATAAAAGTCATTGTTAAGTTAATTGATGAGATGTTAGAGAACAATTACACTGAAACTGATGAATATTAACAACAGCTCGCCTCATTCAGATATGAGAAACACAAACAAATCAGAACAGATAACTGAAAGCAGATGCATGAAAGTCTGTGAAGAATTTGAAAAATACCAACAGTACAGTCACATTCGAGATCTCCCAATGAGAGTTAATAAAATTACTGTGGCTTCAACCCTCACTTATGGGTTAGTGAAGAAAATGATGGTTCCTTGATTGTGGGAAAGAAAATTGCCGTTGAAAGATGGAAGAGATATTTTGATACATTGCATACCGATGCTGGAAGAGAACATTATTCCAATAACAATATGCAAATTGTAGAAAAAAATTGTCAAAGAAATGCGAAATGAAGGTATAAACTTTGTGCATTGTATCTGCAACAAAGTATGGGACACTGGAGATTGGCCGCAAGATTGGCTTAAATTCACTTTTATTCCCTTGCATAAAAAGCCATCAACAAGGATATAAGAGAACTACCGACAGAAATTTTAGATTAGATTTCAGTTGCGTCCGGAGCAGGCTGGATCTGTAAATGGAAGGCAAACCAGAGAACAAATTCTCAGTAAACTGAACTGATTGAGAAATCGTGCAAGTTCAAAATTCGATTGTTTCTGTAGTTTGTGGGCCTAATAGAATTTTTCAGTTGCGTGAATCTGTTTAAGTTCTGGAGTCTTCTGTAAAAAGAAAAAAAATGGCTGTACCAACTCACCTTATTTCACACGGAAGGCAGGGGCGTAGCTACTATGGGGCTAGGCGGTGCAGTGTACCGGGGCCCCTACGCTCAGGGGCCCCCAAGCATACCTCTGGGGACCACCAAGCACAGTTCAGAGTCCCACGAGCCTTCATGGCAAACTGACCCTTTTTTTTAGCTCTACAGTCGTCTAAGCGGGGGCCCTGAGACACAGGAAGCCCCTCACTAAGGGCCCTCTCACTACTCAGGGGGCCCCTAAGCACAAGTCAAGGGCCCCATCCTCAGCTCAGGGGGACCTTACCAGCAACACAAAGCAAAAAGGTCGCCCATCTGGCCTGAGGGCCCAAAATAAATTTTTTTTGCACCGGGGCCCTTGTTGACCTAGCTACACCACTGACGTAAGGGGTCTATGTGACAACAACTTAGCCAAAGTAAGAGCTGATGGCAAGCTATCGCAGCCCGTCAGTTTTCAAAGATTTGTTTGGAAGGATACATTAAGTCATCTTAATCGTTTAATATCTGTGGTGAATACATCATGAGACTGGCGGTAACTGGCTGGGAACGGGGTTTCTCAGTCAACTGAAGGAAAATCAGCAACCTACGCTTTACAGATGATACCATACTAGCAAGCAGTGTACAAGAACTCGAAACTATAGAATCGTTACAAACTGACACCATCATCAACTGGAATAAAACAAAACTGATAGAATTTATATAAAAGAAAAGTTTTAGCTTGCAAAGTGACTGGATAACTTTGAAAGAATACATTGGCTCACTTATATGGGTTCTGTAGTGAATGGAATTATGTGAGACTGCGATAGTGAAAATTAAATGATGAAGCGAATTGCTCTAGGACATGCAGTTATGAAGAATCTACGCAATATATGGCCAGACGGAGCAATAACACTCAACTCGAAGAACAAGTCAGTTGCTTTTTCGATATTCCTGTAAGGTTGTGAATCATGATCAGTGAAATATAAAGACAAAAGCCGCATTATTGCATTTGAAACATGGCGCTGCCGGAGGATATTGCGAATACCATGAACAACAAAGTGAACTAATGATTCCGTCATACAAGAAGCGAGAATTGAGAACCATCTGTGTAAGCTCATGTATCAGAAAATATGATCACGTTATTAAAAGGGATCATGACAATCTGAAAATGCTAATAGTGCAAGTTAATGGATAAAGGTTATGGGGGACGAGCCATAAAAATGTGGGTAACCAGATGTCATTGCCAATGAGAATCAGTCTCTGGAAGATAGAAGAACGTTAAAAATGGTACCAGGTGATAGATGCCGTAATGAAGCCCTATGATCACACTGTGTGACATGACTACATGAAAAGATAAAATACCTAATCGAATCATAAAGTCAATCTACTATAGGTTTTACAATTTAAACACACTGTCACCGCGAATAAAAGGCAGATTTTGCCATCTGCTGATAAGTAGCTTAATTATTTCCGTATATGTATGAGAACAATGGTAAAAACAACCACCAATTCTTTCTTTGCTGCCTAGATCTTACGATGTTTACTATGGGGAACATATCAGTTTATGTATAATTTCTCAGTATGCTACATCTCATTAAACCCGTACAAACTTTTCAGGCAACTATGTAATTTATCGGGATTAAAAATTTTGTAATTTGCGATTTTGGCCTCTGTACCACCGGGAACTGTGTTACTAATTTTGGTGAAAGCTATTCTGTATGTTAACCCATGACATGAGCTATCAGTATGTGTAGTTACGATAAGTTTTAGCATGATGCACGAACAGAGAGCCGGAAATTCCCAATTCTACTGTTTTGACATATCTCACATCAGTAGAGTATACTGCAATGACTCTTTTTGAAATAAATATCATGTAACGATTAAAAAAAAACTACAATTTTATTTTAGTAGTTTGGATGAAGCAGTGTTATTCAGAAACTTGACAAAACTCATCGATACAGTGATTTCTACCCTTTTACTTCACATTATACTTAGTTTGCTGCATTCATTCAGTCATTAAAGCAATCTACAAAGAAGCTAAGCGTTATACAAGTGAGTATGTTCACTTCATATTACGCGGTATTAGAACACCAATAAACGGGTTTACGTATGATCGGTAATGTATTAATTAAGGTCTCTCCTCTCCTACTGATTACTGATTTTCTTCTAACGATGTTCTGGTCTTAAATAAAACTAATAACTTGCGAGCAGATAGCTTTTTTAATTGGGCAGAGTGAGATGGATGAAATGAAGTCGAGGGGTGAAGCGAGATGGGGAGGTGTGATGTAATAGATAGTATAATTGGTAATTTACCAGCCATTAACCAGTCGAATCAATGACCGAGAAGCTAGCTGTTCTAATAGTGAGACTATGTCTGAAGCTAGGAACCAGACCGGAAATAAAAGAGAAGTTTACACGTTTATTCACAGAAAAACTCAGTAACAAACATTGTTCCAGGACCGGCGGAAATTCTGCAAGTAGATAACATAGGAAGTACGAAGTTAATGTTTGATTTCAAATTTACAGCTCTTCAAATAATAATTAGATACATAACTAAGCTCCAAAAAAGTTGAAAACTTATATAAATAAATCGATCAAACGTGGTATGCAAAAAAAAAAACTTGTAACTTCTGTCTCACCGACGTTTAACTCTTCGATGAAATGCATTGAAAGCTCGAACTGAGTATTTCAGTTGGGGTTATCTTTCTTTCTTTCTCTCTCGCCATCATGAGGAAAGCTGTTTATGCCTCCGATGTTACATTTACACAGTGAAAAAAAAAGGCTCCATTCTTACAAAGCCAATAGTGTTTCGTGCACGTTACTGTGGCGCTCCAAATGCTACGCAACTAAAAAGAAAAACCATGCAAGACAATTATTTTATCCTACAGATTCGGCGCGATGACGAAATCACTTGGAGGGAGAATATATCGGAGAAAATAAAATAATCACCAATACAATGGACCGAGCCCGTTGGATGAATTTTAACATTTTTTCACGATTTTCCTAATTCACCAAACCGCAAAAAAAAGAAAAAAAATGATAAATGCTGCCTTTTTTCACTCCAGTTTATTATATTTCAACGTATATGTGCAAAGATTGTCTTTAAGAATTAGATTTTTGTGTCTGAAAACGTTAATTGTTTGGCTTGGATTCTGCTGCCTAAATTTGAAACTGTAACAATCTTCGTCCCCACAATTTTGCTCTCTCTACTAATTGGCTGCTTTTATGCGTTGTAATAATAGGCTTACTGACGTGTTTATTTTTGATGGAGTGTGCTCTCTCTGACTGTGTTTGTGTGAAGTATATTTAGTATGTATCGTTTTAGTTTGAGAGCAGGTAATCATTCCCAGCATCGGCGGTCGATCACGTAGAGTCGTAAGACGTACAGCAGATTCTAAACTTTCAAATTGTGAAAACACACCATATCTGTACGATTATGCGTGATGACTTGACACTCCCACAGAATATGGCATGCTACAGATTTTTCTGTATGTAAAGATTATCCATAGGCGTTTTACTAAATTTCCAGTGCAGGATGACGGTAGGATGAACATAATCAATACTTTAATGACTATAAGTATTCGCCAACAATAGGCGGCTCAAGGTCACGTTTTTCTTGCTCTGCATCTAACCTCATCACCTATTCCCGTTGCCTACCCCTCCGAGCAGACCCCACCTCAACCACTGCGGAAGGCAAGAAGAAACCAGTTATTTTTTCAAGGTTTTAAGGAGCAGTTCCCCCGTAACAGCGCCAGCACCGGTAATGGTGAGCATCATAATTTTTTGGTATCCTCCTGAAGTAGCCATCAGTATCTAGACCAGTGTTTCCCAACGTGGGGCCCACGCCCCTCAGGGGGGCAATTTGGTTTTTTTAGGGGGGGCAATTTAGAAATTGACTTGATGCGACTTTTCCGCTTTCTCTTTGGGTTATTTAAACGCAATGCCAGATATGGTTACAAAATATAGCAAAAAAGCAAATTCTTAAAAGGATCACACTAAATTGCCATAATAAATGTTTATTATAAATCTTTTGGATTTGAATTTTAGTATTTCATTATATGTTTTTTAATTTTACTTACTGTGTTTTATGATAATATTAAAGTGTTTTCTTTCAAAAACCATCCTATATTAGTTTCTTTAATAACAAATAATTTTTTTATTAAAAATTATGTATGGGGGCAAAAAAATGTTGAAAGTGGGACATGACCCAAAAAAGGTTGGGAAACACTGATCTAGACTGTATCAATAATTTACGGAAACAGTCATCATACTCTAACAAATCTTCTGATGCCAAAGAGTATTTCGTGGATAACGTATCTCATTACAGCTGACCACTGCAAATGTTAAACCTCGTTTTGGCTCAAGAAGTGGTTGCTGCTACTTGCATTATTCCTGGCCTAGAGAGAGAGATTGAGAAGGTACCATTGGACTAAACTTGGAAAAAGTAAATAAGGACGGTTGCTTACATTACATGAGAATATTATAAATATAGTACATGCAAGTAATGTTATGAAGTACAAAAAAGGCGCTTTCGATTATATTTGTGGAAAATATATTTTTTTTGAAGAAATTATGATTAAAAGCAGTTAAAACATGGTATAGGTGTTGTATTTGAAAAGTTAATACCATGTGTGGGGTAAATGACAAATCCGTTTCTTCTGCAGAAGATATCCTTAAATATGTTTATTTTGATATGTTTGTTAGGATTCAGTGCCATTTTATCAAAATTACTATCATTCGTTATTACGGAAGATGTAATTCACGTGGATAATTACTACGCGAGATGTCATACTTGGTTAGGTCATTAATTTTTATCCTCTTGAGTGGATGTTGTGGAAGGGATTGATTAGCATTTTGCTCTGTGCCATTTTTGTTCAGTAGTGTTGTTGTTAAAAGCGAAAACCTGTAATACTGGTTTTTGTAGTGTTTGTAATTAGCCGCGGAACTAGTTGTGTGAATTTGTTTTCAGCATGCTTAGTTGCAGGAATCCGAGCGTGTTTAGTTGTATAATGACTTCATTTCTCTACCGAAAACCTGTTGAAGGTCTATTTTGTATTATCGGACTAGATATGTATGCTGACATCGTTAGTTTGTAAATTTCATTTAATTCCGCTTGTGGCTTTTTCATTTGTAGTTTTGTATGCAATTTGTTTAATTTTAAATTGTATTCTGTCCATAACTTTGGAATCTGTAGTCAGTGTACTTACTGTTCACTTCATTCTAACTACAGATATTGTTAGTTCCTCAGTAATTGCAGATGGCTGCGGGTGCAGTTTGCACTGCAAATTTTGTTTTGTAATCAAAGAAGCGCTCTCAACTCTTTCACGGCACTACATCATTAGACATGCCTGTACGAACGAAATGAATCTCGCCCTGATGTATGTCTATAGCAGTGTGTATAGAGGATAATTTCTATGGCCTGTTTTTCGTTCCCTGGTTGCATGAAAAGGAGCGGTGTTCTATTTTCAGGTAGTCGGTTATGAACGGAGGCAACTGCTTCGTAGGCTGTTACCATTACATCAAGAATAGTATTTTTATGATTGTTAGTCAGGAAATTTTTCAATGTGTACCAGGCTCAGCATATTTTAAATTCTGATAAACTCACAGTGTCAGATATGCTAACATTCTATTTGCTTTGCTGCAACAGTTGGTGAGGACTATGGATTATTATTATTATTAGAGAGTTTGGTTCTGTTGTTACGAATTAAAATAATAGTAATCCAGATTCTTCCGTTCTGATACATGACACTTACAAAGTAAGTATGTAATTCGATTTTATTCTGTCTATGAACTCAACAAACGCGAATTTCTAATAATAACTGAAAAGTATGTGGACGCCAATTATCTGGTGAGGAAGTAAGTTTACTGTAGTTTCCCTATTCTAAAATCTATTTTCCAAGTATTATAAAATTCCTTAAAAAAATCTGTTTTTACCACTGTCTCGAGTGTTATTTTATCTTAGGATGTAATTCCTTAAGAGAACAGGGAGTTAGTTTCGTGAGGGACTGCTGTTGGCAGCAGCATATGAATACCTCTTTACAACCTTAATTGCTATCGTACATATTTTATCCCACGGTACATTTCTATCTGTTGAATCTAACTCCAATCACTCAATACTACTCGTTAAAAATCGTTGATCCATTATTTTAATTAATTAATATTTCTTGATAGTGTATAAAGTGGTCAAATACTTGAACATTTGTATGTCCGTTTTAATTAGTGAGTAATATGTCCCTACAGAAACAATTCTGCAGCCAGAAAAGTAAATAATTTGCTTAATTCTAGTACGGACAGACCTTTATTCGGCTTTGGAAGACTAAATGATTTAGGAAAACGAATCTTTCCTTTCCCATTACATTAATTTGTAATTACTCAAGGTCAATTAAGATCGTATGCGGCCAAACTTCATCTTTGAATTCGCCCTATTGAGTTTGAAATCCTGCATTCACATTTTGGAAGAATAATACGAGTCATTAATATGTATAATTCCGGTCCACTGGAATAACTAGTGTAGTTATGTTTAGAAATTTAAAACGTGCATCTTATGATTAATAAATAGAGTCTTCATAACCATGTTACATCTCAATAATCACCGTAATGGCCATTTCTCTCCACATCGTATATAGGAACGCTAAAATTCTGTTAAGATTTAACAATTTAGGTTATAGCATAGACTTTTTTTTTTTTTTTTGTTTTGTAACAGTTTAACGTCCCTTTTTAACGACGTGGTCTTTAGAGACGGGAAAGGATGGGGGCAAGGAATGGGAAGGAATTCGGCCATGGCCTTTTGAAGGAAGCATCCCGGCATTCACCTGGAGTGATTTGGGGAAACCATGGAAAACCCAAATCTGGATGCCCGGACGGGGATTCGAACCGCCGTCCTCCCGAATGCGAGGCCAGAACGCTATCCGTTACACCACCACGCTCGGTACGGCATAGACATTGTCACAAAACTGTTTATTTTATTGAAATTAAAAAGTACTTGTGAGATTTCTGTTACCGATTGGAATTTTTTTTCTATTTTTCAGTGTTAATTATACTCCTTTTACCGCTGGTGGGTGGGTGGGTTGGTGGGTATTCTCAGGCCTGACATTCGGGAGAACGTGGGTTCAAATCTCCGTCCGGACATCCAGATTTCGGATTTCTATGGTTTCCCGAAATCAATAAAGTTCCTTAAAAAGATTATAGTCAAATTAAAGCCGTTCTTCTCCCCTCCATATCCTATTCTCCAGCATCTAAAGACCTCAAAAATCATTGTTCATACAAACCCACAGTTTTTATCCGATTTTGATAGTGCTTAGCACACTTATACTTCAAAACAAGGCTGTCTGGTAGCTCAGAGGTTAAGGCGATTACTTCTGAGAGTTCCTTTCTACGGTCCTGGGTTCAAATCCCATGGTGAGCAGGAATATTTAGGAGTTGTATTTGATTATATGAGCTACGCCGGGACATTCCGTGGTTCTGATTCCACGTTAAACTGTTGGCCCTATCAGAAAAGGAATTGGCCTTTCTGCCTCTGACAAGATTGCTTGGTACATCTCTTTCTGAAAGATTCGACCAACATTCGGCTTGTGGACTAAGTTAGATTTTTAGTTTTTGAAGTGGAAACTTCTTTAGGCGCGTTGGGCGATTTTTGGATGGGTAAAAACTAATGAATTCGCGTCACCGACATGCTAATGTTAACAGTATATCTGTAGCAGTCTGGTGGCTCAAAGGTTAAGGCGTCTGAAGAGAGATCGAAAGGTTCCCGGTTCGAATCCCTCTCTCGGCGGGGATTTTCATAGGCTCTTAACCGCACCTTCACCTCTGGCACAACTTGATGAGTAATATGAAGTACGCCAGAACGCCTTTGTGGTTTGGATTCAACTTTAAACTGTACGTCCCCCGTACCCGGTAGGACTGCCGGGTCAGGTTAAGGCGGCTACGACGGGGACGGAATGCGCAGTCAATAGAAACCCTGTCACCAGGTCATTAAAACCACACGGAATTATTATTATAGCTACTGATTGAAACTTTCTGTTTCTAAAATGTTTCGGGTATTATTGGCTGTTTGCGGCAATAAAGACCAGGACTCATCAGAAAATTCTTTGTTCAGTAGAACATTAGACCATTCGCTAACACCCTGACAGTCTTGGTGTAGTATTCTTACTGAGCGTTCAGTCAGTAGTACTCTACTGCATTACATAATCGTAAAACACTGGTGAGCCAAAACATTATGACCACTGTCCACCGCGAGGCTTAATGCCGTCTGCTGTAGTTGCGGATATGTCTTGTGGTAAGGAAAGTATATAAGCGGAGCAGAGACGCATAGGGAGTGATTCTATTTACGATACGTGTGGAAAATAGGAATATCCACTTACATAAGTGAATTTGTCATAAGGGCAGATTGGTATTTGTGGCGCCTTGGAGCAAACACCTTGGAGACGCCGATGCTGGTTGGCTGTTCGCATGCTACTGTAAAGAGCATCTATTGAAGGTAGCTAAAGGACGGTGAAACCACAAGTAGGCGAAAAGGTGGTGGACCTCAACACCTCATTACAGAACGTTGAGGTCGGAGGTTTACCCGGTCTGTAAGACATGGCAGGGGACGATCTGTGTTAGTTCTGACAGCAGAGTACAATGCTGTTGCAGGCGCAAGTGTTTCGGAACAAACCGTTCAGTGAACATGGGGCTATGTGTTAGCATGCCGATACAACATCATTCTCTATTACGATCGCAGTGGGCACGAGACCATAGAGGTTCTTTCGTGGATCAATTAAAACGAGATGCCTGGTCGGATGAATCATATTTCATGTTACACCAGATAAATGGTCGTGTACGGATACGCAGTCTTCCAGGAGAATGGCTGCTCGAAATATGCACCGCGCTTCGGACGCAGGCCTTTTGGGGTAGTATTATGGTATGGGGGACATTCACCTCGGCTTCTATTGGAATTGTGATAGTGATTGAAGGCATCATGACAGCTGTCGACTTCGTGAAAATTAGTGCGGATCTCTTGCATCCCTTCATGCTACATGTCTTCCACAACGGTGATGGCACTTTACAGCAGAAAAACAATGTGTGTCATACTGCAGTAGTTTGAGGAACATGAAGTCTTGACCTTCAAATTTGTCTGATCTTAACGCGTTAGAACACATCTGGAACGGTACCGGAGCCAGCTCCGTACTCACAAACCACAGTCCCGTAATTTAAATGAATTGCGTCAACTGTGAGTAAACATCTGGTGCCAGATACATCGGGAAATCTACCATGTCACGCCGAATTTCTGCTGTATTTATTCCAGAGGCGGACCAACGCGCTATTAAGTAGGTGGTCATAATGCATTGGCTCATTTATGTGTATTGTTCCTTTCTACTCTTATGTACTTTATGTTCAGACATTTTATTGTCTGTTAGTACCTTCTGATAGAAGAATACAAATCATTTTAAGGGAAACGTTATATTTAAAAAAAAAAAAAATAGGCTGCAAAGTGAGATTTTTGCCCGTAAAAAATGTTCGTGTATCGGAAATTCACAGATAAATGGTGAAAATGTCATGAATGAGGGAAATGAGATGAAAAGCTGTCAGTTATTTAAAGAATGTAGGATCAATGAACATAATGAGCACTGACATGGATGACCGTCTTTGGTGATAGATGATTTGCCGAGTTAAGTGAAAGTAAAACTTTTGCAAAACAGAAGACGGTGTTTGAACTGCATGCATAGTTTCCAGTAGTGTCTAGATCTGTATTGAATGAATTAGTAATGAAGCACCTTACTTACAAGTAACAGTTGATGACTAACTATATGGAGAAACGCCTGAGGGTTGGATTAACGTTATCTTGGTCGTTATCAGCCCCTCCCTAATCTCTCTACATCACTTCATAAATTGGTAACACAGAATTGGACAGTTTTCACCTTCGTCCTTTCAGTTCTCTCTCCACTTGACCGGTGTAGATATCCACCACATGGACTCCATACTTGTAAATTCAATGAGTGGCGAGGCTACATGCTTCTCGCGGTAAGTGCTCTCGATGATAACATTGCCTTGTGTATTGCGCGATTTTTCCAACATTAACAACTCTGTATTAATTGTTCACGTTGAGGATCTTGGCAAAGTTGACTGATGTTGCTTTCCCCCCAGAGAGCCCTATACGCGTGCATTTTTACTTGTTAACTTTCGATTTATTCATTAAAATTTTATTATTACTCACTACTATGGATTTCTTTACACGCTAAGTTTCTTCTGCTAAGCAAATGTATTGTGGATCACTTTGCTCATTTTTCTTGGACGTTCCTTATAACCAATCATACCTTTACCCTAGTTGAGCACAGATTTCAGTTAATTCGACCCACTTGTTGTCAAACGTCTGAACCAGTCGTGCACTCGATTATGTGTTTTTCAAACTGCATTTCAAGAGCCTTAGCGGAAACCTCCATTGCTTCATTTCGATGTAAGAATATTGAATAAATGCATGAGATGCATGACACAGACAGACGAAAATCCAAATCAGTGGAGGACGTTTTGATACTGCATTAAATAAAAATATAAGAAAATATTCGAAACGGATTCTTAATGTTTATTTAGCTTATGCCGATTTTATGTAGGTTAATACCGTTTTGTATAAAATAAGTCCTTTGTTTCCACAACAATTAAAAATTTCACACTACTGTTTGTATAATAAGTAGATCTAGTTTGTTATTTGTACAGAATTTTACAGTTCTGAACTATAGTTTTATTTTTTTTCTTCTACGTAGACAAATAACTGGCCCATACACAACACATAATCGTAAGAACAAAAATGGAGAAGACCTTATAAAGTACTGTCAGATCTTTGACTTACGAAATTTCAAAAATCAAGACGGACGCTTACGACTTGGATCTCACCCAACAATGTATGTGGAGAATTCCAGATAGGTCATGTAGCCATCTCAAGCAAAAGCAGAAGAGAAATGTTAAATGTGAGAACGCGTAAAATGATTCTTTGAATCAGATCATCACTTGTTACAAAGATTAGGCAAATCGCAAGAAATAGGAAAACAGCAAAGAAGACTATAACCAGCAGATCAGACCCAGAATACCTGAAGAAAAGCAGAGGAAAGGTCATCAAAGAAATTACTCAAAATGCAATAAAAAATTGGAAACACCTCACAAGTGCTGTCAAAAAGGCAATGTGTTGGGGACAATCTCTTAGAAAACGCAGACTTAGATGGTGGAACATGATGTGTGATGGGGCTATTGAACGAAGGATTTGGGCATGCACTAAATTCAAAAGTAACAGAACAACAGAAACATGGCAGCAATTTCACGCATTGCAGAAACAAACCTCTAAAGAAATTATAAAAGAAAAACGTTAATACGACAAAAAAGATACAAGAGATTGAGGAAGATTTTAAAAGAATTAATACAAAAACTTTCAGAGAAATTATTACAGGTTACCAACCTCCAAACTTTTGTTTCAAAAGACCAGATGGGTCCCTTGAAATGAATACCTAAGCAAACTGTAAAATTCTTGAACGATACTTTTGATAATCTCCTCAACTGCGAGAAAACGACAGGAAAATTAGCCCTAAAAGAAACTGCACCAAATCCGGACTCTACACCACCCACACTCGAAGAGATAAAAGAGATCATAAAACAACTGAAAAACAATAGAGCACCGAGAGAAGATGGCATTATTGCCGAGTTTTGGAAGCTTGGAGACGAAAATCACACAAAAAAATTCATAAAATTGTCACAGAAAATAGGGTCAAAGAAAAAATCCCACAAGAATAGAAATGCGCACTAATCCATCGCTTACACAAAAAGGGTGACACGACGGATCCCAACTACAGAGGTATCTCATTGCTGCTAGTCGTTTGTAAAATCCTCTCCAAATCACTACTCAGCAGGCTAGAACCTCAGGTAGATCCACAAATAGGTGAATACCAGGCAGAATCTGGAAAAGGAAGATCAAGCATCGAACAAATCTGGAACCTGAGAACACTCCTAAGGATAAGACAAACAAACAATACCGTAGTAACATTTGTGGATTTCAAGAAGGCGTATGACTCCACAGACAGACAAACGCTCTTTGACATAATGAAAGAAAAACGCATAGACAAGAAGACAACAAACACTCATTGATACCACATCTAAAATAAAATTTATGGGATAAACATCAGAACCATTCGAAATTTGCACAGGAGTCAGGCAAGGAGACGGATTATCACCGATTTTGTTCAACATGGTATTGGACAATGTCTTCAAACAAAAGGAAACACAGGTCAAAGGAATACAGCACGCTATCCCTTAAGTCTGGTTCGCACTGCGCTAGTAATTTAGTCGAAGGGCGAGTATTTTAGTAGCTAAATTACTCTCAACTGCTCAAAAATCGTTCACACTACGGTCGAGTACAGTACACAAATTTCATCGCATTTCGCCAGATGAACAGACCGCAACGCAGTAAATTGAATGAGCTGATATACCTTAGGTTAATGCTATTTTAGAAGAGGTGGATGAAGAAGTTTATGCGATAAAGAAAAAAAAAGCAATGGGTACGAAAATGGATCAATAGAATGGATGAACTAGAAGCTACAAATTATCTTCTGAAGGAATTAGCATTAAAAGACCTCTAAGTATAGTTTGAGAATGTCCAAAATTTGTGTTAATGAAAATGCAGTCGAAAATTCAGTGTGAAGATATCTATTTAAGAAATGCAATTCCGGCAATTACAAAATTACAGGCAGTTCTCTACTTTATTGCCACCGGATGCAGTTTAAGAAACTCACACCTCGTATTTATACACGGAAAATCAGCTATTTCCTAATTCATCACAGTGTGAAGGAATCTATGAAACATTAAAGGAATTGAAGTAACGTTTCGTAGAGATGCATCCAGTAAACTGAATCATTTTACTGAAGGAATGTAAAATATTTCATTACCTGCGCCTAAATTTTTTGACTACTTTATTTAGTTTTTAACTTTGAGAGTAGATCATTCTAAAAAGATTTTTGTCGCGTTAGGTAGTACTTCTAATAACAATAGTAATAATAGACCCTATCTTATTGTATAATCTAGATGCTATCGTAATAAAATAATTAATAAAATTGTGCACTAAGCAGATGTTTTAAATTTTCAATTTACTTCTCACCAAATCTAAGTACGTTTATTGTTTTTTTCAGATCAATATATACAGATTGCTTCATTTGTTTGTTTTATAATGTGGAGACATAATATTCCACAAGCATTCATGTTCTACATATTTAGAAACAAATTGAAAAGTTCTTCCAGCGAAACGACATTTTTGCGGCAGCTAATGAACTCGACTTAAACAATAGGTTCAGACTTGTTTAGCCGTTGAGCTAGTGAGCAATGGCGCGTGGTGGGGGCGCTACTCGCACGATATAATAGAACAAAACGGAACGACTCGATTTGAACTACTGGTTAAACTGCTCGACTAAATTTTCATTGTTCACACACGTTTAGTTGCTCGCTACTCGACTAAATTACTAGCCTAGTGCGAACGAAACTTCAGGCAGCCAGGGCTGGCGACCATTCAGTCACCAGTAGGGATATTCACTAAACATCGATGTATCGTATCCATTCGATGTTTACCATACGATACATTGGATTGATTCGATGTTTGGACGAAGAATTTTTCTATTCGATGCATCGATATTTTTTTCTAAAAACATCGAATCAATAAAAAAAAACTGTGGCTAATAATGACAAAAATAATAGAAATAAATATTACGATTGCTAAATTTATTCAAGATTAAGTTAGTCTACTTCTATTTAAAGTAACTGTCATTAACAGGTGGTGACACCTGCAAGCAATTAGCGGGACTTAACAACGGTGAAGATGAATTTTTCTTGCTTTTGGCTGCACTGTCCGTATGAGTGAACGAATAAAATCAATTTATTAGGTTCACTCCTACTGTTTGCCGGTGTTTGCTGTGACTCGAAATAAGATATTATTACTCTAAAACCACTAATTGTTACCTGGTACTACTCACTATTTGGATAAAAACCGAGTTGAGGCAACTACTTTCGAAACTTCTGTTGCATCCGAACGTTTATTTTCCAAGGCTGCTCAAATAGTCAGTCAGCAAAGGAACAGAATGAAAGGAAAACGATTGAGTAATTGTTTCTTTCTGCAACGTTTGCCTAAACACCATAGGTGTTAAGTGGTTAAAGACTTAAAATTAATATTTTAGGCAGATTTAGGCTTTAATATTTAATGTCTGGTTTATTTATTTATTTTCATTATACTTTTTTTATTTTATTTTATTTTTTTATCATAATGGTCTGGCATCGCAATAAACTATTTTTGTTAATTTGTAGTTTATGTTTCACTCACAAAGCTATATCTCACTCATACATCACTATTAAACCAACACACAAGATCATATAATTAATTTTTAAATGTTGGGTGAAAGGTAACGCTCTGGCCTCGCATTCGGGAGAACGCAGGTACGAATCCCCGTCCAGGCATCCAGATTTGGGTTTTCTAAGGTTTTCACAAACCACTCCAGGTGATTGCTTCAAAAGGCAATGGCCGAATTCCTTCCCATTCCTTGCCCCTAGTCCTTTCCCATCTCTAATGATCTCGACGTCAACGAGACGTAAAGCCATAAACAAAAAAAGCATAAAAGTAAACAGATCATTACAGCTGCAGCATAACACTACTTGTATAGTGTTACCTTGTGTTCACACGGACCAAACGAAAGACCAGGAACTATATGCAATCAACTGGAAATGGTGAAAATCAAACTATTGTCACATATTCACTCGGCGATTTTAAAGGTACAGGTAAGAGATAAATGAAACGTCATTGGTCGACGAATATTGTTGATTTGTATTTGTTGAGCTGAGAAAAATATAAAAGTATTCGGTGTTGAAAAAACATCGATGTTTTTAAGCAATGCATCGAAAAACATCGATGCAGGGTTCCGATGTTTTACATGTTTCATTTTCATCTTTTCTATACTTGTATCTCTACAGTTAACATTTTTAAGTAAGTGTAGTAAGTACTTGTTCAAAATGCGAGCTGATTTCACAATATATTTCGCCACGTCCACTTTATTATAAAATGGTTTCCTGAACAGACGAAACCATGAAGATAGTATACCGAAGGCGCATTCCGTGGTTTGTCGAGCTCGAGAAATTCAGGTGTTGAAAACTTGGTGTTCATAACAATAATAATAATTTTTTAAAAAAAATTAGTGCGACATCGGCTTAGCAATCGTAGGTATACTTTCAGGAGAAAGAAGTTGTAACATGTGTTTCATATTTTCATGCCCGATGCACTGCTAGCAAATACATTTTCATTGATGTATCTGCCCATAGCTCCAATATCAACGGTGATGAATTTGTAATCCGCATTCACTGCTTTTCCTTTTCGACAAAATATACTCATTAGGCTATTTAAATTTCTTATTCAGCAAAGAAAAAAGCAAAACTCCATGTTCGCCATCATCTGATTCTAAATAATGACAAATTTTAATAGTAAAAAGAAATGTTTTCTTCGCGTGTCGTATATTTTCAGACGCGAGTGGTACGCGCACCACTTGGAAACTGCGTTTCAATATGCGGACCGTGTCTCATGCGCGCGTCATGACGCTCGTGTCACATGTCACACGCCCTATACGCGTCTCAATTTGCTCTTTGCTTAAAGAGTGTGTAGGACGCGCTCGTGTCGACGGTTTGACACGTCTACTGAAGGCTAGACTGGTGGCACGCATACCATTGCTTCGGTTTCCATCGACAAAAAAACCATCTATGTCTGAGACTGCAATGGGCAAGTGAATGCCGGCACTGGCGTAGTGAGTGGCAAAATGTAATGTTTTCCGACGAGCCCTGCTTCAGCTTGTCCTACAGTAATGATCGAATACGTGCTAGATTCTATCGTAGTGAACGCAATCGGGCTGACTGCATTGTTGAGCGACATAGTGAACAAACGTCAAATGTGATAGTTTGAGGCGATTCGATCTCGCCTCCGACGTATTGAGAACAATCTGAACAGCAACCGCTATATCAGAGAGGTTTCGAGTCCGAAACACTGTTTCTGCTGCAGTTAGCTCCATGTGGCCATATTTCAGCAGAACATATGGTGAAGAACGACAGGTACCACTGCTTCCCTGGCCTGCAAGTTCGCCTGACATGTCACCCATCGAACATGTCTGGAATATGGTTGGTTTACAACTTGTTCGTTCTGGTCCCCCTGCAACCATTGTCGATGTTTTGTGGCTGCGCCTATAAACCGCATGGTAGTGTATTCCGCGTCATATCCAGGCCCTCTCTGATTCCATTCCAGAACGTCTAGAGGCTATGTTCGCAGAACTTGGAGGCTTTACACCGTATTGAATTCTAACAATCAAATTGCATGTAAAGTTTTGTAATTCTAATGATTTGTGTATTGTCATGTTCCTAATCTGTAGAAAAAATTTCATTGTAATCACATGTCTCTTTCATGGTGTTACAATTACCACAAAACAGCAGCGTATTTCAGGAGTAAACATCCTGGTTAGTCTTTCTGCAATACGTTTTGTAACAACTCGTCGCAGAAGCACTTAAACCTTCCCGTTAAACTTGCAGTTACAATACGGTATGCCCACACTTTTACAATAGAATCAAGATTATTCTAACTTCTAAAATTGACTATGTTGCTGTATTCTAAACAACTTAAAAAAAAAAAGATCTTAGAATACTTTATTCACCTTGTACTCGTAAACACTTATCATACAAGAGCAACATGAGCAAACATTAGAATATTACTACCACAAAATATCACCCGTGATCACTGGAAAAAAAGATACTTGGATCACTACATGATCTGTAGACGCTTAGCTGTCTTACCAACTTCCCATTCTGCTTGACGGCAGAGTGAACATTGTCAGTGCAATAATGTACGACTAGCTGTTGCCGATAAAGCTGATTGACTCACCAAGTATAGATGAACGGAAGATCTGACGAACCGTTTTGTCATGCCAATGCTAAGGCTTATTTCGAATCGCCAAATAAAACCTTACGTTGCCAATTTAAATTCATTTGAATACTCTCCCAGTGTTATTTTTTACACATAACTGTACTGATTGTTAGGTAAAATACTGTTTTCTGGACTGAAATCACAGTCAATGCACCACTACACTCATCTCTGTTGGGAACCAGAGAAATATTACTATTTTTCCCGCCGAAACCACGCAGCAATCAACATCTATACTCTGGAATTCACAAAATTTTGGGTGTCAGGGGATGCTTAGCACCAAAACTAACTCCTCGCATTCCAATCGCGAATAGCACAAGGTAAAAAGAAAATCGTATAAGGCTCCGTAGGACACCTAATATCTCTAATCTTAACTCTCCTTTCAGTGCGACCCAAATAGCTTGATGAAAGATGTAATTCTTCGCACTCGTAAATGAAAGGTGTTCGCATGTTCGCCAATAAATTGAAATGAAACCTACGACTTCTGTCTGCCAGACAATCCTGACCCAATCGACGTATCAATTCTGTGACGTTTTCGTAAGAACTTGTCACATTACAGAGCGATAAACCAACGAACTGTTAAATTTCATCTAAGCCTATGGTATCGATAGTCGATATCCCACATAGACACGTCGTAGTAGTAAACTCTTTGTAAGTAGCAAGCAGTCGGTGTATGATTGTCGCTGAGTGAGGTAGCGCACGAGACAACGAGAGTGTCTTGCGAGTGTGGAGAAGCAGTATTCTTCCGAGCGTCATTTGGATCTCAAATTCGCGCTACCGCGTCGGCACTGAATAGTGATTGCCGTTTACGATTCGATCGGACTGACCAAGTTGAACTAACTGCATTAACATTCCGTTAATGAGTGTATAAGAAGTGGATCATATACAGTGATTGTTGCGTGAACAGTGGACACGATAGTAACTGAATTTTATGCTAAGTGAGGATACTTTTCACTCTAGCGAACAAGTAACTTCGGATAAATATTATTTTCAGTTGGTGGTCGGCGTATATGTGTCTCTAAAACTAATACTGTGTGAATAAACTTGCTTCAGCTTTGAACGTCTGTGTATGTGTGTTCAGTGTTATAATACCCTGTACAGTACTGAATGTTCAAGTTATTCCTAGGGTTAATAAACCGCTTGGCATTACGTCGGCTATCAGCTGTGGCGGCCGTATTAACGAAAATAAAATCTAAACGAAGTCTGAAACTTTCCATTAGGTTGGCCAATATATCAGCATAAGTGAGTATCATTTTCATGAATTAATTTAATCCAGTAAAACGAACCAAGAGTTTCACATGGCTTCGTGACAGGACTAAATTTATTTCGCATCTTATTATTCGGTGTAAAACAATAGTTTTACCTGCAAGCCGTGATAGAACTAACTGTTATTAATTAACGCAGTAAAATGCCATGAGTAGTTTTACAAACTGTGGCAAGCAGTCACGAATCAAGCGGATCTTCTCTGTACTTTCTCTACACTATCAATCAATCCCTTGCGATACGAATCGCAAATGGCACAACAATAGTCCAAATGTGGACGCACGACGGTTTTGAACGATATCTCTTTTGTAGAAGCATTACAATTCTTCAAATTCCAGCTATGAATCGCAGCCTAGAATTAGCTCTGTCTACCACCGACATTATGTACAGGTTCCATTTAATGTTGCTCTGTACTGTTATGCTCAAATAATCCACAGAATCAACCATGTCGGCAACTGAACTGTTTACTTTGCGCTCCTGAACAAACGGATTCTTTTTTTCAGTTTAGTGTAAATTGTCATCGATCGCACCGTATCCAGACAACGTTGAATTTTTAAACAGTCGGCCTAATTACTTACTTCTCTATTGAAGAGAAACAGACGCTGAGGCAGAAAGAAACAACAAAACAAAATACCGAAACTTTTCTCTGTTTATATACTTTGCCTACACCAGCAATACCTCGGAAGAACATTTGTTGCTGGCGATGAACGTTTGTTAGATGAATTTCTGACAGTAAGTGATCACGGGCAACGTCTCCCGGTGCCGAGTTCAATCGCCAGGAAGGAGGAATGGAGCGCTCTGTTCACGGACTGCTTCACAGCCGAATCATTTAGCAGACGGGTGGACGCATCAGTGGATCGCGGAGACCGTCCTGATCAAACCACAGCGGCGCCATTAGGGCATTCCGGCCCATTAGTCTCCGCTGCTCACTAGGCAGGCGGCTGCAGTAGCCTTGTTGCACTGAAATAACACGTAACTGTTAACACTGCCGTCTGTTATTCCTAACTAAAACCCTGAAATGCAGAAAACCAGTCTGAAGAAACAGCCAGGATTTCTTGAGATGAAATTTGATAGATTCCAGTGTGCACGCAATATCAATTGTTTCGTTCCTAAAATGTCTTAAACCTACAATTTTATCTGTACTTTCAGAATAATATGTTATTTCCTTTATAGAAATCGATTTCATGGTCTAAATACGCAAATGGTTTTTAGACAAATTTTCGTCTCTCTTTTTGTTTGGGCATGACGCCTCAAAGGCGAGATCCCTCATAAATATTTTTGACGTAAAAAGCTTCGATGCCCACACTCACTCAATTGAATGACAATTTTTGTCGATGCAATTTCAAACTTAAATGAATCGGCTGAAAACAGATATAGCGCCGCCACCTTGGATTCGTTTTATGCAGGAAGAATGAAAGTTTGTGCTAGGACCGCTCTGACATTTATGGCAGTCGGACGTCGTGAGCCTTTACTGTAAACCAACACTTGAATTACTCATTAGAATAATATAAAACAGTGAGGCCGATATGTTACCTTGTGTCACTCCTGTTCTCAATTGCTGCTCCTCTTATACTTTTCATTTTTTCATTCCTCTGAACATTTATTCACCCAGCAACGAACACTCTGACTTATTTTAATGGTATTGATCCAGTTCACTAACATTCATTCAGCATCTCTTTGGAGTGATACAATGCCTCTCCTACTTATTTCGCGATTTAAAATACCTCACAAGCAAACTACTTAGATTCATATGAATTACCTCTTTTAAATCAATACTGTTGAACGAAGAATCATTTCTTTCCCTGACAGGTTTATCTAATGTAATTGGCTATCAGCCCTCTAATCAACCAAATCCCAGCAAGCTAATCGGACCACAGTTCCCAGCCATAACTCCGTTATAAAGGAGAGGTGACAAATGGAGTCGAAAATTATAGGCAAATCAGTTTGACATCAGTGGTAGGTAAGTTAATGGAGAGATAGCTATGCAACCAAATAGGAAAAATATGTGAGGAGCATAAGTGGTATTCAAGTCGGCAACATGATGGCTTTAGGCAAGCATATTCATGCGAATCTAAGTTAGTAGAATATATGCAAGATGTTTCAGATAAAATGGACAAGGGAGCCCAAATTAATAGAATAGCACTAGATTTTTTAAAGGCTTTTGAAGATGTGAGCCTTAAAATGGTGGTAAATAAGGTAAAAACTCTTGGAGTGGATGATAAAGTGATTTGCGAGGTAGACGAATTCTTAGAAGGTAGAAAGCAAAAAGTTGGGACAGGAAATGCAGTATCAAAAAAAGTGGAAGTGAAAATGGGAGTGCCACAGGGAGGCGTATTGGGACCATTGCTATTCATTGTCCTAAAGAATTATTGTGTTGACGGTTTACTGTCAGAAGATAGGTTATTTGCAAATGACATAATGCAATATAAAAGGATCAAAACGATAGAGGACTGTGCTGAGCTGCAGGATGATCTGAACAGAATATCTAGCTGGGTTAGTAAACATGGAATAAAGATAAATGTAAAAAAGAGCCTGCTTTTTAGGAACACAGCAAAGAAACTAAACGTTGATTATGATTATAAGATGGGGTAAGTATTGCTTGTTAAATACTTACTTTAAATGTAAATATCATGGCATAATAACTGACAGCATGCTCAACTGGGAAGGACACATATGATAGGTAGTAGAGGAAAGTTTCAAAATCCTGCACTTCTTGGAGAGAGCGATAAGAGGATGTACGAGAGAAGTAAAGGAATTGGGTTACAAAACTTTGGTCAGACCATTGCCTGAATATGGTGCTGTAGTATGGGACCGACATTTCGGTATCAAATACAGGAGTTGGAGGGGGTGCACAGGAGCGCTTTTAGATTTTCTCTGGAAATTACCTTAGAACACAATCAGAAAGAACGGGATTCGTTGGAAGGCAGGAGGAGGGTGAAGAGAGTCTGGGTGTGTATGAGGCGTACATAGATGATGAGGCGTGGAAAGATAATGGTGCAAGAATCAAAAATAATGCATGGAAGGGAAAGATGACCATTACCACAAGCTGGCACTCGGTTTCAGGTACAAGGGAAGATTTTAATTCGTAGATAAGGAGTTGAGGATTGTAATACGTTAACAAAAGAAATGTTGAATAAATTACCAAAAACACTGAAAGAAGTTAAATTTAAAATTTGCAGAGGGCAAAAGCAGGTGGGTACAGGAAAGGGGGAAATGGGTATGTAGTGAAATTGCCACCGGAGCGTGCGCTCCATCGAAATTAAATTAAATTAATTAATTAATCAACTGATAAAGATGGTCTATTAAACCACCATACTTTCATACAGAGAGTGCTGTCTCTATCAGAGATATTCACTCCACTAAATTTTAACAGTTGGGCAAAATGTCACCAATACTATATATACCAATCGCTTTTTCCTTTAATTGGGTTGACGCCTTAAGGAGTTAAACTAAAATATACTACCCACTCAGTCGGAATCGAGCATGGAGTGCGCGAATACAAAAAATTAGATCACCACTCACATGTATTGCCATGATTTCGCATAGCACATGGTAACTGTGACAACCTGTACGAAGGCGAAATTCAGCAATGTCATGTTGAACTTTCAATTATTTATAATGGAATGATCAGCCTACACAATCTCGATACTGACGGAATCCGTCCGATTAGAGTTGTCGCCCCCGCTCCCCAATGATCATGAAGTGGAAGGATTGGTCTCTCTGAATTCATTTACTCTTGAAATACATCGATCACCGAGGCGCAGCGTAGCCCCATGGGCGACCAGTAGCGTGCCAAGTAAGAAGTACATTGATGAAGGTTTATATAAATCTGTGTTTAATTTCGTTTGTTACTATTAGGTTGCAGACAGTAGCATGCTCGCGTATCTATTTAATGGGTACTAGGCAAGAGGCATTCAACTCATCTGATTTGTATCTAGTGCCAGAAAGAGACGCCTGTTTACATATAAAATTGATTTCCTCATAAACTGCAGCATCAAAAAAAGTGGAAGTAAGAATAAGATTGCTGCAGGGTTGTGTACTGAAAACGTTGCTGGTCGTTACTCTAATCTTAATGATTGTTATGATGACTTACAGCAAGAAGTTAGGTTATTTGCTGATAACAGAATTTCATACAATAAGATTAATATAGGAGAGGATTATTAACAGTTGCAGGGGGGTTCAGAGAGGATTTGATATCGATTAAAGATATAAGCCAAAAATAGTCTTTATAAGGTAGACAGAAAGAAAAATAAAGGTTGTACATGATCAAAAGGTATTGAGGAATTCCTTGTTTGAGACGTATGGTGTAAAAACCTTCGTGTATCATTTGATGATAAACTTAATTGGACGGCACGCATTGGACAGGTGGTAGGGAGAGGTTACTAAATCCGGAATTGCTTAATAGGCTGAGGAAGGTGTGTACCAGTGAAATGAGGCAGCAGGGATACAAAACATTTGTTGGTTGAATAAGGTGGGGTGGTAAAAGACCAACACTAAGATATCAAATGTAGAAGGTGGAGGTAGGGTTGAAAATTAAATGTGTTTGTAAATATTACCTTTGAAAGCAATTAGTGGTTGATCTGATAAAGGAGCTGGTTTTGGAGTAATTAGAAAGCAGGAGGCAGTGGAAGAGATTGTTGTAAGATTAAAATTCATTAACTGCTAATGTGGTCTGGAAGGATATTTGGAGAAGAATTAAGAGTAAAAGTTGGAGACGACTATGAACATAAATTAGGAAGTGGGAAAATATTCATTTATGGATAGGAGAGTCAGAGACTAGAAAAATTATTGACAGGTATGGTGAACAAGTTTCCTCAAATTTTAAAAGAACTGAAAGTGAGAATTAGTGTTGTGAAAATTAAATAAGATATAGCCAACAGGACAAGTGCTCCATCGTAATTAATAAATAATTTTAACAAAATTAAATAACCCAAAGTATTGAAAGTAAGGAACACACATGCCGCATGTCCGGTGTAGCATTTTTCATAAAATTTTCTGGTGAAGTTACTAAGAACGATGAAAATGAACACATCGATATTTACAATGTTTATTTTCCTAAGATTCATTTTATGTTTACTACCAGCCTTCTGTAGTTACATGGAATCAGCATACAAGAGATTTATTCAAGTGGTCTTTAAGATTTCTGATAATTCTCCTTTAAATTAGTAACAGTTAGTGATAGAAACGAAACCTAAAATGAAAGTGAGATATTATTTGGTGAATTTCTGCAATCGGAAGGACGAGTAGAAACTTCTCACAAAGAGTCTGAAAGTCTAAATATTCCGTATGAGGCCAGATGGACAAATAATATTATTTACGTTTGCGAAAAACAACATTGGCAGAAGCGACCGAGAATTCGCATATTAAACAACTGCATAGATTCCTTTGATATTATGAAGATAGCTTAGGTATAACTTGAAATTCTTGCGAAAAGTAAAAGTTTTATCTGAAATCATGCAGGGGGGAGGGGAGCAGAAATAATCGAAGATCAAAACCGGTTTTTTTTATGCTATTGAAAAAACCGTTAAATATATTTAGTTAAAATTTACATAGTGATTCAGCATGATATTCCTCAAATTTGGTATATTCAACAGGAGCAGAATGGTAAAACTGAAAATTTTGAGCCAATTGCCAGTTTTTACTGAATTTTTTTGAAATCAGTGGGAAGGAACATCATAAAATATGGTGCGAAAGGCTTTGAATAAAACCCAAGTTGCTGCGAAAGTTACTCATATGTACCTAAATGACCTTTGAATTTCGTAATGGGTAAAGACAGAAAAGGACAAAATACTGATATTTGTATAGCAGGCTGCATCTGACAGATTCATTCGATATTTTACACATTGCTACGGTATCACCTGAAGTTGCGGAGAAAAAAAAAGTTTGAATTTAAATCACCCGAGGCACAGGGAAATGTCAAAAGGTCAATACCAGTTTTTTTTTTTTTTTAGACTATGGAAAAAGCCTTCAGATAGACTGAATTGAAACCATTCATATTGATTAAGTACTTCATTGCTCAACTGATGTATATTCCACTATATGACCTCTTACTCGTACAGGGCTAGATGAGGCAAAAACAACATTGGAGGAAGCGATCGAGAATTTAAGTACTTAAGTACTTGATATTTTGACCATAGGTCGCATATGAACTAAAGTTGTTACGTAAAGTAAAAGTTGGATCTTAAATTACACAAGGGGGGTGGAATAGATCAAAAAGTCAAAATCGGTGTTTTGCTTCCTTTGAAAAAAAGTCAAATATATTGAGTTAAAATTTTGCATACTGATTAAACATTTTACTCCTCAGCTTTTTTATATTCTACTTTGACACTGATTAGTATCTGCCAAAATTTACTCAGCAGATTACTTTGATATTTTACATATACAACGGGTATCAACCAGAGTTGCAGCGAACAGTAAAAGTTTAACCATATATCTTCCCAGGGGTTAAAACGTCCGAATCAGTTTTTTGAGGCTATTGAAAATAACGCTAAGCAGACTCAATTAAAATGTTGTGTAGCGATTAAACATGTTATTCCACAATATTTTTATATCGTACTATGAGTGAACTCTGACAGGGGCAGAAGAGTAAAAACTGAACATTTTAAATTGGTTTGTACGAAGGTTTAAAAAAAAACATATTAAAAAAAACTATGAAGAGGAACATTCAGAAATACCATGAAGAAGGCTTTATATTAATCCCAAGCTACTGCGAGAAATACTGATCTATTGCAAAACATGCGCGGACTGCCAAAAACAAGATTGGAGGAAGCGATCGGTGTCTCACATCTTTTTCTTTGGATGAGACAATACACAAAAAGAACTCCAAAGATTCCTCAGATACATTGTACATAGATCGAGTTTGATTGAAGTTGGGGCGAAAGTCTGATCTCAAATCAACCCAGGTACCGTAAGAGATCAAAATTTCAAACCAGGTTGATTCAATTAAACCGACCGTAGTGGGTGAGCGGTAACGCTCTGATCTCACATTCGGAAGGACGCGGGTTCGAATCCGCGTCCATTCATCCAGATTTCGGTTTTCCATATTTTCCCGAAATAGCTCCAAATGAATGTCGGTATGGTTCCTTCAAAATTCCATTGCAGCATTTCTTTTCGTTCCTTACCTCGATTCCTTTCACCCCTCTGATGACTTCAACGTCGACGAGGCTCTTAACGAACTTTCTCACAGTCGACTGCTTGCGATATTTTTACAGTACGGTGCTCAGATGCTGCTCTGGTGTTGTATGCTAAGTGGCATAAAATCAAACTGCGTCACCCGTTACAAATACACATTCTCGTCCATATTGGATTGGAACAAAACGTTCGACATACACGAGATGGTTCGGCTTGTAATAACTGACTGTCATTCCCCTACGATCGTTATGTTCGAGTCTTTAACACGTTGAAACATATCGCATACACTCCAACTTTGCCAATATAACTCGCCAATCACTTACAGTGACATTCCTGGTGTATCATTTCGCAGATCTGCTTCATGCTCTGGTGGCCATAATACCTATGTAGAGATCAATATTAAATACTAGAATCGAACGAGTAAGGCAAATCTACTACCTCTTCTCTAAGCGTTCACTCACTTAAAGCAGACACCTTCTGGTGACTATATAGCATATCTACATTACATTCCCACATGTCTCATCCACCAATCCCGTTTCCCTGGAATTATACACCTTAGCAATATCGTATTGGGCACGGTATTGTGCCCTTACGGTGCCGAAGTTCTCGTGAAGTTAATTTTCGTGCAATCTAAGGTCGGCTATTAAAACTTGGTTAGAAATCGAAGGAGTAAAGCTACTTCGTTGGCTGTCTGTGAGATTCCTATTAGGCCAATGTGCAGCTTTAAACTGGCTGCCATTTGCAATATTCTATACCGATAGTCAGACTTTGGAAAGCAGCATTTCCTAAGACCGTGAGTGTCTGGTGGCCAGTGCACGCGAACGTTATTTTGCCTAAGATATAGTCGCGGATTTTCTTGTAGATAAAACAGATTGGCTGAATTTCCCCGTGGAATAATATCGGGTTTCGTCGTTTTTAAACAGATAATGGTCATTTCTATCCTTATCACCTTTCTGTTCCAAGTAGGTAACTAAGTTTTGTAAACTGACGTCACAATTTATGTATAAAGAATTGGAAATCTGAATGAGCCAAACGGACACAACACGTGAATGGCACCTTTGTGTTTCTCAATGCCCCTTCGTGATCCTCTGACAAGCCGACCTCCTTTCAACAGTTTATAGTGTGGATTCATTAAAACAGAGAAGTTGGGTATGTTCCCTTGGTAATACAAACATACCTCAAAGAACGTTCTCACTTATTTAATCTTGTATGTCTCTAGAAGTTTAATATTTTGTCCTCCATGAACTCTATCTCTCTGTCGTGGTTACTTCTCCGAGATGTTTCAGCTGTTGGGTGCAAAGTGAGTTTTTGTCTTGTTTTAGCGCAATGTCATGGCTCATTAAAAGTTGAAACAGTTTCTGTGAATATTCTAAGTGTTATGCGATACGCCTTCGCTTCCCGAATCATAATTGGCTTCATGGCTCAAGCAAACACAGTAGAAGAATCTCTTTCCCATAATAGCACTCTGTTGCATTACCACTGGTTCCCTGCGAACAAAAATTTTGTAAATCAATCTGGTCAGCATTAGATGTGTTACCCAGCATTTTTAACCGCTGATTATCGTTAATTTTACATATTCTGTCCTCTCTCCATCCTATCCTGCGGATTAAGTGCTCTGGCGTTCGGCTATAGGGATTAGATGTCGTGAAGTGGCAAGCCGAAATTATTCCTTCAATTTCCACTGCTTCGATCTACTTTCTCGTATCGGGCGTGGATCAGTCACACTAAATTTTTGCAGCATACCGGCTATTTTCCTCAGCTGGTAAGAAAGAGTGGTTAGATTTCCAACAACAAGATTTTTCAGTCTGGCGTTCTGTGTGAGTGACAGCAGTCTGGAAAAGGCAAGTAGTGCAAACAGTGCATCAAGCACCAAATTGCACTCACCCGATTAGGGCACATATGGTAGTTTCAATTCGGCTCGGTCATCCTTCATCTGAATAAGTCATCGGTCCGTTTGCCCATCCGGTTCCAAAGACTGGCGAGGAGTACGTTTGACCTTATGATCTACCTGTGTAGTGGCCCACCCTTAAGTTGAGGGAACTAAGTTTTGTACCGTTTCAGTCCTTAAATCGATGAATAATCACGAGTCTTTATAGCCAGAAGCAAAAGCAAGTATAATTTTTGGGTTTAAGTTATCACTTGCAATAAATTATATCATTTCACAATTCTGTGACACTAAATAGCATCGTTTTCAAATTTTGCTCGCGAACATAAATCGGCAAATGCACTTGGTTTTTGGTTTATCGATCCTTAGCCCCAAATTCAGCTAACAGTGTGACTCCAGAGACAGATATAATCCTAAGCTTAATTTCATTTGCTTCACCACGACGAACAATCTACCCGAGCCGGTTCTTATGTCACTGCTTGTACCTGAGAGGATGGTGCCTGTGTTCTATTACACACATGTTCATGATGACCTTCACTATCGTCTGCTTCATTATTGAATTCAGACTCTCCCACCCTCCAATAACTGTGAGTGGTAATTCTTGCGGTTTCACTCATTGCAATAGTGCCGGTCAGATCTCCGGAAATAAATTACGCCTTCATCTTCAATCATCCAGTGTTTGATTGCTGTTCTCTGACTTTTCAATGGCGTTAATTCGCAATTCCTTTCAGACCGTGATTTGTACCGTAAGTATTTCTTCAGTATGGCTTATTGTTAACCTGCCATTCGCCGTTTTTTGTCATTGTTCCATGGCTGTCCTTGATGTTGGCCTGTGGATTACCTCTGCTGGTTCTGATGGATTTGATTTCATCGTCCACCACTTCCCTTGACTTCACCTGAATTAACCATTTGAAATTTTCCCAAGAATTAGTTAAACGCTTGGATGTAAACTGCATTCAGTATATGCTGGAAAAAAATGTATTCACAGTTCGCCACACATTTCCGTCTTTTCTAAAGAGTGGTCCAGTTATGTGGCCAGATGGGTATCACATGACGCTATTGAATCTGAAAAATTAGGCTGTTAATGGGCCTGGTAAATTATTTTAATTCCGTATGCGCCACATGTCGTCAGTGTGTCTTCAAATATTGATCCTTGGACTCAGAATGGTATAAGCGACACTTAATCAAGCTCTTTCCTCTTTCCTCAATCATCTTTTGTACGAGCAGCATTTTAAGAGGCTTAAAAATATACTTAACTTTCATGCAGCGTTCGAGACCTTTCAGAAGTTCTCTTTAACTGATACGTCACCCAACTCTGGACTTCGCAAATGACAGTTCCATGGACCAAAAAGCCATCGCGTTTTAGCCTGTTTTACTGTATACCGATAATGTAGTCTTTGGTAAACCTGTTCAGACAGAAACAAGTTTGTTTCGTAAGCCCTCCAATATTTGTTGAAAGACTTTCTTGTGTCCCTCAAAAGCAACTATATTTGGTTTCTTGTCCGGTAACAACTTCTCTGATAAATGTCAACTGATTGTCCATTCCCAAAACTTGTTCATTTCATGTTCTACACGTTGAAGTGTTTCCTGACGCAATTGCGAAACATGGTGGCCTGTTTCCAGAAGCATTTCAGCCGTATTGTCTTGAACTTCGTTAAACCGTTCTACAATTTGTATTTTCAAATTCATCGATTCTACCCAAGCTTTTATAGTATTAACATCACCAAAAACATTATCTTTAAAATTCGACATCTCTTTTATTTTTTTTTAGCAAAACCCTGACTTCTAAAGAAATTTCTGTTCTAGTGGCTTAGACTTCAGCATCCATACCATCATTTTGTCATTAATGTTGCTGATCAAATCCTTACAAAAACTGAAAAGTTGTAGGAATTCGATTTGTTGGAGAGACACTGTCACGAATTTTTGCGGATTTCTGTTAAATACTTAGTGTGCAGTTTACGGCTAACCAAAATTTCGGTTGTCAATTGCATTGTTGGAATTCCATCACGTAATAAGCTTGTGTCCGCTAAGAATACTAAATCGGATGGATTGAAGTTTTTAATAATTAATCATGCTAAGGAGATAACATATAATAAATTATAAAGATTATTATTATTTTTAGAAAATAAATTCGGTAAAATTAGGTATTCAGTCACGTGACCGCGAATACAATTCAAAAAGCATTACGTCATGTAGTGCGAAACGCCATAGTTATTGTTGACATTTTTGTAGAACAAAACAGATTAACTCATAAAATTTTCATAGGAAGCAATTTTTGTCAAGTTAATAAGATCGTTCTCAATTAAATGTTGAAAGACAATAATAATTCTCTATGGAATCGGGATTTAGCAACGCAAACAGTTGTAATTTACCCAAAATTGACGCCGCAACTCTTGGCAGATTTTTCAGTTCAAACAGTGGCTATTGCTCATCGTATTTCTGTAATATTAAAACTTCGATGCAAGTATGGACAAGTGTAAAATATAGATTATAAACTTAAACAGCATTATTTCAGTTTCGTAAACAATAAATAATTGTTCAAAAATAAAGAACCTTTTTTTTAATGTATCTTGCTTGGTTCTCGAGATGTATTGAATGAAAGGTGATGTGGTTAGGTTGATACGCATCCTGGTCCAGAAGGAAGACATAAGCGAGATATCAAAAGATTTTGTTCTTCACTTCGATACAATCTTTGGCGTGAACGATGTCACTGAATATGGTTGTTGTTCGGTACTATTAATTCTGTGTAGTATCCTAACTTTTCTGTTGCATCACGTCTAACCTGCGCTTCTTTTTGCTTTCATATAGTCTACACTTTTCCTAGAAAAATCCTAAAAGCAGGTGTGGCAAGTTTTAAAGTTATGCCACTGCCACTTTCCCTTCTGGTCCTGTACATGAGCCTAACAACATCATCTTACTTACTTCTCCTATTGCCTCCGATCCTATTTTTATATTTAATCTACTATGATTGGTATCATTTCTGATACATTTAATCACTTTTGTCTTGCTTTGATTTATATTCAGTCCAAAATTTTCCTTCAGTATTTTGTTCATGCCGTTCAGTAACTTCTCTATATCCTCAGCCTGTTCTGTTAACAAGACAATGTCATCAACAAATCGTAGCATACTGATTTTTTCTCCTTGAACACTTATGCGACAAAAAATATATAAATCTTTTACTTCGTTTATTGCTTCCTCTACATACAAGTTGAATATTAACGGGGGAAAACTACAACTCGTGTTTATTACATTAAACATAACACTAGAAAAAAAAAAATCAGTCATAAAACCAAAACAACTAGGGATTGTAATTCAGCAAAGAGGGATCCCGCGATCCCGCATAATTAAACAGCCTGGCGGATCTCGCACAAAATTAAGCGGATCCGCAATCAGTAAAACGTTAGTGTGCGTGACGCTTCCCCACTCGGTCTCTATCGGATGTATTGCACTGTTTGCCTGTGCCCTTGCAGTTGAAATTTGACTCGTATGAACAAACGTTTGTTTTTGCAACCTTCGTCATTCGTAAGTAAATAGATCCACTTTTACGTATTCATTAAAACTTACGTTTTTTTTTTCTTTTTTTTTTTTTTTTTGAGTACACATTTCTATAATTTGATTTATGTTTGGTATTCAGTGCGATTTTCTTACTGTATAATAAGTATTTTTGTGTGTGTCGCACACGTCATCTGTATCTGAAGATATGTGACAATTTCCTGTATTTGCGGCTGAAGATTTGATTATTCGTTGATATGAAACTAATGTTATTATAATTTTAACGATTGCATATTCAGCAGCTATCAAAATGCAATTGTATATCCTATTACTTATTGTTGTCCCGACCGCTACCTCAATGTATTTGAAACATGTTGTTTGACGAAAGCTGCCTGCTTACATGTGCCGCTCCTCTGGCTTTCGATTAATCCCTCTTGGGATGATTTGGTTAATCGCCACAATACATTATTTTTGAGTGAATAGCATGCGTCCTTTCAGGTACTTGTTATTATTTCGACTAAAGGCAAAAAAGATATAACGAAGTCTTCACGGGTCTATCGCCGCATTATGTTGTAAAAACACCATACCTCGACGGCTGCCTCTGCCATCTTCCTCACGTGTGAAATTTCGTGTTTTTACAACGCAATACGGCGATATACCCGTGAGGACTTCATTGCAATTATACGCCGAAAAAGTCTCCTTTCCTATATAAACAAATAATTTCAAAAGTCTTTGTGACACTTAAAGTAAAACCGATATTCTTGACAGTTTTTCGTCTTGGTGAGTTTATTTTAATAACAATGAATCAATTATAAGATCAATCAAGGAAACAGGAAACATAATAATAAATCCCACGAAACAAATTTTTACACAAATAGAACAAGTCTAATGCTTATGCAGTGAAAAAAAAAATGAGATCTTGTTCTGAACCAAGTCTACATTTTAGAGTATATTCGCTTCTCTTTGTGAAATAGAATGGTTTCTCTCGATGTTATAGATCGTTTATTTAGAATAATAATAATAAAGTCTGGTGACATGGCCACAATGCATACTATGTTTCAAAACTTATGTGATTTATTTTAAGGACATTATGTGACGTAAGAATGAATATTTTGCATTTTTTATTATTTGTTTAAAAATTGGTTTAGATTTTTTTAATGAAAGGCTTGAATTATTCTTATTAAGGCAGGCTAAAAAATTGTAATGTCATTTTGTCAATTAAAATACTATTAACTGTTAATTTTTATCATTTAATATTAAAATTGACTTCTTAATTTACAGAAAATAATTTGTTCTCTCAATGAAAAATCGAACGTTTCCAAAAATTTCATTTATTTATCAAACAAAACTGACATGGAAATTTAGCAGTCCTGAAAGGCCGAGGTAATTCTTTCTCCTTCTCAAGCCAACTAGTCTCGATACACAATTCAGAAAATATGTGACCGATGCCCGGAAGAGTAAAAAGAGATAAGCTGCTTTGCGCTATGTCATCGTCTCTCTGGAAACTCATACAATACCACCCTGCTACTTATTTGTGTGTGCTCTCCCGCTGTCTGTATTCGTGACTGTTCTACTTCAATACAAAGATGTTCATCAAGTTGACTATCGATGAAGTCAAATCAATCTGTCTTTAGTCCTTAAAGCATTTATTTCTCCTCAATGGTGAACACGTACTACTATGACAAACCCCGCCTGTTAATAACAAGGAAGGCTCTGCCCCTCACAACCCATAACAAAGTGGTAGAATGATAGAAGAGTAACACCTCTCAAAATAAACCTTGGCCATCTGGCCCGGTTGGTAGTGCCATTAGATGGCCTCCTTCCCAGGGTACGGTGAAGACTCCAGCGGGTGACTGCGGAGAAGATGGACTAGGGTACTGACAGTGAGGTGGAAGAGACATTTATTTTACAATTGCCCAGCGGCAAGCAGGTGGAAGAGTTACCCTCGCTACTTTCTTGGTATTCATAGTCTGTGTAGGAGGAAGAGGCTTTTAGCCTTACAGGCGAGCTAAAAATTCACAATACAAATCTTAATATGCGTTGCGGCAGTCCACTGCTGTTTTCGTACTTGATGCCGCATGTCTCATATAACATGTTCCGCCGTGAATGATCCCGAAATCGCACCACGTAGGTCTCTTCTCAGCAAGCTGAGAACCAGCTTTAAGTCGCTCTCTCTTCCAAGTACTGTTTAAAACCAAACGATGACAGATTTTGGGTGTAACATCGAGCTTATAGTTCGAACCTGAACATTGGCAGCATTGTGTGATGGTCGCCTACACAGGTCCTGAGCTGTTCTATTCAGGATAACCGCTGCCCATCCCGAATGGGGAAGTTTTTATAAAATGTGAGCTTAACATTAGAAGGTCACCTTTGACCCTGATTGGGATACCGCAACCAGGATATCACTCCTTTTTAGGTTAGGAAAACTTCAAAATAGCCAGAAAAATCAATGCTTTGAGTGAACCCAAGCCTTCTGATGAAGGAAACTTCATCTAAGCCCACTCTGGATAAACAATCTTTCTTAAAGGAAAAGCGGAAAGGGAACGTCGCATTCATGGGGTCGGTTTCATGGTGAAAACTCTTAACTAATAAGCGAAAACCGAGTTACTCCTACTGAGATCAATGAACGGCTCATGACGCATAGTGTACCACTTTCTAAGCACATTTACCTTACTCTCATCTCCACATGTGTTCCCACTTTAAATGAAGATGAAGATGCAAAGTATCAGTTTTAACGCCAACTGAACAAAACCTTCAACAATACACCCATCACCGATAAGGTAAAGTGCTAGAGCAGTGAGAGAGAACCAACTATGGGAACAAGCGTGGGAAACTGCAATGCAAAAAGACTGCTGCTTCTCTGTTTGTGTGCTGAACATAAGCTCTTTATCATCATTATTCAGTTCCGCCTACCAAACCGTTTTTAGACTGCTTGGATGCACCAACGGTCAAAACACTGGTATCTATTTGATTATGTCATCACTAGCCAGCATGATAAAAAGGTGTTCTTATCACTAAGACAACAAGAAACATGACTGCTGGACAGACCAGAGATTTTCCGACAGCCGCCTGAAACTCTCAATAATAAAAAGCAATGCAACCACTACATGGATCCTATACGAGGAAATGTAACACTCCTAAATTCGGCAGTGAAAATATAAGCTTGAAATTCTGAGACAATATTTTAGAAAAGCTAACTGACAGGCCAGTTAATAAAATGAATATGTACTTAGAATGGACTACTCTTCGAAGTATCGTTACAAATTCTGCAAATTAGTAATCCACTATGAGAAAAATAAAAGCCCAGACTAGTTTGGGGAAAATAGCGAATTTTTTTTTACTCTTTTCAGAGCTAAACTGGTAGCCTATCTACTCCTTGCTCAAGATCACGACTTTTGGTGGAAATGTCAGGTAGAAACAAGGGAAATCAACAAAAAATGGTGGCATTAAATAACCAAGGAACTCGAGACTCTCTCAGATGCAAAGAGATCTTCAAACATTTTATGCGTGAATCGTAGACCTCCATAGTCCTGCTTGATCCTCATCTGGCTCACTGAAAGCGGCTGATGACACCACTATCACACAGTCAAGACGTCCCGACACCCCGAAAAGTGCGCTACAACTCTCTCTACAGCTATACAGCTGCAGACGACTTCTTCAGAAATATGCCGCAGCATCCTCCACAACCGTGGATACCAGTTCCACCAGTTTTCGGGTGCTCCGAATAGTAAGAATCCGGGTAAGGCTTCCGGACCGGACAGCATTTCTCTAGAAATCATTCAGAGTGGAGGGTTACCCCTGAAAACCAGGCTCTTCCGTCTGATTCTTCTTGTGTGGGAAGCCCAGGAGGAGCCTCAGGATATAGGAAAAAAACAGCATAGTTACCATCTTCAAAAAAGAAGATTGAAGTATCTGTAACAGCCATCGTGGTATTTCTGTTCTATCCGTAGGAGGAAATGATTTTGCTAAGATCTTGTTGAACCGCCTTCAAATTATCACAGAGAGAGCACTCCCAGAATCTCAATGTAAATTTCATGCATCAAGAGGCGCCATAGACTTGCTCTTCTGCGCCTGACATCTCAAGAGAAGAGCAGAGAACAACAAATGCCTCTCTTTTTGGTGTTTACTCAAAGAAGGCCTTTGATGCAGTACTTGGATGAGCAATATAGATGTTATTAAGACGACTAGGCTGCTCTGAACATTTTTTTTTAATTGATTAGAGTACTCCATGGTGACACGATTGGTCAGGTTCTTTATTAAAATGATATCTCAGAAAAATTCATTATTACAAATGGGTTAAAACATGACAACCTATTTACTCCTATACTTTTTGTCCTATATTTGGTAGCTATGCTCTATGATACATCATCTACTCCCAATGTAGGCGTGGAAATGAGATATTGGTTTGATGGAGGACTCTATAATGTAGCCAGATTTTGCTCACCAATATTAACTTCCCTCACGCAGATAACGTAAATGCAGCACACAGATAATAACACCTCTCCAGCACATACTTCTGAGCAGTTTCGACAATCTGTTAACCTCATCAAGAGTTTATACCACCGACTTGGCATGACCATTAACACTTGGAAAACGAAAAAATTAGTGCAATCTATCCCTGCATTTACTCTCCCAGACTTTGATGTTACCATTTTCAGTCCATGCCTCGAGCAGGTAGACAATTTCTCCTACCTTGGGATCATTCTCACAAAACGGTTGGGGAAAACAGAGTTTTTCCGGCAAACGTAACATATGGACCTCTTTCACGACGGGTTTTTCTTAAGCTATGCACCAAGCTGCTAGTGTACCGGGCTGTTTGTTTCTTCACGTTCCTTTATGGATGTGAAACATGGATGCTTAACCACCATGATACCAAGAAAATGGAGCGATTTCAATAGAAACTTCACTCCATAATGAACATCAAATGGAATGATTATTTGTCCAATGTTACAGTTTTAGAAAGGGCAAAAATATACCACATTGAATCCCTCATCGTTAGTCACCAACTCAGATGGATTGATCATGCTCAACGCATTAGTAACAACAGACTTCCTTGACAATTTTTATATGGTGAACTCAACACTGGCAAATGACCTTGTGGTGTCTTCCTGAAGGGCTACAAAGACCTGCTTTAAGGACCATGAAGAGCACAAACATAGTACTGGGACTATCTTGCAGAAGACCACGCTCTTTGATGTCTCTCTGGTACAAAACCTTTTCCTCGACGATCACACTTCTTGAAAAGGAACGACGAAGAAGGACAGTAGAAGCTTGTTGGAGACCAAGAAATATACTCGACCATCCCAACCACGTCCACCACCTACAATTAGATGCAACATGCGCGGGCGGTTATTTTATCCCAGGATCGGCATGATCAACCATCAATAACGCCCACATAAATAATTGTCTGCAAGCGAGAAAAATAAATTTGGAAACATGTCCAGGTCTGTAGTATTTAGCAAATATTCACAACGAGTTTTCAAAATAATTTTGTACATTATGCTATATCATCTCTATCTATCTTTAACACATCAACGTTAAAATGACTGTACTGGACCTTTGACGATTTGTGTATAATGTACGATTTTATTCTATGACAATCCATTTCTGGTGTATTTATATGTTTTGGTATGTAATCATTCTTGTATTAATGTAGTTTTAATAGGTAATATACTTATAATTCTGTGACAGTGCATCTTCTAATATATAGATTACTTTCTTACGTAATAAATTAGCTAACTTTTTTCCACATCCCATGAAGTAAATCTCTTACCATTACTATTATTCCGCGATTCACTAAAAGTATGTGGCGGAATGTGCGTTTCACATTTCGTAATGTGTAATCATTTATGCATGGGAATGGCATGAGATATTCAGATACTATTTTGAGGAACCATCTCTGCATTCGCCTGGGCAGATCTAGGAAAGTCATGGAAAACCCAAATGAGAAGGGATGCAACGGTTTCTAGAGGCCTACCTGACGGATTCTAAGTTATCTCGCACGGTAAATCCTTCCCAATCCATTCCCTAATTGTTTGTAGAAAATAATCGGCTCTGGCCCTGAATTCTGTTGTTTTATTTTCTCGGTCATTCCTAGATATGAAGGTTGCTGTTAGCAAAATGCGTTTGCTGTCATCCTCAATAGGCCTGTCATGATATTTCCAATAAGCTTCTGACGAGAGAAACGCTTACTATGTCCCATTTCTTCCCAGACAACTCCTTCAGCATCACACTTACGCTTTCCCTCCAGCTATATATAACTGTTACGAATCTTGTTTTGGGCACCCTACAGAAGAACAATATTCATAGTGAAGACGTATTCGTACTTTATATGCAATTGATTTAACTTCTGTTTTACACTGTTTTGAATTACGACCTAGGAAAAGGAGTATATGATTTGCTTTCCCAATTACCTTCTCAATATATTCAATCCACAACAAACTATTTTGAATTGTTATCCCTAGGCATTTAGTTAAGTCAACGGTACTAAGAACTGTGTCATTAAAAGCATATTTACAGTAGAGCTACAGTAAATGCTGTCATGTTTTTACTTCTATGCATGACTTGGTATTTTCAGTGTTTAACTCCAACTGCCAGTGTTCGCATCAGACTATTGTTTTCACAACAACTGCTTGTAACAAATCGCAGTCACCCTGAGTTTTTATTTTGCGATAAATAATGGGATCATAGGCAAATAGTCTTATTTTCCTATTCATTACGTCGGAAAAATCATTGCTGTATGTAAGAAACAACAGGGGATCTACCACACCCCCCTAAGGGACCAGACCTCACTTGGGTCAACGGCGAAAGTTCATCGTCGAGAACTACACTGTGTGTTGTACCCTAAAGGAAGTCGGCAACCGAATTTCATATTTGTCTAAATATGCCATTGCTCGTAAATAATTTAGTTTGAGGCACAGTGCTGAAAGCTGGGATCCATGTAAGAACGACTGTACTGTATTGTAACCCACTATCCCCGCCCTTTGACCCTTTAATACAGGGCGTTCGCCGGAAAACGCTACCCTCCCAGTCTGTTGCCGTCGGCAACTTGCTCGGTCAGTCTAGCCAGCAGTTTCCGCCACGCGGCACCGTGAATCACCGCACTGTTTAACACCTCCGCTGCCCCAACAGTGCAGTGCAGTGACCCTTACATTTTTAAGAACGGTTTCTTTGCATTGTAGATAGTTTGTGACTTCAGTCTCTTATTAATCAGTGCTGTGAATAAACGTTTCTTTGCGGTTTGGCTGGTTTGGGGCTTCATACTCTTATTTATCTGTACCGTGTTTGAGTGTGAGTAAAATTATGGTACGTTACAGTTTGCAACAAAGAATATTTCTCTACGATACATATGTGAAGAAGAAGTCGTTTAAAAAGTGTCGCAGTAAATTTCGTCGCGAATTTCCTGGCGCTTTACTGCCAGCTAAATCAACAATTCTGCGTCTGGTTAAAAAAGTAAGAGAAACGGGTTCATTTTTTAACAAAAAGAGACTGTCGGTCAACCGTATTCTCACAGAGGAGAAAATTGACGATATCGCTTTTCGACTAGAACAGTCACCCAAAAAATCATTAAGTCAGTTAGGGCAGCGTGTGTCTCGAAATATGTTCAGAAGATGTGAAATGTGCATTACACAAGAGTGTCAACACTTCCAGCATCTTTTATAAGGTAAGCTAATGAATTACGTCACATTTAAATGCTTAGCACACAAGTTTATGAAGCGTAATTATTATGAAATAGTCCGCGGCCGACGGTCGAACAATGCCGGAAACTGACCGCTCGCTCGCCGGGAGCAGTTTCTTCCTTGTAGCGCTAACAGTGGGTTGCGTTTCCCGGCGAACGCCCTGTATAAACAGAATGTAATTATGTTTCCTTTGTCTGTTCAATACTATTTATATAGAAAATCTAATGACCTGATATTTTTCCTAGCGTTCATGTATGACTGCTGCCAGCGGTATATCAAGCCATTTGCTTTAATTTCCGGACCTTTTTATATACTCGGTAACTTCATCCTCAAAATTTTCCATAACTATTTGAATTCTTCCTCTTCAGGTTCGTAACTTAATCATATATGCTTCTGCTTGCACTATTTACTCTTTCCTCGTGAAAAAATTAACAACTTCACTCTTTGCTGCAGTTAATTCTTTGTTTACTCGTGTTTCAGAATACGATGCTGTTTCGCAGGGCCAGGGGTTAGGATTATTGGGCCCCTGGTAAGTGTTCTTAGCCCCCCGAAAAATTAGTTTACTTTAGACTTTGTTTTTTATTGATAACGTCCAGTGCTCAACCCTCTTTTTTTTCAAAATCATTGGTGCAGATTTTAACACTTGAATTTGTTTTCTATTCAGTTAGGCATCCTGACCGAAGGACCCGGGGTGCTTTTGCCCCGCTTATTTGCCTCCTCCCTGCCTCTCTGCTGTTTCGTTACATTTTTATGCACTCATTTTACCAACCTTTTCATTTCGCTTCAGTAAGCTTAATTTTTGTTATTAATTTTTTAGAATAAAACTTTTCCTTATTCTTAATATCTCTCTACAATACCAGTGGTACATTATTTACATGTATTGAATATTATATAGAATAATTCTTCAGTTTCAGAATCCATACCTTCTTTTAATTATACCAACAGATAGCCTCTTCTTTATTAAACTCTCTTATAACGTTCATTTTTTCCCCATGATCACTCATTTCCATTGGGCTCTTCTGTCATCTAATACCTCATTTGCTTATCATCAGGCTATGTTAGGAATATGCCTTGCATTATTAATCTTATTTGTTTACCAGTCCATACCTGGTGTATTGAAGTACATACATACTGTGGCTATCTGTTTCCCTCTGTACTCTGAATATGAAACAAGTTTCTTATCAAGGGCTTCACCTTGTCTATCCATTCCCCCATTACGATAAGCAGTCGATACCCTAATGTTAATAACTTCTAAAACTTCTAAAATAGTACCATGTAACAAACTAATTGAACACCAAGAATCTTCAGACTTAAGGAAATCGGATTGGAGAAATTCTGTTCTCTCAATCTGCAAGATAACTGAAGAAAATAATATACTCCCAGCTGACCGTTATAAGGTTCGACATTATTTACTACTAATGTCAAATGCTTTTAAATACAAGGTGTCGCTCTCGGTGGGCACCGTTACATTGTTATCGCTTACTATAATTATTCGAATTTTTTTCAGGGTTTTAAATCTATTAATCCACTGTTAAATTATTCTTTCCAGAATTATTTTGACATAAATTGTTGCTTTACAAACCTCTACTAACAAAGATGATACTCTTACCTTTTGTGATGTTATAACGTTGTGCAAGCGTTGTATTAGAATCTTTGATAAATATTGTTCTTCCCATGATCAGTACGAAGTTCAAATAAAGTCGCTTGTTTGAAATTTGAAAACGGTTCCTGGTCATGGCAGATATTCAACAAAGTAGATTTGAAAAGTCATTGGGGCTTTTAACTACACGATTCGTGTCTCTTCTACAGCAAGCAAGGGATGGCGTGTTAGATTTGAAAGTGGTAAGTCCAGTTATTATAATTTGTAATGATATAAATTTTAATGTTTTTGAGATAGTAGGTTAAGTTAGCAACTGACAGGTTCATGTTTTTGCACCCATGTTTATGTAGAAAATCGTTAACTGTTAAGGTTTTGTGGTAACGTAGCATTTTAAAACTTGTTTATAGTGTTATTGTACTTATTGCCTTCCATGTCTGAAGTTTGTTTTGTAATACTCCCCTCAATGAGCTGAGTGCTAAACTTGTCTGTAACAAAAATTGGTGGAGTCTAAGAAAGTGTATCATTGCAGTAATTAAAAATTTCGGTAGTGTGTTAGATGATGAACTTTTATTATGTTTCCTCTCCCGGTGTAAGATTAAGGTTAAAATAATTTTTTATATTCAGAATATAGAATTATTTTTCAGTGAATTCTTTGTTACATTTGATTGATGAATGGACCAAAAAAAAAAAAAAAGACAGATGCAAACAATTTTTGGGATCTACTCGAGATTGCGATTCCACTAGATCAATTTGCTGTCAGTCATGGGAATGGCGTCATATTACTGTTGCAATCATTCACAAGACAGGTTAGTTCTAGATCGCAATACTGCTACCATTACTTTTCACCTTGCAGACGACAACGATTTAAACACTTCCTTCAATGTTTATGATGTCACTCTGCTGCCAGGTATGATATATACACTGTACTGGCATCTAAATGTTACTAACAGGATCTGCATGGAAAATAGGTTTTTACTCTTAGTAGGGACAAACAAAATATGATATTTAGATAAATTTATATGACAAGAAATTAAAAAATTTCCGTAGTTCTGGTATCAGTATCTAGAAGTAAACCCTTAGGGATATTTCTATATCCAGACACCCAAAATTATATGCATATGCAGGTATCGGTAAAATAATCTGCAGTTGAATTAAGATTTATTTTGCCAATAAAATAAAAAAACTACATTATGTGTTCTTGAAATTTCAGCTTATCTCCATTTCAAAAGGTCATTACAAATTAATGTTAGGAAAATAATTTCGGGTCTACTGGAGATAGCGATTACCCTACAACAACATACATTAATATCGTTGGAATACTGTGTAGTCAGTCGCAAGACGTATTATTCTCAAGCAGTAATTCCATTGTAATTCAGCCTGGACCATTAGTTTCAAGCACAAATTAGGTTGTAATACAGCCTGGACCATCATGAAACAATTAAATGTACTTCGGCAAGAATTTATAGTGGAATCGTGCGTTTGACTACTGCAGTATTATGATGACAACTCGTGGCGGAATCGCGATCTCCAGTAATCCCATAATTTCCATGATTTAATGAAGGATGTTGAATCAGTAGAGATCGAGTGCTTTTGCTTTATGCAAATACCGCATTGCAATGGCTTTGTGAAACTTTTCTCCTGGTACAAGCCACATGTCAACCTAACCACAACCGCCAGAAAGAAAACAAAATAGTTTTGACTGATATGATTCCTGTACAGACATGTTTTAATGATATTGCGGGTAATATCTAGATTTTGATACTGCTGCAATCACTTACTGCCTCGCGATGTAGCCTAAACACTTCCGGATGGAGAGAGTATTTTGCCACTATGTTCCTGAATGTGACATATACGTTCCACGCGCAGCTTTAACTGTCATGAAAGGAGCCTTCTATGGAAACTAGTCCATCGCTATTACATCTCATATAGTGAAATCGTTAATTTTGCACCAGTAGTATAGGAATTAATTAGTGATGAGGTTTTGATGCAGCCTGGACCAAAAAGAAACGTAACTATTGAACACCTTATTGCGGATACCTATGTCGTATCTATCGCTGTTACCATCGTTTGTGTCTCAATGCATCCTGGATCATAGTGAAACGTAACCGTCGCACATGATATTGCTAATATCCAATTTCCAAATCGCATCTATTTCTGTTAGTATGGTCCAGGCCGCGTTACAACCTAACGACAAATGATTGTTGACGAAATCTTTTTTTATATCAATATTTTATGTCGTATTAATGATTTTAATAGCAATTTTAGCAACGCGAGGAAATACAGAAGAACGCAAATACAAATCAATGGAAGTGTGGCTAATAATGTTAATATTGCAGGAACCGACATTACGGAACGTTAGTAATGAATAATATCAATTTGGAATGTTATTAATATGTTAATAATATTATTAATTGCACAAGAAATAATTTTCTTAACTTTTTCAATCCGTAGTTATTATTATTATTACTATTGGATACGTTCTATGGCCTAATGTATATTCACAAATCGATCGAAGGCTGAACACGTCACATTCTGCAATGTAGTGACATCATACTCTCTCCATCCGGAAGTGTTTACATCGCGAGGTGGTAAGTGATTGCAACGGTATCACAATCTAGATATTGCCCTGTATATATCAGAAATCTTCTCGGCTTAGTTCTAGAAAATCCTAGCAACATTGAAAACTAGGAGTTATAGACTAGATGAACAAACATATGGCATCCAGTTTTCCATATCGCAGAAAAACATTCATTCCTACAATTTTTAAGATTTATAGATAGGCCTACGCATCCACAATCTGGTATCTTCATATAGAAATGTGTAAGTTGCCTTAATTTTAGATAATGATACCACTAACATTGAAAACTAATAGCCATAAATAATTATTGATGTAACATTTGGTTTGTTTCCACCAAAGAAAACCCATATAATCCATGCAGATATTGCAAGTGACATTTGTAGCCACTCGTGTATTGAATAAGCCACGCCCAGAATCTATGATGTCATAGGTAGCAGCAGCAATTTGTGTTTACATCATTGTTTGCGTGGTAAAACGTAGTTTTAGTGGTATTGTGGTGTAGAATTAACCCCACTAGACCAATTATTTCTAAATGGTAATTAAGTTAATACACCCTGGGCCAGCATAACATTGCTGGAACTAATTTCAGAAGTACTAATACAGCTCTGTTTAGAGATGTACATTTATACTTCGGAAAGTATATCTGTTGGTGTTTCACTGCTCCATAATGTGCTCCAGCCCAATTGTATCCAGAATATATTATTTATCATTATATAATTTTTTAATATTAGGACCGAGTGTGATGGGTGAACGGTTAATGCTCTGGCCTAGCATTATGGAGGACGCGGGTTAAAAACCCCGTCTGGCCATCCAGATTTGGGTTTTCTATGGTTTCCCCAAATCACTCCAGGCTTATGCTGGGATGCTTCCTTCAAAAAGGCCATGGCCGAATTCCTTCCCGTTCCTTGTCCCCAGTCCCACCCCCCCTCTAATTACCTTAGTCGTCGACGAGCATAAAGCCATAAGTAAAAAAAAAATGAATATTAGTAATCTTTGGTAACCATAAAAAAACATAATTACCAGTTGAAAAGATTTTTATCACTCTTATTACTATAACTCATCTTGAAATATTCAGATGAGAACATTGAATCAGATCTCATATGTTATGCTGATTTTTTAAAAATTATTATTTTAGTTTTTTTGTTTGGGGGGGGGGGATATTTCATCCAGTAAACAATATATAAACCTAATATAAAATTCTTAAATACTTTCCTTCAATTAATGAAGTTTCCTACAGTAAATAGGAGCTGAAGAGTGACAGTAGTGAAGTGTAAGGGATTGGTAAAGATTTTTGATTGGTAGAAGTAACTTTTACTGGGTGTAATACCTCTGTAGATGGTGACACGGACAATGAAAACTGTTTATGTAATGACTGAGTCTCAAGAAGGAATTGACCTTGTGGTCTGAAAATTTCTGTTTAGGTTCCTTGGACAATATTAATTAGGAATATGTATGTTGTTACCATCAAATGTATATATGCTACACAAATCTGACACAAAAGCTATTAATAATATTATGACCACAACTAACATGACTCGAAATATTTATTTATTATTATTTTTTTGTGTGTTTTGTAAACACCTTACTTGGACAGTATTGCTTAAGAATAAGTGTATATTGTAAAGAATGTAGTACACTTTGGAATGTGCACACCTCCTGAACCATATGGCCTGTTCCCTAGCATGTGAATAAGGCGTAAAAACAAAATATATTATATGTTTTTGTTTCTTATGTGCGTTTCACTCCTTGCAACCTTCAACTTTGATGTATGAGGAGTCATTTTCCCTATCCTTTGCTATTTAAACATCAAATATAGCCCCCCTTTTATTTACTTATAACTTGTCGAGGTTATTAGAGGCGGAATGGGACTGGGGACAAGCAACAGGCAGGAATTCAGCCATATTTTAAAGGAAGCATCATGGCATTTGCCTGGTGTGATTTGAGGAAAACTTGGAAAACCCAAATCTGGATGCCCAGATGGGGATTCGAATTGGCGTCCTCCCAATTGCGAGGCCAGAGCATTGACCGCCATATTGCAAAATCCAAGGATAATAAATACTAAGAAATTCAGCCTAAAATGAAATGACAAGACACTTGTTACAACTTTTAAAATAATTTTTCATTAGCATATTCGTTCTGTGTAATGTTTATCATCATTTGTGGCAGTGGGTGTATTTCATAATATAATAGTATATAGTAGTAATTGGTGCAGGGCACGCATGTGTGAATATGACTTACAGCAATTGCATATTATTTATCATTATTGTGATTTTTGTAACATTTGTGTGCTGTGTGTATATTTGGTAGTTATACCTAGTTTCTTCAATAACATCACTTAGAGAACATTTTGCATGAATTTTAGACAAATGGGGCAATTCCTTCTTGAGACTTCCTGATTGTATAGCCACCTTCATTAAAATTAAATACTGAAATGTCTGTAGCTAAGTTACAAATTTACTTCGGGCTGCTTAGAGTGTGAAACTGTATTCATCTGCTTGAACTAATGACATCAGGAACATGGCACTCATGAAAAAAAAAACACAAATTTAGAATAAATGATGAAATTCTTATGCCTCCTGTTGTACTGCAGAATATCCATTTTCTTTCTGTTCCATGTTGCAATAAACTGTACTTCTATTGTTAATGTTTCTGCTTGAAAATCAAAATTTCCTTCAAGAATGATTTACTGTTTCACAGTCTATAAACAATCAATTTCTACGTCATCATTCACCAGTAGTGGCACTATTGATATATATATATATATATATATATATATATATATATATTGGATAAAGGAAACAAAGAAACTGTCATATGTCTCGCCTCCCACATGACTAAGACTAAAGTCGAAATATTGTGCAATTCGGTTTTTTTTTTTTTTGTGTTTTTACGTGTCTCGCCCTCCTGCCTTCATCTGTGGTAAGTGACGGGTAACTGTTTATTTTCCCTATCCTATATATATATATATACACACACACACACACACACCTCAGATTTCATTCTCCCATGCCAGTTGTCCGAGTTAAATATAATGTAGCAGTTCCTCACGGTGGCCAACACTAGGAGAAAAGACAAGAAATGTGGATCTACTGGAGATCACGTTACTACTAGAACAACTTTCAGCCATATGAGATAATGATGTCATAATATGATGCCAGCCAATCACCAGATGTCATTTTCAAATAATAATTTGGTTTGAATCCACACACTCCTAGAATAACATCACTGGAACTACTTTCTGAAATAATTCTAGTGATGTGCTACTTTGCAAAATACTTCCAGCTGAATTATACTGGTCCAGGATGTATTGGACCCTAATTGCTGTTTGAAAATTATGCATCTGGTGACTGACTACGGCATATTAGACCTAATTATCTCACATGGAGTAGGTCGTACTAGAGGTATCGGGATCATCAGTAATTGCTATAGTAATATTCATGCAAGGAAAGTACCAAACGCTCTTTTCTAGATTATTTGGTTACCTAACTAGATATCCTGTCATTAATATCAATATGTGCCTTGTTTATAGCACATTTCAGTTTCAGGGAAAGTACCAAATGCTCTTCTTAGATTAGTTGATTACCTAACTAGATATTCTGTCATTAATACAGGGACTGTATCATTAATATCAATATGTAACTTGTTTGTAACACATTTCAGTTTCTCCTGTCGTAGACTCTTCTGTATTTTCATTCCATAAGTCTTTTTGGTTTAGTCTAGATAATAGAACCACAACAACAACTTTCCGTCTCACTAACCTATGATGTCAAACTACCATACTTGTCACTAGAAATGTCACTATTACATGGCAAACAGGTTTCCTTGAGTTGAAAAAAAAATCCAAGTGCACTAATGCCTTCAAAAATAATAGTACATTCTATCAGTTAATTTAATTAATCTATATAATCTATTTAATCTATACCCTCTACATAAAAATATCCTATTATGATAAAAAATAATATAGAACTTGACACAAAAATATTAGGATACATTAAAATGAAAAAATATACGCTAGTTGTACAATAGTTCCTCTTATGTTTACACATTTAATTTTCCCCATATTTGTTTCTGCCTTATAAAATATGGTACACTTGGATACACAGCCCTGAGCCCTTAGTCCCATATTTACAGTGACAGATTTGGTTATTTATTTGTCATATGGCTAAGCAACACAGATTTGGTATGATATGGAAACAATGTTAAAATGTGATACATCGTTTTAAACATAAAGATTCAGTAATTAATCATACTATTAAAAAATTATAAAAATGGAGATGTGACATTATCAGAGATATATTTTTTTTTAGGCGGCAGATATATTAGCTGTGCGTCAGAAAAGGAGAATTTATGACATAACAAATGTTCTTGAGGGGATAGGCCTTATTGAGAAGAAGAGTAAGAACAGTATTCAGTGGAAGTAAGTTTTTCTCCATTGTCTTTACATTGCTATTTGATGTTAGTTAAATTCTTAATTAACTTAAAAGTGCAAAAGGCATTGTGTAGACTATCCACAGCATTTTTACCCTCAGGCCTTGGTCTTCTGTCAAAAATAGCTTAAAATCTATCTCACACCTTATATTAACTTCACATCCTCAACCTTTTAGTGCATAGTTCAGATAATTAGTTATTCAATTAATATTTTAATTTTTGTGTGAATTAGGGGAGCAGGGCCAGGATGTAACACTCAGGAAACAGCAGATCGGCTATCAGTTTTAAAGAAGGAAATTGCAATATTGGATGAACATGAACAACAGCTGGATAAGCACAAACAGGTCTGTTTAATGTATTCTGTATTTCAACTATGTGATAAACCTATCGAACTAAAAACTTCTATGGGAAATGCTGTCATGAATTCAGTAGTATTTTTCTTTTAAAGCAGTTTTCATTAATACCAAACTTACAAACAGGATGAAGATAGGGGGAAAAAAAAATAAGATTTGTCATTTATGTTTTTACTTGCATTGTAGCCTAGACAGAATAATTGGCCAGTTGAAGTTAATGCAGGTAATGTGTGGACCTTAACATTTTATTGTTTCAATGCCACCAGTGTCCTGGTATTCACAAGATTGCATAAAGGCTTTGTCTCAAAGAGGTATTCAATTCTGAAAAAATTGTGTATCACTTTGCTACATTTTTGTATCAGTGTAAAATGGTATTTATTGTGTCTTTTGTAATAATAATAATAATAAAAAGGTTGACAATATGGGTACTAAATTGGATTTAATAAATATTATGAGGCAGTTAGCATAATCATAATTGTTTAACTGCTACATTGTTTGCTTTAGTATGATGTGCTTGATAGGAGCATCAAGATTTTATTACTATCCATCTACTTATCATTGAATAATTATCATCACATGGTTCGTCATTGTTATGAGAACTCTTGGTTTACCATTACAGTGGCAGTGAAGAAAGTTTCTTTTATATTTGAAGATGGTTTTAGTTTTAACATTAAAAGCAAATTGCTTGAAGTTCTATAAAATAACAAATATTAACAACCTGATTTTTTTAATTCAGTAGCAGCTGTAGGTTTTATAAATATTGAGTAACCATTTTGCATGTTTATTTTTAGTGGGTACAACAGAGTATTAGAAATATCACCGATGATGTGGAAAATTGCCGCCTTTCATATGTCACACATGAAGACATTTGCAATTGTTTTGAGAGTGATACAATGCTTGCTATTCAAGCTCCAAGTGGCTCAGAATTGGCTGTACCTCCAGGAAATGATAAAGTAAGTTAGTTTAATTGTTTTCAGGGCCTCTTCCTGGGACATGTGAAATCTCAGACTAAATCTTGTAACTGTAAATACTAGTTGTAGATTCACTATATCAGCTCTGGCGAGTCCAGAAAAAACATTTATTGTTTTTTTTAACTATTTTCGTGTTACATATGATTATCCATATTTTTTAAAAACTGAAGTTCTATATCGAAATTGCTAAATTTATTACTTATAGATGTATGAAATGAAATGGATTTAGAATATGTGAAATTTAAGTGATTTTATAAGCCACACTTAAAGATGTCATAGGTTAATGTTGATTGATACGTGCAATGTTTCTTAATATAACCAGCAATAGTGGGAAAGTATTTTCACCATTATCTGATTATATAATTTTAATTTTTTTTCTCAACCCTATGGTACCAATAGCTAGAAAATCCTTCACTCTTTTAAATATTGTTACTTGCCATGTTTCCTTGTTCTGACTGTCTTATGTTTGTAATTCAGATTAATTATATAAAAATAAACTACTAGGTGCAAGAATCTATACCTGACATAATTCTTTTAAAAATAAATATAATTTTCTAACACCTTAGGAGTAATTTAATTTTGGTTGATATGATGATGGCACAATATTTGTGCTTCAAATTGATTAGAAACTGTAAAATTTACTTTCTTAAGAATAATTATTTCAACGGCATTGTTGGGATGCCTTTTCTTTCATTCTGTCCCTTTAAACATGTCTTCTGATTGTTACGTTACAGGACTCCTCAGGAAAGCTGGCTTATCAAATACATTTAAAATCTTCAAATGGGCCCATATCTGTTCTCCTTGTCAACAGAGATGTTGACCAAAATTCTGTTGGAGAAACAACAATAACTACAATTCAGGTAAGAAATGTGTTGTATGTATATACTACTTTTTATTATATTTTTCCATTAGTCAAGTCTTCCATAAATTTGGAATCCTTCTGTTTAGCTCTTAATTCTGTTTGAAACTGAGAAGTGTAGGTAAACTAGTGAAGTTGCTTACCTGTCTTTGAGTAGCTAATGTCCAACTTTTTGGTGGTGTTAGCATCCTTGGATTGGCATAGGAAATTCAGTGATCAGCCAGAACCTACCTACTATCGATATAAACCCGTCCAGGCGATAGCAGCGTTACTTGATAAGGAATGACTGCTAGTGAGACACATGCACAATGCACATAGTATCAGTGAGCGTGCTATCTGTGTTTAGAATGGGGAAGGCGCATGATCTATCAGAGTTTGCCCGAGGGCACATTGTGTTGGCCCAGAGGCTCAGCATGAGCATGACTTGTTGGGACCGAGCGTGGTGGTGTAACGGATAGCGTTCTGGCCTCGCATTCGGGAGGACGGCGGTTCGAATCCCCGTCCGGGCATCCAGATTTCGGTTTTCCATGGTTTCCCCAAATCACTCCAGGTGAATGCCGGGATGCTTCCATCAAAAGGCCATGGCCGAATTCCTTCCCATTCCTTGCCCCCATCCTTTCCCGTCTCTAAAGACCACGTTGTTAAAAAGGGACGTTAAACTGTTACAAAAAAAAAAAAAAAAAAGACTTGTTGGGTGTTCAAGGAGTGCTGTGGTGAGTGTTTTCAACAAGTGGTGAAACCATGTCGAAACATCGAGGGGTTGGGCGGCCACCCCTTATTACAGATGTCGGAGGCTGGGCAGACTGGTAAAACAGGACAGGCGGCGAACTGTGGCGGAACTAACATCAGACTTTAATGCTGGGCAGAGTACAAGTGTGAACACACAGTGCATCGAACACTTTTAATTATAGGCCTCCGCTGCTAGTGACCCAATCATGTGCCAATGTTAACACCACAACATCGGCAACATCAACTGAAATGGGCACATAACCATCGTTACTGCATATTGGCAAGTGGGAGAGCGTTGCTTGATCTGATGAATCCAGATACCTTCTTCGTCATGCTGGTGGGAGGGTGCAAATCCATCATTTTCCAGGGGAACAGCTTCTAGACACTTGTATTATGGTGCAAGCTACCTTAGTATTCGTCAAATTCTAGTTAGTCACTATGGGAAATGAGGAACGGGCATAATGCAGGAACCGATACCATAGCCTACAGCCATTCACACAACGAATTGAAACCGCAAAACCAACTAAACAGATAATACATACCATAAACCAGCCTTAAATAGTGAAAATGTTAACTTACCTAAATAAATGCAATAGCGAAGACACAATATCACTATTAAACAACACTTTTCAATGCTGTAAAAATTCTTTATAATAACAATCAACCATTAGAAAATAAATTCTGTTATAAACAAACCATAAGCAAGAGTTGGAGCATTTAAAATATGAAAATACTAATATTCAAATAAACTTGCATCTTCAAAACCATAAAATCATATATTTAAAGCAGTATTTGAAGTCAGTCGATAGTGTTCAACCAACTAAATAAAATCCTGCATAACATACTAAAATTTTAAATTGTTACATAGAGTCAGATGAGTCCGAGACTATTTCGAAATTAAACGCATTCAAATCTACATGCTGGTAGATTGCTTTAATTATCATGATCCCACCAACTAAAGTCAGTAAATGAAAATACTTTTGGGATATGTAATAGAGACCACAGAAATTTATTCCGCAAGCCCTTTTGCAAAGTAAGCAGTATCTTCAAAATAATTTGTAAAAATCATGATTCTCCTGTCATGGCGCTGGCAATAAGGAAGTAGGAATTTTTAGAAATTCGATTGTAAAACAACTGCGGCAGCTAGAGGGGATATCAAGAGCATTTTGGAAGTGGAAAAACTGTAGAAGCCAACGGAGTCTTTTAAAATCTAAAAGATAGTATTCCTGCACAATTTTGTACCGCGTAAGGATACACTAACATGTTGGTCACGAACGTGGGTTTTGGAAGACTTCTAAATCTAATAAATAAATAAATAAGCCTTATTTGGTATTAAACAAAAGGAACGATTAAGAGAAGCTATATAAAACTCTTTCGAACCTTTCTCCACTTCTATTTTTCCAAATTTTATAGGACTATTTTTCAGAGCGGCAGGCTACATGGGTAGAAGTACAAGGACCATATAGGGAGTGGACGCAGCATTTGACACCAGTCTCAGAAAAGGTCTCAAGGCGTGCGGTTGAGTGGCTCGGTGTTTCGTTAACTTAGTCGGGCAGGGCTGGGGGCGGAAGTAGTTCGGGGGAAAACCCTGCTTATGGTCGGCCATCATGGATGTTGAGATTTAAACAACTAAGATGTGACTTGACAATTGAGTTTAGGGGTTGGTCTGACTAATATCATTTCATAACCCGCATTCTTTTGGAAATGAAACATCTGATCGTCTTTCAACTGTAATAGTGTATTTCATTCCAAGAATATAGTGATTGTTTATTTTGAAACTTGAACACTGAATTTTGATTTCATAGCTACAACCCAACCTTTTCTTTCTTGATGTCAAATTAAGAAAGTGGTGACTGACTTTAAGCTATTACAATTGATTTATTCCAAGGTACTATTTTCATGGTTTAACAGTTTGAAGAACTTTGTCAGAAAGTGAGGTGATTAACTGATACTACAACCCCGGTGTGCGGTTAAGTCCCATGCAACTCGACTGGTACAAGCTAGCGGTGGCTCAGTTATGCTCTGGGGAACATTCATGCTGGCGACCATCGGTCCAGTGGAACTCGTGCAAGGCACCAAGGTGGCCAATAAGTATTGTACATTGGTTGCAGAACACGTACACCCCTTCATAACGACCGTTTCCCAACAGCAGAGGCATTTTTCAGCAAGATATTGCACCATGTCACAAGGCCTGCAGTGTGATGGAGTGGTTCGAGAAACACAGTGGCGAGTTGCCATTGATATGCTGGCCCCCCAACTCGTCAGATCTGAACCTGATCGAATACATGTGGGATGTGATTGAATGTGGCGTCAGAGCTCATCGCCGCCCCCTCCCCCCTCTTCCCGGAATTTATGGGAATTAGGTGACTTGTGTGTGTAGATGTGTTGCCAACTCCCTCCAGCAACCTACCAAAGTCTTATTGCTTTCATGCCAAGACACTTTGCTGCTGTTATCTGTGCCAGAGACAGACCACCGGCTATTAGGTAGGTGGTTATAATGTTCTGGATGATCATTGTAAAACTTAAAGCATTGGACATAAACTCAGTTATATCAAGTACCCAGATGAAATTTCTCTCCATCATTTACATGTTTAATGTAATACATTCTGGCCAATATTTCACATATTTATTATGTTGTTGAAGAAGAGGAAACTTTTTTTGTTTTTGAAGGATCCAGAGACTTGTATCAAATCTGAAGCAGCCATAGAAGAAAGTGAAAACAAGGTGGCAATGGAAGCTGCAGCATCATCTCCAACTACAGCAGTCGCAGCTCCATCCACTCGTTCATCCAGGCTTCGTAACTCTCCTCAGAAAGGAACTGTGCCTACGATAGTTGCCAGGATGCCTGTTAGACAAGCCGCTACTTCACAGGTACACTGTTTTGAAATATTAACTTCCTAGATTTGCTGCATTTTCTAATCTAAACTCTTTTTACATTTATTGGCTCTTAGGAAAGTTACAGAAAGGTTTCTGAACACTAATGATCTGGTACCACAGCTTTTGTAGGTACAAAGTGCTTCTAATCCGTGTGCTTGTATTTTTGTGACAACTGTAAAATTAAGATTCAATTCATATGGTGTGTGATAAAGGCCCATGGCCAGAGTTGTAATGTGGCAAAGCAGTAACTTGTGCTTCTTCAGTGTTATTGAGAAAATCAGCACTGAAATATTCGGTTATGTTCAAATGGTTTAAATGTTTTCTATGTTAGGGAAATTTTAACCACTGCCTGGCGCAACTGATTGCTGGGTATTATGTTATTGTGTGTACCCATTTGAATCTATCTATATATATATATATATATATATATATAATTGCCAGCAGCAGGATCAGATCCGGTAACAAAGAGCTTGCACTAAGGGAGCACCCATAGACTATGTGGCTCAGTCTAGGGGGAGGGGTTGGAAAGTTACGCTGAGCTACACTGAAAAAAAGGGGTGGGGAGCTTCCGAGTCGGGCCACATTGCTTTTCATTCGCATTATTCGTCACAGTTAAAGTGAGGTACAGAAAACACAACAGCATTTGAACATTTATTTCTGTCATTTATCTTCATTTGTAACTTACTGTAGTCAGACAAGAGAAAACAGAACAAAATTTCTTCTGGAATCAGTAGATGGGGAAAAAAATTCATTGGGGGGGGGGGGGAGCTCATAGGAGACCAAAATGGAGCTACGTAGTTTATGGGCGCTCCCTAGTGTAGAAAGTATTTGAGTGCAACCGAATATTTCAATGCAGGTAGAGGGGAAAAACTTCATTGGGGGGGGGGGGGGGAGCTCATAGGACACCAAAATGGAGCTACGTAGTTTATGGGTGCTCCCTAGTGTAGAAAGTATTTGAGTGCAACCGAATATTTCAATGCAGATTTTCTTGACAATAACAAAGACGTACATGTAATATTTTTGCCATATTACACCTCTTGCCATGAGCTTTTATTATACACAGTATGAATCAAATCTGAAATTTACAGTTGGAGGACTGCCGTTGTGAGTCAGATTATGTCCCAAAAGTAATAATCTGTTTGATTGGTATAAGACAGCACATTTTTCTGAATTATTAGGAAGAAGGAAACAGACCTCAGTCTCCAACCAGTATAAAAAGAAAAAGAGGTCCAGGGCGACCACCCAAATGTCCTCGTCTTGACTTAGATATTGAACCTGAGCTGGAACATATGGAGCCAGATATCATTTTGAGTGATGTTGTTGCTGCTGAAACCCCAGGTATGTACTGATCTTTGTTGAGAATGGTTATATCCTTGTTACATTCTGAAAATATAAAAACATTTGTTGCTTACTTTTTTACAATTCATGTATGCAATATGAAAGCCTCTCGAAAAGTTATTTTTTAAAAAAAAAATATGCAAGATTATTTTTCTATGAATGTTGAGACCAGTGTGGTAAAGAAGTGTAAAAAGATTATAAAAGATATACCGTGTGACAAGCAAATCTTTTTTACAACTTTTTTTATTAAAAAAATTTGCTTACTTTAAAGAATTTTGAAACTTAAAAATTTATTTTGTAACTATAAGAGAAGTATCACTGTAGAAACAAATTCTTTAATGAGTTACACATGGCAATGTCACAAAGCTTTGATAATAAAATTCCATTTTTCTCACATTAAATCTGGAATTACTGCTAAACTGTTATATTATTATTATCATCAAATGAATTTTTTGTTCTCATTTAAGTCTACTTCTATATTCCTAGCTCTGTTATTTGAAAGTTCAAATTCTGTTAATTTTGAACAAAAATCTCTTCTTGATGGCAAATGCTTGCTTGTAACAGAAGAGTATTGTAGAAGTATTTCAGATTGTAGCAGATAAAAAAAAAAATCATTTTTCTTTCATGTGGCAACAATTTTGTAATGAAATAAAAATATATTTGTTAAATTAGAGAAAATCAAGCAAATTATATTTTACGCTTCTCGATATGTTAATTAAATGCTCTGTGAAGGAAAATATGTATTAAATGTCCTTAAACTGATTCATTTATCTCTACCTACCGTACAAAAAATATTTTTTTTCATAATCTGTCTTACTGTTTAGCAACATTAATGTAATGACAGAAAAGAATGAATTGCACACCATCCTGCCATTATTACTAGAGGGTGTGCAGTTGATCAACCAAGATTTTTGCAATGGCTCTATATGTAGTGTAAAACTGCTGCCACTCAAGTTGTTGTCTCTTGATTTGGTCGTATAATTACAGATTTTATAGTGTAAACTTTGATTGCATTATTTTGGCTTGCATTAATTTGGAACATTATTTCTTTTCCAGAAATTATAACTGGCATAGATGGTGAATTCTTTGATGACCTCATGTCTTCAGATTGTAAGTATTGCATAATATTTTTAAACTTCCTCTCCCTAACCCCATTGCTTCAGCTTATCATAGGACAGTGCAAAAACACAAATACTCCTTGGGAATTAGAGATTAGCTAAACACTCATTGCTTAAAGTCAATTAATTATTAAAACTTAGGGAAGAAGGGGAAGAGTTCACTATAGGAACAGTGTGCGCAGATAGGAAAGAGGTGAAGTTAAAAATGGAAGGGAATAACACTTGGTAGTGTCCAGTTTTGAAATCAAGATCCAAAGCACTACCAGTTTGCTGGGCCTGATGTAACTTATCCAGATCTCTGTTACCTGTGATTTTTTGGGGTTCGTTTAGAGCCTTCACAGCTACTGTTGGAGATAGTTGAATGAAGCAAGTAATAAAGGCTGATTTACTTAATGAAGGACTGAGAGTTCCCAATCTCTTTTTGACCTACAGCACCCTTTTGAGGGAAAAAGGGGGGGAGGGGACATGATGCTCCAACTGTTTTGGTGTTATGATTATTCAATGTTGCCCCTCTTAGGCTAGGTATACGATGTTACAAGGACACATTTTTTTAAATTGCTATAATAGAATACGAGTACCTGGGTGACCGATCTCTCAGCATCTTTCAATTTCTGTTCACTATGCAAAATTTTGAGTAAAGTTTGATTAAAATTAAACACTGTTATTGAAGGCTTACTAGGCTTTTTTAAGAGCACAGTTCCTTGCAAAGAGAAGCTTAACTAACATCAGTAGGCTTACTGGTGCCAGAAACTTCTACAAGCTGAGATTAGAGACATTTCCAAGATATCAAATCCAGGAAATGCTCTCTCTCTGTCCTTTTTTGTAAAATCGTGTTACAAACCTGAAATCGGAAAGTTATCTACATCAAAAATAACATCCAAATCGCTAGTACCGTTTCCAAGATCATCTGGTTTACCACCTCATAAATTGCTTTTAGAGAAAAATGCTAATCAGGGATTAAATGGTGCAAGATTAGTGATAATTCTCTTAGATGAGCACTTCATCAGTGCTAAATTAATTTAGGCTCTTACCTCGCATTAACTTCACACCATCAACCGTGCCTTTCACTACGAACATTAATAAAGCACAGGGTCAGACACTTCAAAAAGCAGGATTGTATTTATCAGAACCTGTTTTCTTCTTCTTTTTTTTCGTATGGATACATGTATGTGGCTTTTTCATGAGTATGGAAGTTCATTAATATCTATTTTTGTATTAAAGACACATACTGTCAAAAAGTCAATGATTATAACTGTTAATATTGTTTTCAAAGAAGATTGAAAAATAACTTCTGACAAATATTTTTAACATTTACTTTTTAAATGTTTTACAATTAATCATGTAGTATTTAATGATAATGATATTTATTTCTACTTTTCAAAATAAAATAACTTTCATTAATAAATACTTGCATTTACTTATTTTCTCATTATTGTATTACCATTCAGTGACTGATCACGATACTGTGCGAAATATTCACATCGGTCAATTAGTTATACATCAATTCTTCATTTAAATATTCATGAGTTCCTTGTCAAAGCCAAAGAGAAACTATTAGTAGATTTTCTGGTACCTTAAACATCAACGAGATGGCATTAGAGCCGCTTCCGATATACCAAACACACAAATTGTTCGTTTTTTGTAGATTTGCCTTTTTGCAGGGAAGACACCTATTTAGATAAACTGAAAAAGCAAAATGTTATCTAAATATGAAGTTTCATCCAAATCGTTAGCCGTTTCAGATATCCCAAATATATATAAGCAATAATTGCTCGTTTAAAGATGAGATATTTGTGTACTGCTAAAGTTTGAATAACAAATATGATTATTAACCCTTTCGTTACAGGAAAAATATCAAGTTCTACAACCCAACAGCTGAACGATTTTTTCATTAATTTGCATCCAGTAAATGCTATTATTCTTAGCAGTAAACCTTTATTTAGGCAAATAACATTAATAAAAGCCAAAAAAAAAAAAAGATAGAAAGAAAGACTGTCATGTAAAAAGTCATGTGCTTTAGACATGCTAATTTGTCCCTCTGTGCTGACACCTATTGCTATGACGTATTATAAAATCAAGATGAGAATGGACACAACCAATTAAGATGAGGTTTTAAATTATAGACTTGTATATGATTCTTCCCCCCAGAAGGCCCTGCAAAGTTTCTACTATTTTAAGGAAAATAGATATGCATAATAATTGTATCATACAACATAGAGCATAATATTTATTTGCACTGATAGCTTAACTAAAACTGGCATGTGTAAACATGTTGCAATCGCTCACTAATGACGTGCTATTTTATATGGTATTGTTGACTCTAGCATAGAGGTTAAACCAACTTAGGAAACTGCACTTGAATTATAAATAGGCTTAACTATGGTGCAGGAAGGAAAAACACCAGCTACTTGTACTTCTGCTAAAGATGTCATGAGCATTGATGTTTAGTATTTGAAATCATAAACTGGAATAGAGTGACTACAGTTACTGGGGATGTAAAGTGATAGATGTTGGGAAAAAAAATTGTGATCAACTTTATCACTTGATTAAGGATGGAATTTAGAGGATGAGACCAAAATTTTGCTCTGTAACCTTATTCCAACCGTTATTTACCTATTACTCTGAAACATGGCCGTGGGACGAGGAGAGATTTGAGTAAATTTTAAGTGGTAAATATAAGTTATCTGAGATATAGAAAACGTTACAGGGAAGAATGGGGTGAGAAACAAACACTGGAGTGATCTTGAAAGTGGTTGCATTATAAGAAAAGGTTGCATTGGTTGGGTTATATCATGAGAATGGAAGAGGCAATAATTATGTAGTTAGCACTCTTGAGCAAAGAGAAGAAAGGAGATTTGTTGGAAGGCCACGGAATTCCCCCCCCCCCTTTCCTGTGGTGAGATATTGTTGGACCTACCCTTCTAAGATGACTTGAGATTTTGACACCCCCTACTGACCAACTTCGTAGTAGGGACCTGCTCTCCTGCTTCCGAGGGCAGTTATACCCCCACCCCTCCTCAAAGTCTGTATTGGTGTTGTTTGTTGACCTTGTAACACCCCTAAAATTTATATCCGCATCCTTTGTCCTGTGTTTTTTTTTTAGCTCTACTGACCTTCAAGAATTTCAAAAGATGACGTGAGATTTCCGTTTCCCCCCCACCCCCTCCTCCTTGGTAAGATATCGCCGGACCCTCCACTCCCCAATTTCACCTCGCGTGATTAATAGACGCCTTCTTATAATAATGTAATTTCCATACATGTAAGTATATTAAGTTTTTAATTAAAAATAGGATAGGCATCCTTCCACAGTATCACAGGCCTGAACATAGCTTCTGGGTATCGGACAGGAATTTAAATAGTAATGTATGCCTGGGGTTTTCCTAATGTTCAGTAGTCGTGTTATTGTGCCTATATGTAGCAACTTGTTCGAAAGTTTAGAAGGTAAAGGTAACAGGCCACTTCTCCCAGGATTCACGGAGGTAGAGTTCCACATTCCCATCACAACCATTGGCACTAGAAGGATGTGAATCGGTCAGTGCCATGCTGATTCTTTACTTTCTTCTTCTTTACTTCCTCCACGGTACTCATTTGACAGCATGCTGAATGGGCCTGGGGAGCCCTTCCAGACGTTCAGCTTCGTCAACGGCTTCATCGGGGATCAAACCTCGATCATCGGGGCTGCAATCAGGCGATTTACCACCTGAGTTATACGGCCACCTGTTCGAAACTTGTAACTTGGTGTTATTAAAAGGCTGTGCAGTTATATCAAAATAATAGAAGGGAACGTCCGTAAACCATGTAGCTCCATTTTGACCTCCTGTTGACCGCCCCCACCCCTCCCCTCCTCGTAGCCTGACATGGCTTTTGCCTCTACCCCCCCACCCCCATGTAGCACGTAGCTTTTTTCCCCTTTTGATTCCAGAAGACATTTTATACCGTTTTCTCTTGTCAGACTATTGTAAATTACATACGGAGATAACTGAATGATGAAAATAAATATTCACATGCCATTGTGCGTTCTGTACCTCATTTTAACTGTGAAAAATAAAATGACTGGAAAGCTAACTGGCCTGGCTTGGAGCCCCCCCCCCTACTTCCATGCAGCGCAGCCTAGCTTTCCATCCAGCCCCTCCCCTCCCCATTGACTGAGCCACATAGTTTATGGACACTCCCTAAGACTTAAAAAAATCACACTGACAATACTAAACCACAAACAGTGGATTTTAAATATATAGATGGTGCAATTTGGTTGTTCAAAATAAATGCCTGATTCTGTTTGGTCAATAGTTTAACAATCCGCATATTGTCGACTTTACAATTTGGCTATGTTGACACAACTATCAGAATTGTAAATTTAACTATCTGTTTATAATTAGTACAATAAAAACAATATACATACACTAAAACTCATACATATAAATATATGAATTTTTGTATCCGTAAATAAATATCCAACAGCTGTGTTTTCCACATTTATTTCTCCATCGGTAGTAAATATGTGACAAATACACATTAAGTGCTAAAATCAGTTAAATTAAAAGTTATTCTGCCAAATTATGCATCTCAGTGTTACATTATAAATTAAATAATTTTTATTGATATTTCATAAACATAACACCAATTTTGACAGCCTATTTTTACATTTTTAGAACCTATTTTGCATTGGAAAGAACCTATTTTGGCACCTAAAATAAGATTTTTAGAACCTAAAAATCCGAGGCCTAGTGATAATTGAAACTCCAACCTTCATAGTTCCCACTTCAGTAAAAATAAAAAGTTGTGATGGCAACTGTAAGTATAGCAGGCTTCTCCATTTGTCAAGGAAGTTTATTATTGACAAAATATACCCTCCAAAGAAGAAGGGGAAGAAATCCATTTCCATTGATACTAGATGCAGTTATTTAGGCACCTGACACCATCAGTGATGTAACAGCTATTTAGTTTTATACATGAGGAAAGGAGGGGGGGGGGGGGGAAGGGGAAGACATGGTCAAATCAGTATTCTGATCCATTTAACCAATTTAATACAAGATTGACGAGCCTGCCATCTATTTGCCTCCTTGTGAGCAGTGGGGTGACTCAAGTATCTAAGTGGAGATCAAGATGCCTCTGCTTTAAATCCTCTACTAGCTGGGTATTAAACTGTTCTCTAGTAAAGCTTTGTATCTTCTTTGAAACTGCCAGTTACCAGGGTAGGTTAAGCCACAATAGACAGAAGATGTTTCAAATCACAAGTTATCATAGTTCCTTAGGCCACATGAGATATTCATACCTTCCAGGACACAGTATTGTTCAAAGTTTTCTGTATTTAAATTCATGTTCTATTATTTAAGATAATACTTCATTGTGTTGTTCAATTTCAGTGTTTGGACCATTTGTGAGACTCAGCCCTCCACCTAGTGAAAGAGACTATTGCTTCAATTTAAGTGACACTGAAGGAGTATGTGATTTATTTGATGTTCCATTGGTTTCTATGTAAGAGTTTCTTGGTTGGAAACCATAGTAAGGGGCTTCTTCATGTGAATCTTTTTATATCACTTTAGTGCTGAATTAACATACTGCACTGTTTTGACACATTCCACTGCTGTTGAGGGCATGCTTCCTTTCAAACTGTTATAATTCAATATGTTGTATATTTTTGTTTTGTTTTATTTTGATGGATATAAAATCATGAGATTTTTTATTATTCTTTAACTGTGTAAAAAAGATGTGCTATAATAACTTGAACTTGTCAAGGTTCGTGATAGTTGTAAATAGGAGACTGCAATTAGCTCATCTTTATTTGTAATATTGTTATTTTTCATGGTATGTTGAATTTTTTTCTCTCAGTCAGTGGAGTGCTATATTGTTTTATTAAAACTTTTTTGTCATGCTGCCTTTTCATCAGTAGAACTGATCATCTGATAAAGGCCTAGCAATCAGAATTATGCTTGTTATAAGTTTCAGCCAGAGTGCTTATTTTTTGACAGTAAACACAAAATACCATTAAATAGCCATAGTAGTTTTCTGAAAGCTAAATATGCTTTCATTGTCTTCAAACATTTGTCCCACAAATAATTTAAAACTGCATTTCTTCCATGAGAAAGTTAACATGTATGTTATATTTTAGCTCATAATGTTCTCACACATTTGAAATTTACTCTATTATGCCCATTCGGCTAACAAAATAGTTACTGACTACTTAACTCAGTGGGCTCCATTATCTAAGCAAAAACATTTTTTCAAAGGGTCATATGCATAGTTGTACCTCTCCTTATGTAGAATGACACATTTGTCTGCAGAAATAGATTCTTGAAAACTGCAATAGCAAAACAAATAAGTTGATTAGATTTATAAATAAGGATTTGAAGAGAAAATTGTTGACGTGCCAGGAAATAAACATCATGGCTGAACACAATTGTGAACTTTTGAGTGAGACTCAAGGGTGAATCTCGTATTTTTTAAATTTAATTTTCCAAATAACTAAGGGCTTAGCTCTAAAGTTCATTTTTAAGCTGTGCACCATCCTGGCAATTGATGATAAAAGTATAAAAGAAAGGAAGTGAACCAAGTGGTGAGCCTTATTCCATTTTCAAGTTTTTACCAGTATCAATGTACAGATTTGATTAATACCTTAATTTTTGCTGTGCAGTATGTTATGCACTGACATCTTGTTCATATTGTAAATACATTATTAAGCTAGTGTCTTGACATTACATTGTAGTCAGTGAAATAAATTCTCTCTTTTTTAAAAAAAATTGCCTCATATTTTTTCTCTCTCTAAATGTTGGTTACTGTGAAAATTTTTAATTTGGTGTAATTCCTCAAACCTCCAATTCACTGCAGTAGCAGCTTCTTGCATCAACAGGTGGCAGCACTGCATCCACTTGCAAAATGGCTGACATCATTCTGAGATTAAATTTTTGAATGCATAAAGTGAAATGCCCATTTGCATTCATGAAAGGCTGAAAAATGTGTACAGTGGTGCAATAAAGGATGCCAACACTGTTAGATGATGGGTTCGTCAATGTTACGGAGCTGAAAGGCAAACTCTGTAGCTGATTAAATGCAGAGTGGTAAGTTGATAACATCATTCTGTGGTGACTGCAGAATTCATCTGCTTCTCTCCCACAGTACAGACAGTGTGATGACAATTGTTCAACAACTGGGATACTCAAAAGTTTGCTCTCAGTGGGTACCGCCTAGAATAAAAAGATATGAAAAACAATAGTCTCTTGGAGGAGAGGAGTTTTTTGAAAAAAATGTGGCTGGAGACAAAACATTGTTATGGATAAATAAGCTTTCCAGAAATGATAAAGGGGGATAATTCAAAGCCTTTAACATTGTAAATAAATTATATTAGCATAAAATTGAAATTAAAGTAAAAATAAAACCAATATCATAACACACAGTGACCAAAAGTTGTAAAATTAAGTAAACTAACATTTCCACTAAAAATATATAGGAGAAATGTTTTGAGGTAATATTGTATAATCAAAAAAAATTATACAACAAGATAGAACAATTTGAAAGTCGGTTTGGCCATGCTAGGAGTGAGCCGACAATAGAATACATATTAGACAGTATAAAGTCCATTATTTTAGGATATAAACTAAATTCAACTACGGAAATAGGTAATCAGCATCGAGGAACACATTCTAACAAAAATTAAAGAGTTCTGAAATAAACTAGAAGTATGTTCTTTAGGGGGAGAAAGAAAATCAATGTCATAAATAAAATGGTTAGCAAGTTGAAAGCATGACTAAAAGTTGGAAAAAAATATATAATATGATAGTAATTTGAAGTTAAGATTCAGATTAAAATGGGTGCAAAAGAGATTTTCATATTTAACTGTAAATAGGGACCTTGACATGAGTAGAAACAGAATTTAATAACTCCTAAACAAATAGGATTAGAAGAAAAGTTCTCATAAATAATATTTTTTTTTTGCAATAAACGATACTCTTAAATAACAAAGTTTCAGTGAAATCTGAATGAATTAGTATATCATGAGAAAATGGGAATTTTGGATTTTGTAGGAGGAAGGTAGTGCACTGTGGAAAAAAACACCAGTATCCCAGAAGTTCTTTGGCACTGCAGTGATTTATAAAGTTTTCACCAATCGCCAAATGTTAGCCACACCAGTCACTTCATGAACATTCAAAGATGTCAATAGAATGGCATCACAGAACCACACCAAGGAAGAAAAATTCAAATTGTGTGATCAGCAGGGTAAGTTATGGTGACTGGGTTCTGGAATGCAGAGGGTGTGATTACAGTTGATTTTTTGGAGCAGGGCTCCATCATAAATTCTGTCCAATACATCAAAAGCCATGGCCATTGTTCTTTCGTGTGATAATGTAAGACCTCACACCACTGAAGAGATTGTGAAAATTGGATTGTTAGTCTTGTCTCATCCCCCATACAGCCCTGACCTAGCACTATCAGACTTCCATCTGTGTGGGCCACTAAAAGAAACTTATTGTGGGATTCACTCTGAAGATGAGGAGGCTGTGAAAGCGTCCGCACATCAATTGCTAAGGAAGAAAGTCCATGCTTTTTATTACACTGGAATACATTCCCTTGTTAAAAGGTTCACCAAAACTGTGGAAATGGACAAACATTCTATTGAAAGGTGACAAATTAATCATCAATGTTGTGATTTTTAAGCTATGCACTACTCAGGTCAATACAAGAGTCAAACGAACAAAATTCTGGTTTATATTTGAATGCCCCATGTAGTCCATACATTTTTTACTTTAGGGGAGTCAAGAACATGTTGCACTGTTACTTTAGGGTGTTCTGTGACTGGAGTGTGTAAATTGTGTCTGTCTGCATTGCCAGATACATGAAAAGTGGCCTTGTCACAAAAAAATCAGCTTCTCAGTGAAAGTCTTCCTATAGCCTGTGTTAGAAAATCTGTACAGAACTGCAACAGCTGGACCCTGTAATTTTCACTTGAATTAGTTTGTAATAATATATATATATACCAGATTTTTGGCTGTGACATATGCAATTCCAGACTTGCACAATGTGTTGACTTCTGGGAGCCCCTGGCAAATGTTAAATGACATGATTAATGGACCTGACCAGCCTGTTCATGTTACAGCACACTGGCAATCAGTTTCATTGCACTGGTTTTTTTTTTTTTTTTTTGTCTGTGGGCGGTTTTGTTTGATATTTTGTACGAAATTTTTGTTGCATTGTCTCAATTGTCTTAAATTTAGTGAATTCTAAATGCAAAAATAGTTCTGTTCATCACTTATTGCTATGATTTTCTGACTGCAAGGTGACAAAATGCCTATTTTAAACTAAAACTGTGTCTGTAGAAGTGGCCATAAATGCTGCTGTAGCCACGGTATAATAAATGTCTTCATACTTTTTCCTGAATTTCATTCCTCACCCAACAATCTCAGTTCCATTGAAACCTGGGCCATGACAGAATATCCCAGATTAAGAATGCCATCTCCCTGACTCAATCACAATAGTTGGACAAATTACTATCAGGCTTTTAAATATCTCTTTGACACTGGTATGTACCGTCCACATAATATTACTTCAATTTGTACGGAAATACACACAGACACACTTGAACTCCAGGGCTCCTTGCTAGGTCTGTCACCCAGATCCTTGTCCCTTCTTCATAGAATCCCAATACCCCTACCTACTGAGATTCGTAAGGCTGACAATCGTGGATGAACTATAGTTTCGTCATATAGATTGCCTAGTAAACAGATTTCAGCTCTGTTGAATCAGCTCCTCCAAGCCTTTGTACATAAGCTGTAGACATCACTTGTGCGCTAAGATCCTCTCAGTGTCAGGGCATCAGTTTCTATAAATGCGACTTCCCCTACAGCCTCTCATGAACATCCTTCCTCATTTCCATGGCACAACTTTATTCTGCCAAAACTACTACCCTCTCACATCTCAAATTTACCACCAGATATGTGTCACTGCCATTGGTACACACATGGCCCCATCCTATGCAAAACTGTTACCGGGCCAATTCCTGAACAATAACTCTATCAAACCTCTTGTGTTACCCAATATGTAGATGATATGTTCATGATCTGAATCCACAGTGAAAACCATCTGTTAGAATTCCTAAACTCCCTAAACCAGCGGTCGGCAATGCGTGGGCCGCATGCAGCCCGTGTCCATCTTATAAAAATCATATTGAAAGGCCATATTATAAAATATAAATGCATAAAAGAGTGATAGTGATCTAACAGCGCAGCGAATGAAATATGCGAACAGAGCAGGAAAAGTGCGAGCGGGAACGATAACCACTGTAAACTATATCAGAAATAATGGGTTGACACTTCGTCAATTCCAAGAGTTTCTATCTGAAATGGAAGCAGATCGTCAAGATGTCCTTTATAATTCAGAAGTAAGATGGTTAAGTAGAGGTGTAGTACCAAAAAGATTTTTCGATCTCAGAAAAGAAATCAACACATTTACTAATCAGGAAGGAAAACCTGTTCCAGAGCTAACAGACCCTCAATGGTTAATAGATATTGGATTTTGACAGATTTAACCCATGAATTAAGCTTCAAGAGAAAAACAAACTAATATCTGATACGCATACAGATGTAAAGGCATTCCAAACTAAAAACCGGCTCTTCATAAAACATATTGATGAAAAAAATTAGATCACTTCTCGAATTGTCTAAAGGCTGTCGAGGAAGCTGGAATTTACTTTAATTGGGATGATGAAAAAATGAAAGACATTTTAATGGAGTTCCAAGGTCAATTCAGTGACAGATTTGGTGATATCGAGAAGGTTTTAAACACACTGGAGATTTTTGCTAATCCTTTTTCATGAGATGTTGAGGATGTACCCAGTAATTTACAAATGAACGTGATTGAACTTCAATCCAATGAGAGTCTAAAAAACGCCTAGTACGAGATGAATGATTTGGTCAAATTTTATGGTAGCTTGCCGTCTGATTTTGTCGAACTGAAAAAGTTTGCTCAGCAGTTTATTTCAATTTTTTGAAGCACTTATTTATGCAAGCAAACTTTTTCAATCGTCAATTATCGAAAAAACACGCTTCTCGTCTCACAGATGAGCATTTGAGAGATATATTACATATTTCAACTTCTGACATGAAAGCTGACATACAAAAAATAGCTTCAAATGCATCCTCAAATGTCACACTGAATTTAGTATGTAAGTCCAATTTTGTAACTTTTCTTCATTTGTACCCTCATTTGTGTTAATAAAAATTTGAAAACTGAGTTTTCGCATTTTTACTGTGTATGTGCGGCCTTGCCTTTACTTTGTTTTGCCACCTTGTGGCCCGTGCCAGCTAAAAGTTTGCCGATCACTGCCCTAAACAATAGCCAATCCATCAATTTAACACAGATTTATCCTCTCACACGTCACCTTCCTTGATGTTGATGTTTCCTTACAGAAAGGTGGCCTACATACCTATGTTCACATTAGGTCTACAGATCTATAACAATACCTTCATTTCAACAGTTGTCATCCCTTCCACACTAGAAGTTCCATTCCTTATAGCCTGTTCACCGATGGCAGATGCATTAGTTCTGTTCAAGAATCTCTCTCCAAATTCTCCCAAAATCTATCACAAGATCGCATTTACAACTACTACCTCCTTGAACTAGTACAAAAACCAATATCTCATGCTATACATCCCATCCTTCGCACAATTCCAATCCCACACTTCTTAACCAACTGCACTCCCATTTTCAACACTCAGTTCTCTCCCAGGTATTAGTCCATTAACTTCGTACCGTCCATATCGTCCGTTTATCCTTTGGCAAAAACGTGCATCCTTCTCCACAGAATCCTGCTGATTGCCACAAGCACATCTTTCATCAGACCACCCAATCTCAAGTATATCTTGGTGAACAAATACTCTTCTGTAATTCTCTAAAACTGTTATTACCATGCGACAGACCCATGCTGCCAAATGTGCAACATGCACCCCAGCTATCACCACCTACTGCAGTCCGAACGCAGGGAAAGCTTTTTCCACCATTGGGCATGCACTACAGCACACTTACGTGAGCAAAATGTTGTACCAGAGGACTAAGTGGCAGAACCAAATGCCTCCAGTATCATGTCAGCAAATTTTCACCTGATCAAAAAATTAACATAAGGGTCTAAAGCTAGATGGCAGCTTTCATTATTTAGCAGTCAGAGTCCATGTGGTCGTTCTAGTAGAACTGTGGAGGAGTGAATCGAATATCAACTTGTATGGTAGCTGAATTTGTGTGTTGTTTTGTGAAATAAGCGTTAGTCACTTAGAGATAGTGAGGCAGAGATGGTGAAGTACAGCCAAGTATTGACTTGTTTCATCAACAAGTCTGTCAGAATATTGTCCAAGATCCAGTGTTTACATCTGTGTCTGAAATGATTGACTAGTTGTAGTGTGGTACAGTTAACTTCATTAGATGGGATTCAGCAGAGCCTTAATACAGATTTAAATTGTTCTTTATTACTCTAGACAGATCGTTTCATTTGGGGGAGGAAATTGAGAATGCATAATGTTTACTATAAAAGATTTAAATTTTAGTTTATTCAGAAAACTGAAGAAAGTCAAGCGCATAATTTCATGTGAGGTGTTGCAATTAAATGATTGAAGAGGAGTGTGAAGATTGTGTAACATGTGTGCAACAATCGGATCTCCGGGTGGGGAATGCTCAGGAAGAAGTCATCAGAATTGATAGAAACATTCTACGAGACGGTCGGAGCATGGAATGTTAGAAGTCTGAATAGGGCGGGTAGGTTAGAAAATCTAAAAAGGGAGATGGAACAACATAAGTTAGACATTGTTGGGATTAGTGAGATTAAATGGAAGGACGCACAGGATTTCTGGTCTGGGGAACACTGGATAATTAGCACACAAGCTGTCAATGGTGTAGGATTTGTAATGAATAAGAAAGTAGGAAAACAGGTGAGTTATTATGAACAGTTTAGTGACAGGATTATTTTGATGAGGTTAGTAACTAAGCCCGCCCCAATCACGTTAGTACAAGTGTATATGCCAACGTCACAGGAAGATGATGAAGAAATAGAGAAAATATACACCGAAATTGAAGAATTAATCCAATATGTGAATGGGGAGGAAAATCTAATAATCATGATTGATTGGAATGTGATAGTGGGAGAAGGAAAAGAGGGGAATACTGTAGGAAGTTTTGGTCTAGGTGAAAGAAATGAGTGAGAAAGCAGGTTGTTTGAATTTTGTGAAAGATATATGATAGTGGTGGCAAACACAATGTTTAAGAACCATGCAAGAAGGATATACACCTGTAAACGTCCTGGGGTACAGGCAGATATCAGCTAGATTATACCGTGGGCAAACAGAGATTCAGGAACCAAGGTCTAGACTGTAAAACTTACCCAGGAGCAGACATAGACTCTGACCATAATTTAATAGTAATGAAATGCAGTCTGAAATTCAAGCAAATAAAGAAGCAGCATAAGCAGAACAGACTGGAAATGAGTAAACTGAAACAATCTAGTACGGGAGAAGAATTTGCAAAAATGGTGGACTTAGTATCTCAACCGAGGATGAATGGAATGCATTAAAGACCAAAATAATGAATGCTGGTAAAGAAACATTAAGCTTTAGCGAACAAGCTGTCCGAAAACCTTGGATCACAGAAGAAATTTTGGAACTGATGGATCAGAAGAGAAGGTACAAAAATGCTCAGAAGGAAAAGAGCAACACAGGCAATTTAGAAATCAAATAAACAGGAAATGCAAAAAATCAAAAGAAAAATGGCTACAAGAAAAGTGTGAAGAAGTAGAAAAGGAAATAGTCATAGGTAAAGTAGATCAAACAGAATTTTGGAGAAATGAAGAAAAGAGGTGTGAAGATTAAAGCTGTCGATGGGAAACCTCTTTTAAGATCAGATGATAGAGCTAACTGATGGAAGGAATACATTGAGAAACTGTATCATGGGAACGACTTGAACAATAGCATAATGGAAAGGGAAGACGATTTTAACTTTCATGACTTAGAAGATCCTGTTTTAAGGACAGAATTTAATAGAGCTCTGAATGACTTGAAAGCAAATAAGGCAGTTGGAATCGATGAGATCTAGGGAACTTAAATCCCTAGGAGATGAAAGAATCTAAAGATTATTCAAGCTGATATGAAAAAGTTATGAAACGGGAGAAATTCCAACTGATTTTAATAAAAATATTATCTTCACACTTCCGAAGAAAGCACAAGCCGACAAATGTGAGAATTATTGCACCATTAGTCTAACATCACATGCTTCAAAATTACTGACCAGAATAATATACAGAAGAATGGAAAGGGTAGTAGAAGACATAGCAGGTGAAGATCAGTTTGGGTTTAGAAAAAATTGTGGTACAAGGGAAGCAAGTCTGGCTTTAAGATTAATACTTGAAGGGCAGATCAAGAAAACAAAGATTTAGAAAAAGCTTTTGATAGTCTTAGGTGGTATAACATGTTCAAAATTTTAAAGAAGTCAGGTCAAAAATATCGAGATAGAAGAATACTTTATAAACTATATAAGAATCAAGTGGCTGTAACAAAAGTAGAGAATCTTGAGAGACAAGCATCAGTTAAAAAGGGTTTGAGACAAGGTTGTAGTCTATCCCCGTTAATATTCAACTTGTATGTAGAGGAAGCAATAAAGAAAGTAAAAGAAAAATTTCCATGTGGCACAAGTATTCAGGGAGAAAAAATCAGTATGTTACGATTTGCTGATGACATTGTCTTGTTAGCAGAAATGGCTGAGGATATTGAGAAATTACTGAAAGACATGAACAAAATACTGAAGGAAGATTTTGGACTGAATATAAATCAAAGCAAGACTAAAGCGATGAAATGTTGCAGAAATGATACCAATGCTAGTAGATTACATATAAAAATAGGATCGAATGCAATTGGAGAAGTAATTTAATTCTGTTACTTGGGAAGCAAAATTACAATCGATGGCCGAAGCAGGAATGATGTTAAAAGCAGAATAGCACTAGCAAAAAGAGCCTTTATGAAAAAGAGAAATCTTTTAATTTAAAATATTGATTTAGGAATTAGAAAAAACTTTTTAAAATGCTATGTGTGGAGCGCAGCACTTTACGGTAGCGAAACATAGACTTTAGGAATACCGGAAAGAAGGAAAATTGAACATTTCAAATGTGGTGCTACAGAAGATTACTGAAAACTAAGTGGACAAAGTAAGAAATGAATGAGTTTTGGAAATGATGGGTGAGGAAAGAAGTTTGTGGAAGAAGTTTACAGAAAGAAGAGACATGCTGGATTGATTATTTGCTGTTGGAGGGAACAGTCAAAGGTAAGAACTGTAGAGGAAGACAGAGATTAGAATGTATGAAGCAGATAATGGGAGACATGGGTTGTAAGGGATATGTAGAGATGAAGAGATTAGCACAAGATAGGAAGGGATTGAGGATTGCATCAAGCCAGTCGAAAGACAGCATAAAGAAATTTAAATATAAAAAAATGGTATCATCAGTTAGAGGACACTGGCTTGCTTTGTAAAGGGAAAGGTACTATGAAGCCTAACTGAAGAACATGTTGAAATAGTGAGAAATTCTTTTGTGCCAAGAAATTTGTTTGGAACGCTGCTCATGAACAAGTAATTCCAGTGAAGTCTCTGTGGAGTGTTTTAAGGAAACAATTACATCTATGTGCTTATCATTTATAGCTGGTTCAAGTTGTAAAGCTTACATTTTACCATTTACAAGGCATGTTGCAGCATGACAAAGATTTTCTTGATTGTGTCATTTTACCTAAGTGAAAATATGAACACTCATAATGTGCATTTTTTGTTTGTTTGGTTTCTTTTTTTTTTTCATGCCACCATATCTCGGCAGAAAGTTAATGGGCCTTTCTTTTTTGGCAAAGCAACTGTGAGCAGTGTTTCTTATCTTGATGTGCTACAACAAAGGCTCTTTCCTTGACTGCAAGTTGATGAACCAGACAATTTCATTTGGCAGCAAGATGGTGTTGCTGCTTCACAGGTGTAGCTAAGTATGTGATTGGTTAAACAACGTTCCATCAGCACAAAACCTCGAAAACACAGCAAATGAAGTTATAAAGAAAATTAACAGGTGGTTTAATGCCAACAAACTAATACTTAATGTAGAAAAGACACAGTTACTTCAGTTTGTTACAAAAAATAAAACAAAGGACAGCTATAATGTATTGTCAGAAGGAAAAGCAATCGATGAAAGCAGTTTCACAAAATTCCTGGGTGTATATATAGATAACAAATTGAACTGGAAACAGCATATTCAACAACTTCTTAAAAAACTGAATTCTGCAACATTTTCACTGAGGGTAATATCTAGAATAGCTAATATAGAAACCAGAAAGTTAGTATATTTTGCATATTTTCATTCCCTGCTCACTTATGGCATCTCATTCTGGGGAAACTCGTCACAAGCACAGAGGGTATTTAAATTGCAAAAGCGTGCTATAAGAACTATTTGTGGAGCAAACCCACAGACACCGTGCAGAAATCTATTTAAAAACCTGGGTGTTCTAACAATGCCAGCACAGTATGTATACTCTGTATTATCATTTGTAGTAGAAAATCCTGAACACTTCAATCTTAATGCTGACATACATAGCCATAATACTAGGAATAAATATAATATTCACAAGGATTACAAATCACTGTCAATTGTTCAGAAAGGGCTAACAGTTACTGGAGCTTCCTTATTCAATGTATTACCAACAGAAATTAAATGTTATCTACAAAAACCTAACTACTTTAAGTCCAAACTGAAAGAGTTTCTACTTCAGAACCCATTTTACTCTGTAAAAGAATTTTCTTCTTGGAATTTGGTAACTAAGAATGACTGATAAAATAGTATATATGGTGTATGGAAGGGGAAGGTGACAAAATTATCCACAATTACTAAAATGATATATGGTTTTTCTTTCTGTTGAAACTTGACAAATGAACTAATTACACTGTTTACAAAATTTCACTTATACACAGACGGAAAAAAAAATCCCAACACCAAGAAAAAATTATTGTAGAGTAATGAAATTTGGACAATGCATTTGTCAAGTTAACATGTTTAATTGATTAAATTTTCAAGATCACAGGTTAATTTAAGCTCAAGAAAATGCATTTCAAATGTGAAATACTGTTAAATTAATAGCCGGTGTAACCTCCAGAATTTTGAATGCAAGCCTGCAAACGTGAATGCATTGTGTCATACAGGTTTCGAATGTCACTTTGTGGTATGGAGTTCCATGCTTGTTGTACTTGTGCTGTCAATACTGGGACGGTCAGTGCTGGCTGTGGATGATGCTGGAGTTGTCGTCCAATGATATCCCATACGTGTTCAATTGGAGACAGATCTGGTGATCTCGCAGGCCAAGGTAACATGTCGACACTCTGTAGAGCACGTTGCGAGACAACAGCGGTATGAGGGCGAGCGTTATCCTGTTGAAAAACTCCCCCTTGAATGCTGTTCATGAATGGCAGCACTACAGGTTGAATTACCAGACTGACGTACAAATTTGCAGTCAGTGTGTTTGGTATAACCACAAGAGTGCTCCTGCTGTCATAGGAAATTGCTCCCCAGACCATGACTCCAGGTGTAGGTCCAGTGTGTCTAGGCCGCAGACAGTTTGGTTGCAGGCGTTCCCCTGGCCTCCTTCTGACCAACACTCGGCCATCACTGGCACCAAGGCAGAACCTGCTTTCATCAGAAAACACAACAGATCTCCAGTGTTGGTCAGAAGGAGGCCAGGGGAACGCCTGCAACCAAACTGTCTGCGGCCTAGACACACTGGACCTACACCTGGAGTCATGGTCTGGGGAGCAATTTCCTATGACAGCAGGAGCACTCTTGTGGTTATACCAAACACACTGACTGCAAATTTGTACGTCAGTCTGGTAATTCAACCTGTAGTGCTGCCATTCATGAACAGCATTCAAGGGGGAGTTTTTCAACAGGATAACGCTCGCCCTCATACCGCTGTTGTCTCGCAACGTGCTCTACAGAGTGTCGACATGTTACCTTGGCCTGCGAGATCACCAGATCTGTCTCCAATTGAACACGTATGGGATATCATTGGACGACAACTCCAGCATCATCCACAGCCAGCACTGACCGTCCCAGTATTGACAGCACAAGTACAACAAGCATGGAACTCCATACCACAAAGTGACATTCGAAACCTGTATGACACAATGCATTCACGTTTGCAGGCTTGCATTCAAAATTCTGGAGGTTACACCGGCTATTAATTTAACAGTATTTCACATTTGAAATGCATTTTCTTGAGCTTAAATTAACCTGTGATCTTGAAAATTTAATCAATTAAACATGTTAACTTGACAAATGCATTGTCCAAATTTCATTACTCTACAATAATTTTTTCTTGGTGTTGGGATTTTTTTTTTCCGTCTGTGTATATAGTAACTAACATGGGATAGCATGCACTCAAAAACTGCTGTGAAAAATTATCATATTAACAGGTTTTTAAGTAATTGACTGCTTATGAGTTGTTGGTAATATAATTGATATTGCTAATAGGTGTGTGTACTGTTCCACATAAATAGCAACTAACATAATATAATATGTAGTCACAAATTACAGTGAAACCTTACATGGTAACTGGTTGGTAAGAAAATAACTGGTTATTAGATGCTGGTAACAAGTGTATACACTGTTCCACATAATAAGTATTAATTAACTCGGGATTGTATTTGTAGATTACAGGAGATATTGGTTATACTAATGGGTTGTTGCTAACTTGTTGTCAATATATAATAATATTATCAATTATATAGTAATATTGACATTACTAATAAGTGTATGTACTGTTCCACATCCCCGAGATTATTCTCACATGGGATCAAAGTGAACATATCTATCTATCTATCTAACGTTGTAACCAACTGCTGGATTGGTCATCACATTCACTTGATATGACGCCATGAGATTTTTATCTTTGTGGAGTTTATAAAGGATCGTGTGTATGTACTCCCGCTACTAGCTGACCTACCCGTGTTAAGAAACAGGATTGAAGCAGTTGTTGCATCAGTTACTCAAGAAACTCTGATCAAGGTACAGGAAGAACTCGCCTATCGACTGGATATGTGCCATGTGATGAATGGTGCTCACATTTGACATTTGTAGGTAAAAAAAGTTTGATTTGCTATTTGATTTGGTGTATCATTTATAATTGCAAGTCAAATAATAAAAATTCTGCAAAGCCTCGAAACCCTGATATTCATTTTGAAATGCCCTGGTATTTTGAACCGAAATAGTTGAGTCAACAGATCATAGAGAAATTTCCAGTGGTGCAATTAACATTGTGTGCAGTCAAGCTTCTGATTAGACTTTGTAAATATCAGTTGGTGAACCTGTGGAAGGGAAGTAGTAGTGTTAAACATAAAATTTCAGATTATTAATTAAAAATATTTGGCTCATTTAAATAGATAGAAAACCCTTTATTCCTTTTGTTTTTGAATATCAGAAATCCTAAACTACCTGGAGAGTATATTGAGTGCAGCTGCCAACTGGATGATGATTTTAACTAACTGTAATAATTCACAGTACATAAGATGAATAAACTTTACCTCATATACCAACTCACCTGCCTTCACTGTGCCACTTCATGTATAGGTCTCCAACTGTCCATCAGAATTAATGGATACAGGAAAATAATTTCATACCACAACTTAGACCATAAAGGGGCAGCCCATACCAGTTCCTGCAGTTTGAACTACTGTTTTACAGTTAGGGCTGTCAGTGTCTTCCCTTCTAACCACAACATTCACTGAACTCTGCAGATGGGGACTAGCTTATCAACATAGCCTTGATATAAGATATATTCCAACCTCAATCTTCAATAAGACCCTTACAGTAGACCCAACACTTATTTATCCATATACATGCAATTTATAAATCTCAAATGTAATAGCCTCTATTTAATATTTTCTGTTAATATTTATATCCTCTCATCTTCAATACTTTAATGATGTTCCCCCACTTCCTACGAGGACATTTCTCGAGAATTATTGATTCAGTATTTTCTCACCCTCTCCACTATTCTGACCTTACCTGTGTAACCCATTAACTCAATGGGCATCAGTGTAATCACATATGGCTTTGCTAAGTACCTCATTTACTTGCAATAATAAGGTTTAAAACCGAAATATTGTTTTACATGTTTTTCAATTCCAGCCAGTATTTTTCAAATGAACTGTGACTGTAAATAATGATTGTAAATGAAATTTAGTCTTCACGGGTTTTCCGCCGTATGTTGTTGAAATGCGACAACGAGTTTTCGGCGGCTGATTCTGCCGCCATCTTCAGGTTGGATGTTGTGCAGGGAGAACCAGAGCTGCACTGACGATGTCTGGCCTCCGCGCACCCTTATAAGGCCTGGCCTATCCCCTCCGCTCGCTCCCTCCTGCGGCTGCCGTCTTGCGCTCGTCATTGATTGGCTGTTGGAGCGACTGTCCTAGCTAGCCAACGCCAGCAAGCCGGAAACATTTCCCGGCGGCGCCTCACTACCTCTCTGATTGCAGGGTGAATGTTTCAGAAGGGACAGAGCCGGCTTCCATGCGTCACTGAGCCAAAGACCCGTGTCCCTGTTGACCGTGTTGTTATCCAGCCGTATTTCTATTGTTTCTTTGATGACTGACTCCCAGTAGAAAGAACATTTGGCCAGTACTTTTACATTGCCAAAGTCCATATTGTGGCCGTTTTCGATAACATGCTGGGCGACTGCAGACTTATCTATCTGGAGCATGCGGATGTTGCGTTCATGTTCGGCCATCCGAGCCTTGATAGTCCGGATCGTCTGAAAAATATAATAATTTCAAATGTGTTTGTCTACTTAAATAAAAAAAATATAATGAAACTAAGGAAAATAGAAGTGGCTTCTAGGCGATATAAATAATGAAGGACAGGGAAATTAACCCACCACATACCAAAGTGGACGGCTGCGGTGAGAGGGAACACTTATGCTAACAAACAAATACACAATATTTTGGCATCTGCCATCAGTGGTAGATAAACGGGCCATTAGGCTCTGTACGTGTGTACACAACAAACATCGTCCAAGGTAGTGGGGGAATGGCTAAGGAGTATACTATCGATATATCGGCAATGTCTGACATAATATATTGCAGGCAATGGTAAAATGAACATATGTAGCAAGGGTATGGTATTGACCCGAAAAGTTATATCTAGTAAGAAAAAGTCATGGGTTAAGTGGTTGGATTTTAATGGTGGTTAAGGCCAGGTGGGTGTCTGGTATCTGGGATATTCTTGTACAATAGTTCCCATCTCCAGAGTTCTGCTGCAGTGAGGCTGTCATGGAAAACTCTGACTGCTCTCACAGTAAAACAGTTGTTGAGATTGTTGGAATCATGTCTATTGGAATGTTCTGGTATTGGAAGGTACAAGTTGTGGGTGTGGACTGTTTGTCTGTGGCCATTCATTATAACTGAGAGTTGCTGTGTGGTGAGGTCTATGTAGGAACTAGTGCAATGGCGGCAAGTTAGTTGGTATATAACGATGATGGGGAAAGTTTCCCCTGTGGTGGGATTGGAATATGTAGTGGTAGGTGGAAGCATGCTACAGGTTTTACAGCGGGGTCTACTGCAAGGATAAGATACATATGGTGCTTTTGGAGAGTCTGACGGAGGGTATTTGTGGACTAAGATGTTCTTAAGATTGGGTGGTCTGCTAAAACATGCACAAGGGGACACTGGATAGAATTTTGGGTAGGAGAGTACGCAAAATATAATAAGATACAATAATTTAAATTATGTATAACACCGTCATTATTTACAGATTGTCTTTTGTAGTGAGAAAGTTGTTACATAAACTTGATTGGGAAACATATATAATGTAGTAAGAAACCCTGTCACTAGGTCTTTGAGACAACAAGAAATTATTATTATACTTCCTGCAGTTTTTTTTTTTTTTACTGCTTGTTTCTGTTTGGTATGAATTATCATCTTAATACACAAAATACACCACCATTGAAAACAGAAAGGGGGAAGACATCTGTCATGGCAATATCGTGTAGCTTGTTTTATACCAATTTATTGTATTACGAGACGTGTTTTTTAAGTAAGGTCCGTTTTGTTGTAAACACTAGTAGTTCGCGCGCATACTGTAACGAGCATGTGCATCGTGTACTGGCATGCCTCGGGAACAACTGTGCTCAGTTTCAGCTCTGTAGCTAACCTGTACGGTTCTGTTCTGTGCTTTCAAAATGTTTAAGACTATCGACTCACCCGCCGCTGTGTCAGGTTCGCTCAGTGATACGGTTTTTGTCAGCAAGGAACCTGTCTGCTGCAGATAATTCATCAACAGATTTGCGAAGTGTGCGGTGACACTGTTATGAGTGAAGCAAAGTGCGTAAGTGGGAACGAGAATTCAAAGATGGCCGTGACAACGTCCATGATGAGGACCACTCCAGTCGCCCTTCTTCGATTACAGACGATTTGGTGGCTTCAGTTGAAGCGAGGATTCGGGAGAACAGGCGCTTCACAATAACAGGTCTCTCTAACGAATTTCCTGACGTGTCAAGATCAGTGCTTTACAAAATTGTTTCTGAACACCTAAAGTTTAGGAAACTGTGCTCCCATTGGGTCCCGAAACTCCTAACAGAGGACCACAAAAACCAAAGATTTGAAGTGTGCGATGAAGTTCTTGACTCGTTATCACGAAGAAGGTGACTGCTTCTTGAGTCAGATCATAACCGGAGACGAAACATGGGTTTCGCATATCACGCCCGAATCGAAGCAACAGAGCATGGAATGGAGACACACACACTCGCCTGTAAAGGTGATGACCAAACAGGACTCGGTCCCAGCGCAAGATCATGGCGTCGGTGTTTTGGGATAGGCATGGTGTTTTGTTGGTCGATTTCATGCAACGAGGAACCACTGTCAATGCAGATGCATACTGCCAAACCCTGAGAAAGCTACGCAGAGCGATTCAAAACAAAAGACGCAGCATGCTGACAAAGGGAATTGTCCTTCTCCATGACCTCACACTGCAGTTCACACCCGCGATTTGTTGGACAGTTTTGGCTGGGAAGTTTTAGACAACCCACCCTACAGTCCTGATCTTGCACCGAGCGATTACCATCTGTTCCTCCACCTCAAACAACACCTCAGTGGCAACCGTTACAGTGATGACGACAACTTGAAAACGGCAGTGAAACTCTTTGTTATCGGAGCATTCGGCAACTTTTTATGTAGAGGGTATTTTAAAATTGGTTGACAGGTATGATAAGTGTTCGAACAAACTTGGCAACTATGTCAAAAAATAAAGTATGTACTTTCTGAAAATAATTTTACTTTTTTGAAATAACCTTTCGTTGTGTACTTATGTTCAAATGGACCTTACTTAAAAAACAAGCCTCGTACTATGGCTGAAATTAAGAAATGATTCAAAGAAATTGATTATTTTTTTCAAGAGTATTTCTTAATGATGAAAACTTGCATACATTCTAAGATCTCGACAGAAACCTTATTAAGTCACCAATTACCCTCTGTGAATGATGTCATTCCAGGCTAATGCCAGGATATTTCTAAGGTTATTACAAATTTCCTCAGGGAGCGTCCATAAACTACTAGCTCCATTTTGGCCTCCTATGAAACACCCCCCCCCCCCCCCCCCTGGTGCCATGTAGCTCTTTTTCCTATTGATTTTAGAATGCATTTTGTACTGTTTTCTCTTGTCAAGCAATCGTAAATTACATACAGAGATAGTTTAATGACAGAAATAAACATTCATATGCTGTTGTGGGTTCTGTACCTTATTTTAACTGTGACAAATAATATAAAGAAAATGCTACATGGCTTGGCACTGAAACCCCCCCCCCTTTTCCCCTCCATGTAGCCCAAAGTAGCTTTCAACCCAACCCCCCCCCAGACTGAGCCATGTAGTTTATGAATATTCCGTTACCTATTTCCAACATCCTTCCTGTCAGTGAGGCTTGTGATAGTTGAGAAGGAAATCAAGCATAAAGATGTAGTTCAACTTTGTGTTACCATACTGCTACTTAAGGAACTTTCAATACTGCCTCAATAATGAAGAGAAGTATCTAACTGGAAAGAATGAAATAGGTTTAAGGTAATAATACCTCTTCAGTTGTCCCTCTGAACACAGCAATAGCTGAATTGATTGTCATCACTCTGCATCTGAATTGGGACCAGATTTCATTAAACTAAATTCTGGTGAGCTTTGTTTAGAAATGTAACAAGGTACACTGATTAGTAGATCATTATTTGATGGTCTATAGAGGCTTTCAGCTATTGGAAGGATTTAATCATTTTTCCTGCCTTAGCTTGCCTTATTTCCTTCCTGGAGAGATGTGGCTCCTGCTGCATGTGATGTGCAACAGATTCACCCTTGTACATCATCTTGTCATGTAACATTCCTTAGCTGCCATGAGGGACTTCTTGCACAAGCATGAAATTGAGGTGCAAGGTAAGTAACAGGACTCAAACTTAACAGATATGTCTGAAAAATAACACTATTAAACATACATGTATAGATTTGTTATGTAGATATGGAGCTAATTTCTTCTCCAGCAGTTACTTAATGTGATAAAAAATAGGAACATAGATATCAGTGCTTGTAGCAGTTGACTCTTTGACAGTCAACTTGGTTAAGGAACCAGTGCAAACATTTGCATTCTTAAAACCTGGTTGCATTACTTAGAAATGTCTTTATTCTCTGTAAAGATGCAATATCTTTTAAAATAGTAAAAATTCAATATTGTTAACTTCTGTACAAAATTAATGCTAAAAGTACTGAAATATGTATCCAAGTTTCGACAAATATCCAGAATGTGTTCCCTATTTCATCTGTGATGTAAATTTAATTATTTTCCCCCTTTGAGGTTAGATAGCAAAAATTTTGATTGATTTAAAATAAAGACTGCAAGTCAGTTGCAGAACAGATTTCTGGGTGCGGCTACACCTCTGAGCTATAAGGAATTACCAACTTTTTTTGTGTTACCTAGAACCAAATATACTCCTTGTGATAGTTTCAATCATATGACTTTTTCCATTGAAACATGGATCATAGATACTATAGAATCACATGCTCCAACTAAAATTGAACATGCAAGCATTTCACCATTTGTTTAATAATGATTTTCCATGTTGGGTACAAATTCCGTATCTATGCTATATGTACAAGAGAAAAAGAAGTAACGCAGTTTAATCAGCGTGGAGAAGTATCCTTGGAACGCAATAGTTGTATTCAAATTCTCAGAGCAGATTTTTACTTTAACTGTAATGGAGCAATGAGCCATATCTAATTTATAAGAAAATGTGTACTGTCAATTCTTTTTGCTACTAAAATTGGAATACATCCATCCATCAGATTCTCCATTGAATTATGTAGGAACTATTTGTATAGGCCTACTCTAATGAAAATTAGTACATTCATTTTTCTCATGTTCTATAGCTTTAATCACTTCATATAATTAGTCTATTAATTGAGGGAATAAAAAGAAGTGTGCAAACCGTGGAGCAAACAGGAATGTAGTAAGAGGATGAGCAATGATGGAACGAATGTGTTCCTGCAGCCTCAGCCTCAGGTGGAAAACTGTTAGTGATGATAATTAGTTTGTTCTATGTCAAGAGTAATAAGAAAGTTTGCATGAAATTTCTCATGCCTCCCACTGGGAGAGAGCATCAATCAGGTACGCCGACTCTGTGGGTGATCAGGGGCTCCAGCACCCACAAAAGGTAAATCAGTTGGTGCAGAGCATCCATGAACCTAGCCATCAAAACTAATCGGTAATCGACTATGAGCAATACTTGTATTATCTACCTCATACGCCATGTGGCAAGGAAAGCTGTCTTGATGAAATGGCACTTTCTTACAAAGTGAGCATGCATGATTGGTTATCATGCTCATAATATAAATGTTACATTAGGTCATACCTAATGTCATCTGGTGTTGTGAGTAAGGGTAGGTCAAACGTACACAAGCAAGCCAAGCAACTTTCCCCGCACTGCTGCACGCAAGCTATCCGCTATCCATTGTGCCTCACCCACCCACCACGCCACCAGCAGTTTCATGGCTGTCAGAAGTGTCACACTCATTGGCAGTTGAGCTGATAAAAAAAGCACTTGCTTTGAGAGCATGCCACTTGTGTTGTTATTGTGTATATTTTAATTTCAATTATAAATTTTTTGTTTGGAATTGTAAGATTCCCAAACCTGAATAACTCTCCACTCTCAGCTTAGTACAGCTCCACAAATCCAATGTTATTTCTGCAAATTCAATTGAAAAAACCAAATAGTTCAATTTTCAACATAAGTGGCAAACAATAATGGAGATATGGTTAAAGTCTTTTGCCAAATCTGTAAAGAAACCTTGTCTAGTGGTGTTTCTGTGACGAAAAAAAAAAAATCGTCAAGAGATGAGGAGTCCATTAAGGCACTAACTCAAAGTGGCTTTACATCATGGAATAAAGCTTTACAATGGTTACAAATGCATGAAAATCTGATGTTCATTGATTTGTGGGACCACAAGGACAAACATAGGAAACTAACCATAAAGCCCGTCAAAAATGACGGGTTAGATGGAGTGTTCTGGCAATTAATTTCTTTTTAGTTGTTTACCTAAATAGAATTGTTATAAAATAGAGCTCAGTGTGCTGTAATTTCACGTCCCTTGTGATGTGGCAAAAAGTTTCAGTTGTCAACTTGGTCCAGGTTGCATTTCAGCCAACCACAATCTCTGCCAATATCGCCAGTCAAACAAATGAATAGCAGATGCCACTCTGGTTGGCCTTTATTGATATTGAAAAAGCTTTTGATTCAGTCCATCACTCAGCAATTATGCAAGCCCTTCTAGAACAAGGAATGAATCCAGGCTATATCAACATACTGTACAACATCTACAGCACTTTCACTGCCTTTGTCAACATCGCTGAAGCCACCAAGGAGTTCCCAGTAGAAAGAGGGGTAAAACAAGCAGACTCTATATCCCTCAAGCTATTCACATCAGTCCTGGAGTTGGCAATGTCAAAAATCCAAAGGCAAAACAGAGGGTTGAGAATAAATGGAAGAAGTCTCAATCTCAAAATTCGCTGATGATATAGTTTTACTCTCAAACAGTCTGGAAGAGCTAAAAGAATTGATAAAAGAACTAGAGGCAGCTTGCAGTGAAGTGGGCCTTACAATAAACGTGTCAAAAAGCAAAATCATGCAAAATAAATGGGCAGAAAAAGACAAAGCAGACACAAAAGAAGCTGGTATTGAGTCCGTAGAACAGTATATCTATCTTGGCCAACTGATCAACATGAATGGCGACTCAAAGCCTCAGATCTACAGATGCATAAAGCTGGGCTGGAGATCATACAGAAGGACTTCTATAGTTTTTTAACTCAAACATCCCAGTACATCTTTTTTAAAATAAAAAAAAATAAAAACAGGTATTTGAACAATGTGTATTACCCGTCCTCACATATGCCTGCCAGACGTGAACACTAAACAGTCACATGAAGCAAAAACTGAGAACTGCCAAGTGGAGTATGGAAAGAGCAATGCTAAGGTTTACAAGAAGAGACAGGAAAAGGGTCGTGCACATTCGTTCAGTAACCAAAGTGACAGACATAAAGAGTCATGATCCAAAAATGGCAATGGAATGGTCATATTGTTCGCAAAAGAGATGACAGATGGACTACGGTAGTACTAGATTGGATACCAAGGAAACTGAAAAGAGCAAGAGGAAGACACTGAGATATAGATATACGTCGTTTAACAGCCGTGAACTGCAAGAGAGTTGCTCAAGATCGATCAGCCTGGAAGGAACTACAACAAAACTATGTAGAATTAAATTGTAATATATAGCTCATTTGGCTTAAAGAGGCTACATCCTGAAATAAGGATTGATAAAGCTGTAATAATAATAATAAGTTAAGCAATATAAAGTTTCATTTTTATCTTTATGCTTGTTTTTGAAAGTAAAGAAATATTTTTTATTTACTCTTGAGCTTATATTAGTCGGGAAAATATGATTGAAAGGATGGCCCCTGTAATAGAGCACCTGTAATGGGTCTGAGAAATTGCTGTGTGTGTGTGGGAGGGGGGGGGGGGGGTCAGAGGTTGGAGAGGGCATTATGAAGTGGGACAGAAAAGGTGAGGTGAATAAAGTTTGTTTTGATATTCCAAGATTTGTTTTGGCGATATGATCGCATATAAGGAGAAGACAGTCAGCTGAGGAGAAAATGATGTGTCACTCAGGTGTGACTTGATAGAGGCAGGAAAGGAGTTTACTAGAGGAGAAAAGGACAGGTAAGAGCTGGCAATAGGTCAGAAATTAAAGAGGATAAATGGAATAACAGCTTCAGACACTTTGCTATCAAGTTATAGCTATTTCTCCTACAATTACTAAAATTGGAGAAGGATCAGACTTATACAGTTGTAGGAGTAGCAGTGGCGTAGCTAGGTCAACAAGGGCCCCGGTGCAAAAAATTTATTTTGGGCCCTCAGGCTAGATGGGCGACCTTTTTTTTGCTTTGTGTTGCTGGCAAGAGCCCCCTGAGCTGAGGATGGGGCCCTTGAGTTGTGCTTAGGGGCCTCCTAGGCAGTGGTTGGTGGCCCCCCTGAGCAGTGAGAGGGCGCTTAGTGATGGGCTTCCTGTGTCTCAGAGGGCCTCTTAGACGACTGTAGAGCTAAAAAAAAAAGTCACCAGTTTGCCATGAAGGCTCATGGGCCTCTGAACTGCACTTGGGGGCCCCCAGATGGGTGCACTTTGGGGCCCCCAGAGGTATGCTTGGGGGCCCCAGTGCACTGCACTGCCTAGCCCCATAGTAGCTACGCCCCTGAGGAGTAGGCGAGGTGCAACTGACCAGTAGGAGTACAAATGTGAGTTTTAACAGAAGAAAAAGGTGTTGTTAGTCATAGCAATTGGAGAGATGTCAGCTCACTTTATCATAATACACTGTGTAGAAGCCTTCAGGTAGCCGAACTATATTAAAACTAGTGCAATACTTGGTCAGTGTTACACTGTTAGAGTTTCACATATGAGGATAAGATAGTGTGAGGTGGTGGCAGGAAACAGTACCAATTTGGATGCAAGTTGCAGTAAACAAAATCACTATGAGTAGTATGGTAAAAGAAGCAAATAATTGAAAGTGCTGCAAAACAATGATCAACCTTAGAATAACACAATGCATCAAGTGAAGAGTTTACTAGGGATGGGCATGAATCAACAATAGTATTATGTCTGTAGACACTACTCACTGACGTTTACACTAGACATAGCCAAAACTAAATAGAAGTGAGTTCCTACTGACCTGCCTGCTAAAGATGTAAGGCAGCTCATTTCCAATCATGGAGTAATGACAGTGCCTTTTCTAGGTTAAAAGGTACTCATTATATCAAAGGTCACTGCTCACAGTGACGACGTAAGACAAAAGTGTGGTTCTGGAATGATAAATGGAGTAGCTGCTTTAAGAAAGGTGAAGGGCATCAATGAAAACACAACAAAGCCAACTTTCAAGCAACTACAAGTGAACTGTAATAATACAGTGAATAAAGTATAGTGTTAACTTAAGGGAGCCGAAACTTGGTTATAGAATAGTGTGGAAGAATTAGTTTTTCCCTGAGGGCTATAGAATGCACTGCATAGATATGAGTTGAAGGGGTATTAATAATTTTTGGTACTGACATTGGCAGTAATAATAGAATTCTGTGGGAATAGAAAGGAAGATAGGTGTCTTGGCTGCTTTAGATAGTGTAAGAATGACTAATAAATGTGACTGTCAAGGGGCAAATAAATCAATATTCAGATTTTTGGGGAGCAAGACGAGAATAGTAATAACAGATGGGGTCTCATGTAACTGATGTAGTAAGTGATGATGAAGCAGCTGTAATTACAATGACAGGTACAGTAACACAGTGGCCAAGATAGAGAGAGGGGAGGCATAATTTCCAGAAATGAGGGAGTTGTTCAATATTGTGGAAGGGTACTGCAAAGTGGAGAGGAATTGGAAACACATCAAAGAGATGTTTAAATTATTATTCCAACACAAAAAGTAAGTAAATCATGGGAGATGAGGTGACTAAGAAAACTGTTATAAAAAGAGAGTAACAAAGCATGGAAGCATCAAGCAATAGAAAACTTGTGTGAGAGAGGGTACTCTGACAATTATTGATGAGTTTTTGTATTTGCTTTGGGCTTTACAGTTCCTTCAGGTTGCTAGAGCTAGGAAGAGATGAGGGCAAGGAATGGACAGTAATTTAATTACTGTTTCAACAATCAAGAACCTAAATGCATATTATAGTCATCCTTCCTGTTGGCACAAGTATTCCAAAAATTGACTTTTAGGGAAGTTGTGACAAGGGGAGGATACATGTTAGAAAATCTCTGAAGTGGAAAAACTTTTATTTGCAGTTAATGAAGTCAGAGAATAGACTAAAGTATGAAGGGATTTTCCGAACAATGTACTTTGACCAATGAAAGTATTTAAAATGAAATTCATGTAATACAAAAGAAGGTATGTCACCAAGACATCTGCTCCATCACAATTAATTATTTATAATAATCATAATGTCTTTTGGACATTTTATCAAACAGTATTATTGTTAAAATCAAACTCTTACCTCATATTATGATGTTTGGAAGTCTCTTGCTTGTTTCTGTTGTAGATATTTTTATAAAAATAATTCACATACATTACTTCAAAGTCAAATAAATTTGAAATCTATCTGATTTATTGGTAAACTCTTTCTTATCAAACAGTCAATTACTTTTCACTCCTGACATTAACATTAAGTTGAGGCATGGAAAGATATTGGAGTAGGTGTGAAAAGTAGTGCATGGAAGGGAAAAGATGACCATGGCCACAAGGTGGCACTCGATTTCAGGCACAAGGGTGTGGGAAGATTCTCTTTTTTAGGTAAGGGTGTCAGGGATCAGAATGAGTTACCAAGAGAAATGATGAATAATTTACCGAAAATGTTGAAAAAATTTAAAGATAAAATTTGTAGAGGGAAAATGTAGGTGGGGGAAGATAGGGGTGTAGGGAAATTGCCGCCGGAGCGTGTGCTCCATTGGAATTAAATTAAATTAAACTAGTGAATAGAGGCTTTCCTGGCAAGCCACCAAAATGTAATCTTCACAACTTCACCACCTGGTGGTGTTGTAGAAAGACAAGCCAGTGGTGCACTGCTAGTCCTAAGCCCCACAGCAATTACAGCAACAGTAATATAACAATTCTTCCCCTTCCTTCCATATACAGGACTAGCAATGCATTCTGGACGTCATAGTTTATGTACATGACATGATGATGATGGCAGAATACACCATTTGGTTGCAAACCCATGAAGATTACATTTCATTTAAATAGTTTCTAGCTTTGTTTTAATTCAAAGCACAGTTGTCTACATAATTTGCAGATATAAATTTAATTCTAATATCTAGGTCACATGGATCATCTGTCTTCACATGTTACTAGCAGCACCTTATATATAAATAAATCAATGTCCAAAAAAATCTCTTAATAATGTTAGGTAAAAATTGTTTCTTTTCGTGCCAATTCATATTTGTGAATTTCTGTTTTACCTAGATTCAATCAGTTCAATACAATTTAATGAGAATCAAAAACACCCTTTATAAGAAATATGACAAAATACACGATAAGGGTACATTGTAGCCTATTAGATATGACCAACATAGTCTGACACAAAATAGTTCTAGTAATTTCTGACACAGTAAAAATTATATGAAGGAGAATCACAACAAAGACATTTATAGCTTTTTTTATATATATACACTTCATCACTAAAGAATCAATTTGCCATCCTTGTAACTTATGTACAACACCTTAAACCTGACAGGAAATTAAGAATTTTTATTTCAAAATTTCCTCTTTGTATATGTGTGCTGCACTTTTCTCCTCTCAATCTAATTTAGCAGTAACACTCTTCCAGTATCAGTACCTAACACCACTGGTTGTTGTTCAATCAGCTTGTGCAGATATTAAATTGTTTTCTTTAAAACAGACAGCTGCATTAGATGGAAAATGCTGACATGTTTCAAAACATATCTGAATCACAAATAAGAGTTTTTCAACATATAAATTAAAATAAGAATTCACGTGAAGCTGATGCATTTGGACTTGGACTAGAACTGCCTGAACTTAAAGTTTCTTCCTTTATTTTTAATTTTGCAATGTCTTTCTTATCTTTCAAATCTTTATCTTTGTCCTTTTCTTTTTCTTTGTCCTTCTCCTTTTCTTTGCCATGTTTATGATCATGCTTGTGTTTGTGTTTATGTTTATGCTTTTTCTTATCTTTCTTCTTTTTCTTCAACTAAAAAAAATAAGTGAACAAAGCCATAATTAGAAACAGTTTTACACCATAACAAAAACAGAAAATTAAATATGACTTATACATTGTTGTACAAGAAAAAATTGGCAATACAGTTAGATTAAATATTATTTATATAAGAAAAGGAAAGATAGACAAACCACTGTATCAACACATAAAAAATATATGAACACATAGTAAACACCTAAATTTTTGAGTGTATATTTTTTCTCAGCTCAAGAACATGGTGCACACAGTGAAGGTTCTTTGTGTTGAGAAAGGGAATACACTTAAAAATTCCAGTGTTTCTTGTGTGTCAACACCAAGCAGCCATTATGGGGTAAACATTGGTTTATTTGCCTGTACTAATATTTATTTTCTTTGTTATTTAGTTTCCTTTATTTTATTTATTATATAAATATATATTTCAGATCAATTACCTTTGATGCTGCATCTGATTTGTGATGCTTATCTGCTTCTGCCCCTTCTTTACGGAACATGCCGGGTTCAAAACCAACGGGACCAGAAGTACCCTTTATTCCAGGAAGAGATTGTGAGTTATCGGAAAAATACTCAGATTTTACTTCACCTTCTGGTAGTAGCTCCTGACCAACACCTGGTACTGAAGCTCGGGGTGTACCAGAGGCTGAAGGATTAGGAGCTGGAGCTGAGTCCTACACAAAAGTACTGAAGTTTTCACTTTCAAATTCTCCACTTTATGATTATATTCATATTTTAATCAAAAATGCCATGAACTTGTTTAAAACAAAAAGAAAGTTAAAACTTTAAGTGAAGGATGCAATAAACTGAAGAAAAGCTGCACATACATATTTAACATGACGTCTACTCTTTTCCTCATCAAAACAAGAAAACAATATAACTACGAGAGATTTTAATTACCTTTACTCTGACTTTGCTTCCTTCATCTCCAGCAACAATCTCCACTGTGACTAGACCCAGGTTGTCATCTGCAAGAACTTCTGTCTCCCTTAATGGAGATGAACCCTTTCGCTTTAAACCACTTGTGCTTGGAGTTTCCAGGACACCTCCCATCACAAATGGAACTGTTTGTATAGTTGGCTTGACCTAGGAAAATGATTTTATACTAAACATTAAAGCACAATGAAGTTAAAAAATATTTAACATAAACATTCATTACTGAGAGCCAAATTTAAAACAACTTGACTAAAAATTCTTAAGGCTATCACTCCAGGATGCTTCCTTTAAAAAGGCTATGGCCACACTCCTTCCCATTCCTTGTTCCCCATCATTTTCCACCTCTAATGACCTCAGAGAGACATAAAGTCATACCCAAAAAAAAATATTACAATTTCCTGTTGATTGAGACATAGTGAACCAATAATTTCTATAGTTTGACAACCACTTGTTAATGGCTGATTACAGTACAAAACATCCAAATGTTTTTTGTTGTAACTAAAAGATGTTTTAAATTAACTAATAATACATCTGATAACTAATTAAAAAGTTTTTATGTACTCATATTGATGTACACAAATTGAAAACTTTTTTTAAGGCTATACTCAACACATTGATCTCATTCTTTCTTAATTTCTTCCTAATTTCTTGATAAAGTTAAAAGAGATTTAAAAAAAAAAAAAAAAAAAAAAAAAAAAAAAAAAAAAGATTTTACCACCTGTTACTTGTTTCCCAATCTTTTGATACTTATCAATCCAATTCATGTAATTTTCTGCGAAAATAAATAAAGAGTGCAGAACCTTTATTGCAAAAAATTTGGAAGCACCAGAAAGGTTTTATTCACTGTTAAAACATATTTCTTAATCATGCAAAAAATATAATATTACAGCTGTTTTAAATCAAAGAATTGAAGATATGAAGGAGGAGCAATGGTAGTGAAGATTGGAATGTACAGTATATTTATTCTTATTATGTGTATTACCTTGGACAAGGTAATGAAAAAGTATCTTACCACCCCAAAAACAAGAACAGTATCTCTTTACTCACTTATTAGTAGTGAGTTGATACTATTTACTTTATACTCTTGTATGGCTTAAACAAGGGGTACCTGAATTATTTTTATAAAAATGTGTGAAAATATACTTATTGTTTCAATAGTTTGACGGTTAACAGTTGCCCAATATTTTGATATTTATAAAACTAAAACTACTTCTAAATTTACTACTTCTAAATATACGTTTAAATCGGCTAAACTGTTTTGCATTATAATGGACTCTTAAACATGGAAGTTGCTTTTCTGAATTTGAATAGAAACATTTTGTACCATCAGCTTTAGGTTTAAAAAATCAGTAATTAAAAAATAAATGATTAACCTCTTTCTCCAAAACAGGGCTGCTTCTCTTTTCTAGTTTTTGTGATAACATAGACGCCAATTCTGGTATTGGAAGACATACTGGCCTCCGAGTCCCATATAATGTGTAGTAAAGATCCACAATATCACAACGTAGTTTCGAGTCATGGGATAACATGCAGCTATAGGAACATATTTGAAATTTAAGCAATATTGTCAATTCTATATGCTAAAAGTAAAATAAATATGTAACATAAATAAAATTAGTATTGTAACAAGATAAATAAAGTTATGTTTATATGACCATTTAAAAAAATATTTTAAGAAAATATTTTTTCTCATTTTACCTAGTAATAGTTTTACACTTTATTTACTGAAATTCAATCACATTCCAATTCTGTTACCGGCCACAAGCTACTTTAACATATTAAACATATGATGGTTCAAATAAGTTGAGAAGTTTTCTCTATGCAACAACTGATCATATTTTTCCATGAAGCAATTTATCATATTTCAATTTCTTTTTGTCTTGCTGAACATCAATAAAATTTATATGTAACATCACATACACAGAAAAGACTAACTGTCCCAGTACCAATATTTCTGAAGAATAACAACCATAAATAAATAAAATAAAATGTTTCAGTTTTTTTTCAGAAAATATAAATTTAAAAGATGCAAACCTGGATTTAGTCTCATGAAAGTAATATATTATCTATGATAAACCAAAACTGCTACAAACACAAAAACTTTTCAAAAACATATTCATAAATTGCACAGTAAATTGTAAGTTTTTGGATTTCAAAAACAAATCAAAACAAACTTACTTCATTAATGTCCACAGCCTCTCCACAAGTTCTTCTTTATCCAATCTATGATCGTGTGCCCGATCAAATGGCGGGTTCTCAATCAACATTCGCACCAACTGATGACGGACTGCAGGATCAGGATCATTTTCAATCATATCCAAGAGAAAAACCAAATCTTCCCAGCGTCCATCAACCCTCGTGAAATCAACAAGAGCTTCAAGAGCTGCCAGTCTGACATCTACAGATCACATTTCTTGACATATGATTTTGTAGTATTATACTTGGAAAGAGGTCAATTTTCAGAAGTGTATAAGAACTTACCAATAAACTGTCCATATGCAGCATAGCTTCGAAACAGTGATGGATTGCTTGGAAGGTGTCCAAATTTTTGTAATTTTCTAATTGCACGGAGGCAAGCTACAGTAACTGTGTACTTGTAACACTGAAGGAGCTTCTCCAGATTTAAACACCTAGTCACTTCTTCCAACACTAACTTTGTATCTGATGAAAGTGAATCAGCTGTTATTGGAGTCCTGAAATGATAGTAATAAATATAACATTACAAGAACAAATTAGATTCACCTTGATCAAATGGAATCAATACTTCTATTAAAATCCAAGTAATTTAAAAATATTTTGAACTTTGAAACAATTCGAAAATAAAGAACCACAATTTCAAAATCTTTAAGCCTTAAAATTTTACATAGAATTTCGTTAATAAAATGCAATACATTAATTCTAATTTTACTTACAATGCTTTCACTAAGAGCTCTAAAATCCAAAAACTACAAAGAGCACATTACAAACTTAAAAATGATAAAGAACAAACTCTTGCTAGATAACTTCCAAGATTATGAAAGAAAGAAGGAATTAAAATCCTGTGAAACATATATCTTAACCTACCCTTGCTGTACAACTGATATTACAGGAGTAACTGTGGCTCCCAATGCTTCAACTAAAGCAGCCCGATAATAGTTATCAGAGTAACGATTTTTGCTGTTATCATTATACTTGAACAAATCCAGAAGAAAACGAATCACTTCAGGAGGGCAGATACCATGTGCATTTCTCAGTCCAGCCATTGCAACAGGAATTGTCTGAAACAATTAAATATTAGTGTAGTAATTATTTTATGGATAAATAGATTACAGAATATTTAAAAGTGGTGAAATCCTTTCATCACTTCAAAAGTAATAAATTATTGCTTCATTTAGTCACAAAGTCACTAAAAAAATAGACATTAAAAATATGGCACCTGTACAGAAACATAAAATTATATCTCAAACCTTGACTGGCAAAGGTATTTACATCAAATTTTGATTTCATACATGCAATACAAGGTTTGGCTCACTATTTAAGTTTTTTGATAACAATAATGATAATAGAGAGAAAAACATTGGTATAAGCTGTATCAGGACAGTTTTTAAGTCACTAAAAAGTGAACAAAATAACTGATTATATATATTGTTGGTTATTTAATGTTACTTAACATAATAGAAGTTTATGATACAAGAACTACAGTGAAGTATGCACAAAAATGGTTTTTTTGTGAACCTTACACCTGTGCACATATCACCAAGGGTAGCATGAGTGGAACTCTGGTTATTCAAATTGAATTAGGATTTCATAAATTTAAAAATTATAACTTTTTTTTTTCAAGTCTATGCCAACGCCATCCTGATGTATAACCAGAATTTCCTGGTTCCATAAGTGAGAAAAAATCTAATGTCTTCACAGTAAACACCTAGCATTTGAAACAAAGTATTCAATCAGATCTATTTGAACATGGGGATGGAAATAAATGGTCCCTCACATGAATTTCACTTTCTGCAATCAAGTTGGACATGTGCTTGTGGTTTGTTCTCCATGTTGATGCTTACTGTAGATCTTTCCTGGATCAAAGTTGATCAAAAGCCTGGTGAAAGTTATGTTGTAAAACACTTCACTGAAGTACCGATTCGTGTTTCTATCTCAATCAAAGTTTTAGACCAATGCAATCACACTGATACACAGCTGTAACAATTGTTATCACTACTTGCATGCAGCACTAGACCTCTCAGCAAGTGTGATATTTATCTTTGCTCTGCCTATATATATATATATATATCTAAGAACCAAGAAATGGACTGGGACAAGGAATTGAAGAAATTTCGCCATGGAATTTCATAGGAATCATCATCATTTGCCAGGAGTGATTTCAGGAAACTAAGGATAGCCAAAATTTGCAAGGCAGGATGGCCAAAGAGGAGATAAAACCAATGTCCTGAATGCCAGGCCTGAACGTTAATGTCTTGGTGCAAAAACAGGACATCAGTTTCTGCTGCAGCAAAAGTGCTCACACCATCACTGACATGTTTCATAGCCTCCATGAGTATTTCTTGCAATCCCAACACACTTACTTCTTTTATATGTGATTTCCTTGGGTATTTCTGGACTGCTGGTGACATTTTCTTTCCAAGTGTATAATAGATTTACTTTTATTTTTACTTTCATTTTCAATCCATACTTCACCATAATCACTTGATCCTAATGTTTCATACAAAAAATGATAGCTACTAACCAGTGTTCTCCACTGATGCTACAATGAATGGCATAGCTTCACTGAATGAGATGTATTACACTTTATTTTCCAGACACAGTAAATGAATCCAAAATGATGATGCACTCAATGTAACAATTTTTCTGATACTCTGGCTATTGAGTCATAGAACAGTATCACCTTCGTAATTTTGTTATCATCAGATTTTCTGAAGGTTTTTTTTTTTCTCATTTGAGGAAAACCATACTTTTCATTTGACCTCATACTAATTAGATTTTATTGGTATCACTGAAAGTTCTGATAGAATGTATGTTAGTTGTATAATATTGCTTGATGGTTTTAGTACAGGTGTTTTGAATTGAACTTAGTTTGATCTGAATCTCCACATACATAAATCTGTAGTAGGTGGGAAAATCTCTCCAAATCTCATTTTCGATAAAAGTTTCATGTCAACTTTTTATATCATTTTTCTCATTTCACACAAAAAATGTGTTATATGGAAGACATCAGTATTAATACTTGGTTATTTAATAGCATGAAGCAAAAAACTTGAACATATCAAATAAAATTAGTTATTTAAAAATTATAAGTTAAATCTCATGTGAGAGGGGAGTCCCACCACCTCTTGGTATAACTAATACTAGAAGGAAAAAAAAAAGAAGAGGGGGAATAAAGTAAATAAATATTTACGGCTAAATTTTGAAAAATAAAATAAGGTAATTAGTTAAATGACAATAATGCTACTTCTAATCCTACTAATATTGAGTGATGTGTCAAGGAAAGGAATTTTATCTGTGGTTGAGGCCGGGTGGGTGTCTGGTATCTAGGATGTTTTGGTAAGCAAGTTCCCATCTGCGAAGTTCCGAGGCGGCAGTAGTTTCAGGGAAAACTCTGATTGCTCTCACAGTGAAACAGTCATTGAAGTTGTTGGAGTTGTGGTAATTAGCATGTTCTGGTATGGGAAGATATAAATTGCGGGTGTGAACTGTTTGTCTGTGGCCGTCCATTCTGGTCGAGAGTTGCTGTGTAGTCAGGCCTATGTAAGAACTCGTGCAATGGCGACAAGTTAGCTGGTATATGATGTGCGTAGTGGAGCATGTGGCATGTCCCGTGATGGGAAAGGTTTCCCCTGTGACAGGGTTGGAAAATGTAGTAGTGGGAGGATGCATGTTGCAGGTTTTGCAACGGGGTCTAGAGATGGGCAGGTCCGAGAATTTAATGGAGTCGGGTCCGGATGTACATCCAACGCTGCGGACCTGCATCCAGGTTCCGTGTCCGGCGGACCTGTATGGGTCCGGCTCTACAATCGGGCGGGCGGAGTGTACAGCGGAACTGGATGTGTGCGGACCTACATCCAGGTACGTGTCCGACGGAGTTGTATGGGTCCGGCTATACAATCGGACGAGGGGAGTGTGTGCCGGAAATGGATGTGTATGGACTTACATCCAGATACGTGTCCAGCGGATCTGTATGGGTCCGAACCTACAGTCGGGTGAGCGGAACCTATGTGGATGTAAATCCGACCAAGGAGAGCTGCAGCATGAGTTATATCGTGTTGGCCCATTAATTTATGAAATGAAAGAATACTAAATGTGTGAATTTTGTTTTATTTACAACTGTACGTAATACAATAAAGTCACTACAATCAGACTGATAATGATCAAAATAAAACGAAAATTGCTGTAGGCTTCTTTAAAAAGAAAATTTAATCATTTCTTAGTAGTATTGTAAGAATTGCCACACAAAAATAAAAGCAAAATCCTTTGTAAACTGGCAGGTTTTTTTTTTTTTTTTTTTTTTTTACTAAAAATGAAATTTTTAAAAACTAAACATTTTGAAATAATTATTAGCTCTCCATAATCTATTTAAACAGTTTATTATAAACGAACAGGAAACATAACTGTATGCCTAACTTATTTTAAATTGTGAGTGAGAAATTACGTGGGACTGGTTCTTAAATGTAGAGTATTTTGTTCTTTATACTGTGAGAGACTGTTTTGATTGAGTGTATAAAACATTGTCGTGAGTACTAAATTCAGTGTGATACCAGGCATTTTAACAAGATGACATTAACATGTTACGTTGTGCCAGCTACTGTAACGTGGTTTCTGAGCTTTGAAAATGTTTATTTTATTCAGTGCAATTACATTTGAGAATATTTCCGATATAGTTGCAAGTATTTTTATGTAAATTTAAATTGTTTGTAAATAACTGATTGTTTGAGCCATTGTTAGACGTTCTAGAAACGGCTGGATGTGTGTTTTTTTCCATACCGGTATCGGATTATAAAATATTGCGCTAAAAGAGGCCAGCAGAGTCGCTCGGAATAATGCTACATAATCACACGAAACCCTCGTAAAAGAGACCGATCTTCATTATAACCATTTTTTTATTTTTATTTATAAAGAGCTGTTAATGCACCATCTCATTTCTCGTTTAAGGCTAACCATCATCACAATTGAATAAGTTAAAAACTGTAGAACGGAATAATAATCAAACTGCAAGTTATAAGTTTAATAAGTCTGCAACGAATTAAAATTACAAGTTACATTATCAGTTCATTCTTATTTAGCACATAAAGTACTCCTCAACTTAAAAGCATGCCATAAAATACACCAGAACCAGATAAATTAAGAAGTATTACCGAGTTTTAACTACTCATATACGGTACATTTAATGGTTACTGTAATTATCTACTAGTAGTAAGTGATTAGTAAATAATTTTTCAGTTATAATCTTATCTTTAAACTGAGCTGTAATCCAGTTGCACAGTAAGTGACATTAAACTCTTTAGAACATAGATTTCAAATCGGAACTGTAATGAAAAATTGCGGCTTACAGTTCCAGCTCCGCGGTTGCAGGTCCGGCCGTGGTTCAACCTCCGGCCACGCGAGAACTGTGGCGCTGTTACAGGTCCGACTTGATACAGATCCGACAAGCGCTCGGATGTACATCCATCCCTAGCACAGCTGATACGGGTCCACGGAACTGCATCCATCCGGACCTAACCATCTCTAACGGGGTCTATTACAGGGAAAAGATCCATAGGGTGTTTTTGGAGAGTCAGATGGAGGGTATTTGTACACCAAGATGTTTTTGAGGTTAGGTGGTCTGCTTAACCAAGTACGGGGGGACAGTTGGCAGAATTTTTGGCAAGAGAGTGCACATTTGTGGAAAGGACTGAAGGAAGTCATGCCCCTGTTGTAGGATTTGATTGATGGATTCGAGAACTGGGTGACAAAGACAGGTCTATGGTTGGATGCTAGAGGAGCCGGGAGGGAGTGATTCCATTGAGGGTGGGTGATTGCACGCGTGATTTGTTTATGTACAAGATCTGCTGGATAGGAGCGGGAAATAAGGGCTTGGGATAGGTTTTGGGAATACTGGGAGAGGGATTCAGCATCAGAACAGATATGTTTGCCACGGATAACAAGGCTGTAGGGGAGGGAATGTTTGGTATGGAAGCTGTAAAAATGTAGATATTGCTGTAGATTAGTATGTTTGATATGGACAGAAGTGTGAAGAGCACCCTGCCTGAGTGTTATGTCAACATCGAGGAACGTGATGTGTGAATGTGAGTAGGTCCAGGTGAAATTAATGGAATGGCTATTGATAAGGGAACGGAGGAATTCTAGAAGTTGATCTTCACTGTGGGTCCAGATCATAAATATATCATCTATGTATCTGAACCACACAATGGGTTTGAAGGGGGTATGGTTGAGGAAACGTTCCTCAAGACGCCCAAGGAACAGGTTAGCATAAGATGGGGCCATGCAGGTGCCCATGGCAGTGCCACGTATCTGGTGGTATAAGGTGGAATTAAAGGTGAAGAAGTTTTTGGACAGTATCATGTGGGCCAATGATGAAAGGAAATATGTACTAGGACGGCTGTGTGGGGGTCGCAGATCTAGAAAATGTTCCAGGGCACTGAGACCCTGACAGTGTGGGATATTGGTATAGAGGGAGGTTACATCAATGGAGACTAGGAAGGCTTCTGGAGGTAGAGGTGTATGGACTGTGGCTAGACGTTCAAGGAAATGGGGGGTATCTTTGACATAGGAGGGAAGACTCTGTACAAAAGGTTGGAGATGCTGGTCCACCAAGGCTGAAATCCGTTCAGTGGGTGACCCATAGGCCGCCCCGGATTGCCAACCTTGTGGATCTTGGGAAGGAGGTACAGCGTGGGTGTTCAGGGATTTTGGGGAGTTAGGAGCGAAATAGACTGGGGAGAAAGACCTTGTAGGGGGCCCTGCAAGTCCAGGAAAGTTTTTATTTCCTGACAAATGGAGGTAGTGGGATCTGTAGGGTGTGGTAGGTAGGTGTTTGTGTCAGACAGTTGCCTCAGAGCCTCAGCCTCATAGTGATTGTGGTCCATCACTACTGTGGTTGAGCCGTTATCGGCAGGGAGGATAATAATGCTACGGTTTCTGGAAAGTTCCCTCATGGCTCGAGTTTCCATGTTGTTGAGATTTTTGGAGTGTGGAATGGACTTTAGGAAAGAGGATGAAGACAGAGTGGAGGTGAGGAACTACAGTAGGCTGTTATCTAAATTTGATGAATTATTCCCTTGAAATGGACTTGTACTTCTCTCCTTCTTTTAGTCAGAGTTTAATAATTTGTGAACAATCCTTTCTCCTCGGAAGTGTAATTACTGCACAGTCTTTTTGAGAGACAAAAACAAAACAAATTAATACTGCACCAAAGTTCTCAATTCATGAAGAAAGTCTTCCGACGTACATATGACTATTTTCAATTCTTTCTTGTTTTGAAATTATATTTTCAAACTGAAAGAAGCCATAAACTTAAGAAGTGAAATATAAAGGAAAGTAAATTATGTCCAAGCATATCACCAAGAATGTGCTGTGTGAGAGGACTATGTTAACATTCATGGGCCATACAAATAAATATAAATTTTAAGAACTTATCACATGATGAGAAAGTATTATCACCTTTTGCAGGAAGTAGTGCTGCAAGTTTGTGAAATTATTCTGTCTTATTATATGAGGACATGAAAAAGATCCAAATAATTTGCGGAAAATGGTCAACATAGCAGGAGGCCCAGCCCAGTTAGCTACCATAGCATTTGCCACCTGCAAAATGGAAACAGATATTTAATAGTGTTGCAAAACATTGCTTACATTTAAACCCTACAGTTCACACTTCTTTCTGCATTAGCTATTTAAAATTTTATGTTTCTTTTGAAATTCATTGATCATATCTAAAATTTCTACAAATATTTAGATTATATAATAGGTAAAAAGGTTTATTGTTAAGTATATACACCTTGGTAAGACAGTGTGCAGCCCGGCATCTGACTTTGTAATAAGTCTGCTCATTCTCAATGGTATCAGTAAGTGCTAGACGTGTGGATGGTGTTGGGAACCTCTCAAGAGCAGTAATAGCCTCCATCTGAGCTGTGACATCTCTTTCATGACGCAGTTGATATTGCCACTGGTAATCTGGTTGTTCGATAGAGCATGAACGTAATAATGTCATGTCTGGGTCCAATCTGATCCACAGTACAGGGGAATCAGCACTGCAAATGTACCACAGATTATTAATAGCTTGCAGTCACATTATAATTTAAATAAAGAAAAAAGAGTATAGGTAATTAGTGCCGCTAATGAAAAAAGTAAGTACAGAGATTTCTTGTCAAATAAATTTACATTTAGCTTAAGTATGATTTTTTTTAACATTATGTTTAGCCATCACATTATTTGAGGGTGTATAATTTAAAAAAATAAAAAAATCACTGAATCAACATTTAAAATAAAATAAAAAAATCATTATCAGTCAAACAGATTTTGAAATGTTACTTAATTGAAATGTCATTTTTCAAACAAAAAGTACTGTCCTGGTCAATTTCTTTTCACTAAATAATTCTACAGTGCTGTTGAAGAAAGTATTGTTTCACACTATTTTCAAGTCAAATTTTCGTAACAATTCAAATTAAACATTTTAATTTTATTTAAAGCAGTTAAAATCTCACATTTCAAATTACTGCCAAAATATTTTTTATTATTAAATTTGAAATAAATTACCATAGTATTTACTTTAGTTTCCAATAGGAGAACTATGTTTCACTTAGGACTGCATCAAAGAAATGTATAAAGACTAACAAATATCAAAATGACAGGTATGAGTTAAAAGTGACAGATTATTTATCTCCAGGGAACCAATCAAGTAAAATCAAATTTCTTAACCCTGCCAACAAATTTATAATTCTTGTATTAGTACAGGTTCTCCCAATTTGTTTTGCTACTTTAATCTTCATATTCTATCCTAAATATAAAATTTAAATTCTTTCTTTTTATTCCAGTTCACACTAATGATAAGTACATTCTTGAACTTTTGATGCATCCAACTGGAAAAGAAGAATATTTAAAAGTATTGATAGCAGTAAAGAAAACAGAGATATATATTCAAACTAATAAAGAATAACTGAACTCCACCTCGTGAAAACTGAGATCAATTTTTCACCAAAATACTTTTGTGTATGTTTGCTATTAGCAATAATTTATCACACAGTTTGTTTCCGATTAGACATTAACTACAGGGTGTGACATAGCTGGATCATATTTACTGTTCAGAAGTAAATAGATTAGTCTATGAGTTTTTGTATTACAATCTTCAGCACAAATATACCACCAATCTCCTCACTTATTATTTAAATGTTCATTTAACAGATTGGTAGGAAGGAAGGTCTTGCCAAATCCGAATGCAAAGATAATATACAATGACAATATTTGATTTTATTACTTTCATTTTTCTAATAGTCTCACACTTTCTGGGATGACTGATGAACTACAAATTTTAAAGACAGCTATCAATTGTCCAAGCCTTAAAGGTTCAGTTTCTACTGCCTCAAGTTTCAAACCAGAATTCTGACTCTGTCACATCTTGCAATCTGCCCTGCACTATTTCTCACAATAACTTGTGCATGCCTTATATATCATAAATACATTTGTTCTTTAAAGTTCTGGAAATTGGTCTGGTTTTAACTTCCTAAACGGCCCCTTCCTGCTTTTGAGGGATCGCTAGCATCTTTGTCAATGGCACAAACATTTACAATCCATCATTTCCTGCCAGAAAGATCCACATCCATATATTATCATTGACAAAACACATGTTACAACAATCTTTCTAAAAAAATAAAAATTATTTTTATCTATTGCTAAAAATGGGTAAGCATATTTAACAGCATATTTCCCTGAACTTGTTTCATATTGTCATGTAACACGTTACCAGAATTAATCTTATGAAGTGAAAAAATCTAAAATAGAAAGACATTTTTAACTAAAAGTATACAAAAAAAAACCTTATGACTAATTTATTATCAACAATGACATCACTTAATTTTTAAACTGTGGTTAAATGTTACTTTGAATGATTTAAGAATCATACTCCATTGCACTCAAATCCATATCAACTTCCTCTCCAGTAACTAAAGGAATCTTTTTCTTCTTATTTCTGCGGCTTTTAGAATGGCATGTGATGTCTGCTTTCGCAACTGTCCCTTCAACTTGTAATGTATGCCTGAATGTTCCATCCAATTCTTGAATGGTAACTAACAATGGGCCTACATACTTTCTAATGCCTCTCTGATGAGTTGCGTCCTGCCTTATTTCCAGCTCAACTGTGTTTCTGGAACAGGTACAAATTTATTCCAAAGTCAATGAAAATCAAAACAGAAAAGTTACTTTGCAATCACTTATACACTATTTATATTACAGCACAATTTCAAAAACTTCTGGAAGTAAACAAAGGGAAAAAATGATAGTAAAAAACACAAAGCTGAACCTTACCATTTTTTTTTTAAGAAAGAAAATGAATCTAGTAGCAGTGATGATTTTCTGTGGAATTATTTATTTTTTTTAATAAACCTACAACGCAAGCAGTACCGGCAGCCAATTTTTTTTTTATTATTAGCCTAAATTCAATCATGAACAATTGCTAATGAGAAAACTAAGTATGTTTAAAAACTACATTACTAGACAAAGTGGTGCAAGCAGTGAGAATTCAAACCCCCTATATGTATTTCAGCTGCCGTGATTCCAAATTATATACTGTTTTTCCCATAATTTATTAAGTCACAGGTTACCAAATTAACTGGAAAACTGCCCATTTCCAGAAGGAAAACATACTAAATGCCCACACAAAAACCTACTTCTTAAGTGAACAAACAGTCAGATGAAGAGGAATGACATATATATATATATTGGAATTGACCAAAGTAAAATTCACAGTAAATGGGGAGGGGGGGGGGGAATACTTTATCAAAGAAAAATGTTAAAATAAGAATCACAAATAATGTGACAAAGAACAAGTAATTATGAACTTTTGTATAATAATATATAATCAAAATAGGTATGAGCTTTTGTGGCCAGAACAATTGGTAGTGATGTTATGATTAAAATTTCAATTACTCATTTGTTGCTAATTCTGTCAGTTCTTATAATTTTTGTACTTGAAAATGGTTCCAAAATCCAACATTTTACATTAAGAATATCCCCAAATCATTTACCAAAGTTTGAATGAAGAGCCTTCGAGTGCTGCCGATGGGTTAGCAAGTGGTTGTAGGTTTTTTTGTTGTTGATAATTTGAAAACTAGTTGAATTCCCTGTATCCTAAATTTAATTTACACAAAAGACTTTTTGCAACAAATATGTAAATAAATACCTTCTTTTACTATTATTAATACTACAGCCCTCCCCCCCATTGACGGAATCCCAAAATCTGTGTTAACAGAGTGAAGGAAATGTGTCAGGGGTGTGCTATGTTTAAGCAAGGAGAGAGAACATACTGAGTCATTACCATCTTTTACAGACCTTTTCCACTTTCATGGGTCAGTCTTGGCACTTTTTCTTTCAAGAGGCTTGTGCTTATTTTGAAAATGTATCAGTCAGACTAATGGCTTGCTAGGCCTGTTGTAGTTTTATGGGAAAGAGGATGTGCTCTCATCTGTCTGCAAAACCTATAACTATGGTCATGTGTGATAAGTATACTTTTTGTTTGTGGAAAGTGAGGCAGAGATTGGGCACCCGCCGAGCATCTGTCTTGATGAGTGTGTAAAACCTTAATGAGGGATAGCCAGTATGCAGGAGTCAGGATGCATTCAATCCAGAGTGGTGGCACCTTAACACCTGCAGTCACCCTAGTGGGTCAGATAACACAGTGAATAGACTAAAGACAATGTCATTTTCCATTTCAATAATGATGAGGATTTTAATGGTTTGCACAGAACTCTAACAAGGACTCAAAGAGTTTATAAACAAATCCAAACAGCCAACAAACTTCTGTATGAAGCAACAAGTCTCCATCATTTTCAACAAAATGTCATATAAACAATATATCATCAGTGATCTGTTTTCAATATTTTTGGTTGCTTTAGTGACATAATGCAATTACCAATTTAAGTGTTCACTGAGGTTTTTGCCAAGTAATTGCTGATGAATGACACAATATACAGCAAATAGATTTAAAACCATTACAAAAAAATATAGATACAAGAAAACCTTTGAAGCATCTTTGCTGGAGCATCATACCACAGTTCATATGGTCAATATTATGATAGGTATATTTTATCTCTCGTTGCCATATTATGAAAGCACTGTTTCCAATATTATTTTACGTACTTTACTAAAGTTCAGCCCTGATATTAGTTGAAAAAAATGTATCTCTGATCTGTTTATTAATCACAATAAGAATTGCAACATAACATTTGGAAACACCTGATTACATAAAAACAATTATTGGAGTTCAATGACAATAATAATATTAATCTTGCCAAATGGATGAATCAATCAAATTTTGCCAAACTGAGTGAACATGGGACTGCGTGCTCAGCAACCCAAGTATGCTCAAGGTTGGAGTGGCCAACAGAAACTTTCATATATACAGTGTGTCAAAGAAAGTGAACAAACGGAGAGGGTCAGAGGCCGAAGTGAGAGGATGCCACTCTTATATAGTTGCTAAACTTTCACAATAGCATCTGAGTGGGCTGGTGGGTTAAGTACCAAGCACTAGCAGACACAGAAAATGTATTATTAAAATTATTTTGAAAAAGGCTGAAAGGATCTTGGGCATTCCAACAGAATGCAAAATATGAGGGTTGTTTTTTAAGTAAGGGCCGTTCGCGCATATAGTCGCATAGTTCGCGCGGATGCCACAACAATCCACCGCGCCACTTTCCGGCATCCTTCCCGTTCACACTGATGCCAGTTGCAGCTCTGTAGCTGACGTGTACGCATCGCTGTGCTACTTTATAATGTTTACGATTATTGAATCGCCCGCCGCGTGTGAGATACGGTCAGTGATACGTTTTTTGACCGCGAGAAGCCTATCAGCTGCAGAAATTCATCATCAGTTAACCGAAGTTTATGGCTTGAATGTAATGAGTGAAGATTTGGTGGCTGCAGTCGAAACAAAGATTCATGAGGACAGAAGATTCACAATTTCCACTCTTTCTTTGGAATTTCCACAAGTTTCAAGATCGGTTTTGTATAAAATTGTGTCTGAAAACCTAAAGTTTAATAAACTGTGTTCTCGGTGGGTACCCACACTCCTCGCAGAGGACCACAAAGGTAAGAGATTTGCCACTTCATTGGACTTTTTGATTCGTTAGGAGGAAGAAGGGGATGACATGTAGAGTCAAATTGTCACTGGAGATGAAACATGGGTATCCCAAATCACTCCCGAAAGCAAGCGACAATCGATGGAATGGCGACACACAACCTCACCCGTCAAGGTCAAAGCCAAACAGACGCTGTCAAAGTGCAAGATTATGGCAACTGTGTTCTGGGACCGGCGCGGTGTTTTGCTAGTGGACTTTATGCCACGAGGAACGACAATCAACTCAGATGCCTACTGTGCAACTCTAAAGAAGCTCTGCAGAGCAATTCAAAACAAAAGGCGCGGCATGCTGACAAAAGGAGTTTTGCTCCTACACGATAACGCCAGGCCTCACACCTCTCAAAAGACTCGGGATTTGATTGATTCTTTTGGCTGGGAAGTTTTGGACCATCCACCATACAGCCCCGACCTTGCTCCTAGCGATTTTCACCTTTCCGGTACCTGAAACACCATCTTGGCGGGCAGCGCTTCAATGACGACGATGAAGTGAAAGCGGCCGTGAACTCTTGGCTGTCGGAGCAGGCGGCCGAATTCTTTGAAGAGGGAATTAAAAACTTAGTTGTACGGTATGACAAGTGCTTAAATAAACAAGGCAACTATGTAGAAAAATAGGTAAAAGTGTGTTGAATCAGAAAATAAAAGTTTTTTTACAAAAGTATTTGTATCTTTTTTTTTAAATAAAACTGGCGCTTACTTAAAAAACAGCCCTTGTACTTTGGCAGGAAACCAACTACTATCACATGAATGAATTTCACAAGACCCTCAGTCCCAGCTGATGATGGTCACAAAGCTGCCAGATGAAATATTTAGCAGTTTTTTTACAGAAAAATGTTTCTGACAAATGATACTCCAGAGAAGCATTCAATCACACATTATTTTAAATAATTACTGCATGTGCACCTGCTAATTTGACCTAGCAATATTTGCCACACTGAAAATGGGGATTTAAAATGTACCCTGGTTCAAATCTGTCATGATTACAAGTTTTTAATCCTAGGAAATTACATAATGCACAAAAACTTTACACAGCTAACATTATAGAAGAAAAGAAGGTGACATATGCTCTCTCTCCCTGGTATATAAATGTTTCACAAGATGGAGTGATTCATCATGGTAGTATACAGCCAACTGTAATGGAATGATAGAGCAAGCAAGTAACTATTGGATGAATCACTACTTTCAATGCAGTAACAAGCCTAGGAAAGAATGGATCTACAGAAAACAAGATGTGGCTTTGGAAACTGTCTCTGAATATATGAATCAAGAAACAGGAGGAAAGATAGGATTGTGACAGGCAAAATGGAAAGAAGGAAGTAGAAAATAAGTGAAAAGAGGATTCCAATTATGGTGGAATATAAATGAAGAAAATAGGAGAAACAGAGTAGGGGTAATTGTGTAAAAAGGAATAAGAAAAAAGTCAGTGATATAAGTGACAGTATAATGAAGATTAAAGTAACAGTTAAGAGAATAAATTGGAGATGCCCACACAAATGCTCTGACCAAAGCAGAAATGAATTGAAGAGTCAAAATGTTATTATGTCAGGAGAAAAAAAAACTGTGGGTATAGAAAGACAAGGGTATGAAGATGCAGTTGGAAAAAAGAATAGATAATCAGGCATGAAAAAGAGAAAAGTCTACCAAAATTCTATAAGATAAATGGGCTGATGAAATATAATGCCTAATACAAAAAGTAAGAGTGTCACAAGGTATCATGGCACAACAGTGATTGGCGGAGAAAGTCTGTAATGTCTTGAAGAAGAGTATTGCTGAAGCTAAGTTAATACCATCAAAGGTTATGGATAGTATTCATTGACTATTATTAATGAAGCAAAAGCGAGTGTAGCAGAAGTTTTTTTTTTTTTTTTTTTTTTTTTTTTTTTTAGGCTTTACAGCTCATCAAAGTTGATGTCATTAGAGCTTGCAGAGAATGCCAGACGAGGAATGGAAAAAATTCTGTTATGCTCTCTTTTGAAGAAACCATTCTGAAATTCATTTGATGTGGTTCTGGGATACCAAGGACAACTGGATGGTTGGCTGCAAATCCAGAAAGTGTAAATCACACAATCTCCCAAGCACGTCCTTTCCCACAACCTTGGTCCACATCCTCCTACATAAAAATTATTTTTCCTTCAATTCTAAAGAGGGCAGACACTGGATACATGCTCACCACACAGTCTCCCCAGCACATCCTTTCTCACATCCCTGAACCACTTCATCTTCCCCAAAACTAATTCTCCTTCAATTCCCAAGTTTACCACCAAACACATGCCACTGGCATGAGTATCTGCATGAATGCTGATACACTGGGTTCTTCACTGGGTTTTCAGATCAACATTCTAGACATTATTCTAGTAAGATCTCAGAGATTTTTTTTAAGTCTTAATTATGTTGGTTCACTTATTATTTATCTATCAAATATAATTATATAAGCTAAATTGAATTAGTTTAGTCTTTTTGTCCTTAATAGTTATTCACTAACACTGAACAAGCTGCCTGTTTTTTTTTATATCATTACCTACATCTGCCGGGACTTATAATGATAGTTCCACAAAAGGGAAGAAAGTAAAAAGCCCACTACATTTTTACTAATGACTAAAAGGAGCAAAAGAACAAAAATTGAGCATTGAGCATCAGCATCCCTTTAAAATACATGAATGTGTGTTGCGCACAGCTTGATAAAGCCTACACAACTTACACCTCAGCAAGTAATTTTCTGCCATGTAGTTTAACTATCTTCAATAGAATAAATGAAATTTCAGAAAACATTATTTCCAAACCACCACTATAACAATCTGCTCTCTTTTGTGTTACATATTTCTCCTATTTACAAATCCACCAGGTTCTGTATTCCTTCTGAACTATAAAGATCTCAAAATCAGATGCTGCTTGGATTGCAACACTGTACTAGATCCCAAAAATAGCAACTTCAAAATAAGAATGATTTATTTAATCTGTTTTCATTAGTTTTACACAGCAATTAATAATTTTCTTTTTTAATGTAATTCATTTTCCCAGCTATTAGTGCCTGGAAAATGATCTCTAGAAAAGTAATAATACAAACAAATTAAAGATGGAGTCAACATGGAAAACACTGAAGGCAGGGAAATGTACAGAAGAAAAAATGTTGGAGGTAAAGGAGATCAAAGAAAAATTAATCAGGAAAAGTACAGTATTCTCAGAAGAAGAAAATGGAAGATTGAGCCAAAGAATAAAAGAGTACTGAGGGAGGAAGGAAATTCAGAAGAGGAAATATAGTTGCATAATCAAAGTTCATAGACGGCTGAAATAAAAATGGGAAAAAAATAAAACCAATTAAAATATCAGAGGCCAAAAAAAAGTTTTCTTTTATTTATGTGTATTTTGATTCATAACTACTATGCTGTCAAATACTATTAATAATGATTTCTATATTCTGTAATTTGATATGTTAATTATAATCCAATAATCAATGTGTACAACTATGACTGCCTACCTTTTCCTGTTGAAGACAAAGCTTAGATTAAACTTAGCATGGCCTCCAGTACGCACCCACTGGTCAATGAAAACTGCCATATCTTTCCCAGTCACAGTAAAAATTGCTTTTGCAAAAACATTGGTACTGATAAGCATGTGACTCCAGAGCCCACTACCAATTTTTTGCTGTGCGGCATTGGATGCAAGAGAAAGTTGTTTGTTGAAAACCTAAACAATTTTTTAAAAATTACTACGTATATACGTACACAAGAGAACTAATGTTAGTTATCAACATTAGTTTTTTTTTCTTTCTATTTACAACCCAATGCTCAAAAATATATATCTAACAGAGATAAAACAACCAAATTTTAGGGTTAAAAAACAAACTGAGCACTAAAGGAAAGCAACAAGAACCTGAAAAAAGTAATTGTCATGTATTAACATAATGCTTAAAATGAGGTTTAAACTTCTTAGTTTGACATGAGTTGTTGTAAAAAGTAACTGTGCTAAGGATTAAGAAAGAAGAATAAGGTCCATGTGAATTTTTCTACAGTTACAGTAAAGAATAAAAACTAAATAAATGTATAAAATTTCTGCATTCAGTAATTAATGGAATTAAATACAATTACTTAGAATGATTTAATAAAAATATAAAATTAAAACCAGCAGGATGTCTGACCAGCCATGTGTATTGGTCAGCTTTTTCACAGCACTATAAAACAGTATTTGAAATGAACCTAAAACTTTACTGAGAACTTATCTACCATATAATCAATCAAGAAAGTGGGAAGACAGATGAATGAAGTATAAATGAAAGATGACATAGTATGTAATCTTGGTTGTCCGGGTTGAACCGCGTCAATTTGTTGAAACCTAACGTTTCGGCCATCATTTTGTGGCCTTCTTCAGAGTACTGTCACGGCTGGAACTGCTGCCAGCAGCAGTTCCAGCCGTGACAGTACTCTGAAGAAGGCCACAAAATGATGGCCGAAACGTTAGGTTTCAACAAATTGACGCGGTTCAACCCGGACAACCAAGATTACATTGACAACGACCGCGGAAGTCTGCGCACCCACATGACATAGTATGGTTGACACGCAGCATAACCAAAATGGAAAAAAATCCCTATTTTGTGCTACAGTTCATGAATAAGTTTAGGGGCAACCCATTCTTATTAAAATACTGATTTATGGATTGATGAGGTGAAAGTGGAAATAACAAGAGGATATATGTATTCCATACTAATATCAACCATCAAGAATTACATGAAGCTATGATCTGAGAAAAAAAAAAGAAGAAAATATGAAGCTAAAGAGCCATGTGTAAAAGACAGTAACAGTGGTGGTCTAACAAAAGGTTTAGGTGGTGCCTTCTAGCCAGAGGTCTCCTTTATATATATGGCTCAAAATCACCAACGTGGAAAATTTGCTTCACCTGCAAATAAATGACTAATAATATACCTTTTCTTTATCAAATGAGTATTACTAAATCTTAAAAGTTATTCATTTTAACTGTACATTACATAACATACTTTAAAAATAAATAAGATTTAATGTTATTTCAAAACATACATATGGAAAATATTTCAAGAACGTGTCCCAACAAGTGTGACAACACAGTACAAGAAACAACAACAAATCTAAATATTATTTCTTAAAGCAATTAACGACTTGACAAACCTGTAGAAGTAATTCTTGTCCGATACGGTGCTCAAGCATTCTCATAAGATGAGCTTTCTTGCGCAACAAGACTTTCCATTAAATAAACAACATTGAATGGTTTTCATTATTTATTTGCCATCAATTTATCTAATAACAAATACTACAAAAAATTTACAAATTATATTTATTTCATTATTCATTAGGGCGCAGTTGAGGTACAAGATGATATTATAACTGGCTATCATTTTTCACCAGTTTGATTAAAATTAAGTGATAAATGGTTATTTACAGAGGAACATCAATGGTGCATCATCCTGGGAATGCGTTTTCCAGTTAGAAATATTGAAAAAATATCTTTTAGGGAACATATTTTTTTTTAAAAATAACTTAAATTTTTTTATGCTAACAGTGTCAGATGGCTGCAGTCATAGAAAAAGTGAACATTTATTTAAAAACATCATTTCTTGAACAGTCATTTGAGAACATTCCTGGACATGATGATATTCCTGAAATGGCTATTTCATTCCCCATGTGATATCAGCTATTGTAATTTCTCAGTAAATGTACTGTTTATGTCCTGTTTGCATAATTTTTAGTAGTTGTTTTTTATAACACTATGGCATCTGACAAGTCTGATAAAAAAAAATCAATCAAAAAATATGATGAGTGTTGAACAGAGAGAGATAGAAAGGACTAAGGACAGAGCATACTATCAGAATATTTGAAATATAGAAAAGTGGATATTTCTAGAGGAAATTTTTATATTTCCAATAAATATGAGGACTATATTCCAGCATACACATACCAGTCCTTTAAGGATAGGTTGTTGGTTGTCTGTAGGGCCGGCGGATAATGTGGGTATGGTGGGTAGTAGTACCCACCCGGGAAATTCCGGGCGGGTATTTTACCCACCCGGAATTTGAGAGTGCATAGAGGAAAGAATTGATAGAAAGAGAGAACAGACTAGCTAAGCATGTTAGTTTCGTCCTTCAAAATGTGTGTATAATAAATAGCATGTGTGCCCACAACAACACCATTAGCGATGTGCTAAATCCCTTTGATCTTTCAATAGAGACCGCCACCCCAGCTGTCGCCTACTGAGCAAACAATCGTTGTGAGTGAAAGCAAGAATGCTACGGTAACATAGTGTACGTCCAAAACAGTTATGTGTGAAAGCTGCATCCTTAAAAGATGGCCTTCTTCAGTCAGCTGACAATCAAAATCGAGAAAGTAAGTAAAATTCTTATTCTTGTTTTTCACTATATACATAAATACCTGCGCATGTAATGAATATTCACATGTATGTACGGAAGTGACGTTATGGAAGCGGAAACAGAAGCCGAATTTATATGAAAATGCGATTTAGTCCACAAAATCTTCATTTAGTGACTAGTACTTCTATTTAATGAAAATGACAAATAATGTTTATTTTAATAATTCGAAAGTTAAAAGTAGCTAGTTATATTTTAAAAACTAACGCTTAGCAGCCTTTTCTCCTTTTTAATTTTTTGCTTCCCTCCTCCACCCCTCCCCCTCACAAATTAAACCTTCTTTCGCTGAACAATTTTTCGCTAGTGACACTACTAGGTGGGGCTGACAAAAACCTGCGAACTATTGGAGACGACAACATATTATAATATTTGCAATCGTTCATTTGTCATCACTTAAAGAGGATCTACTTTTAATAGAAGTCCTTTTTGCTTTTATACTTGACTAAACTGATATTGGTATATCTTTTTTTTCTTCTTCATGTAACTTAAGATCTACATTTAATTTTTCAGACTTATTAAATTCTTCTGGATGGATGGATTTCAAATTGCTTTTTAAAGCAATGGTGGTATGTTCTTTCAGAGAATATTCTTTTTTACCTCATGCACATTTTGCCACAGATTCAGTTTTTTGTACAGAACTATCTACATAGGACTTAGTTTTGGTTTCTTTTTGAAACACTCTACTATCATACGATAAGACACATACCTAAGGGGCCCACAGATGACCAACTTGATTGCCAACTTTCTTGTGAACGTTATTGGCAACCAAGTTGTACCGCTGTCCGAGTACTTGTCACCAGATTTATTTGCCGGATGTTTTCTCTTGCTACTTTCTACTATTTTGTATGGCGGTTTTAAGCATTTTGGCTATAGTAGAGTGTAGTTTGTGAAAAATGAGTGACTGAGAATTGCAGTTTTAACAGTTGTGTGAAGATGAGATGCATCCTGCTGGTCTCAAAGGAATGGCATCAAAACTACACAGATTTCTCCTTTCAATTTTTAGTGACGGAGACACACATCACTAAACATGACTATTTTTGAAACATTTTAAGACTGGGAAATAAAACCTACTATGAATTGTAGTACAAATTGTGAAAATTTATTTAAAAGGACACCAGCATGAGGCTTTTATTGTAACAACGAAGACTTTCCCGGCGTATGGCTACATTGCAGGATTTTATTGCTGTAAACGAATGGTCGTTCGCAACCCCTATACTTTTAGCTAGTGGTCAGAGCATAGAGGATTTAAAAATTTTCACCGCTATATTGCCACAAATTCTTGGAAGAAAGAGACTTGTAGTGTTATGAACAATGTTTTTATTTTTTATTATTATTATTATTATTATTTATTTATTTTATTTTAACATCCTGGTAACGTCCAAGTAACATGCCATGTACTCTCTTTGGCTCCGGCTCCAAACCTTTAGCTCAGTTCTATGTTTTTCAATTGCCTCCGGTAGCCATTTCTAATATTTCTGATTCTTTTCTTAAAACTGTCAATATTCGTATTTAGCCCAATTTTTTGGAAAAGAACAATAAATTTTTTCACGCATTCTTCTTTTTGTTGCGATCCTTGAAAATTTAAGATTTGACGTTCCACAGCTTTGGTAGTTCTCCCAGCGTATCAAAAAATTCACCCAGATTTGAATGTTTGGTATACTTGTCATATTCGAAAAACAATATTTGACCTTAAAAAGTAGTAATGCAACTGATCAAACGAAAATGTACAGTGTTTGAAAACAATAATATTGACAGAACAGTTGGAAGTTAACGACTGATGCTAAAAACTGTGTTGTAAACTTCCCCACAGACGCTACAAAAAGGTCGTCCACCAAATATGGAAGTTTTTGATCTCAGCTCTAACCGGATCTCAAAATGTCAACCATAAACCTACTTACAGATGTATTTATGCATAAGGGCCAATAAGACCAAAAGTTTCAGCCACACTTACAGCTGGTAACACAGAGTAGTATATCTATATATACGAGTTTGTATAGTGTAGTGCTATCTCCTGTGTATAGATATACTACCCATGTTATTAGCTGTAGCTTGTAGCTGCACCGGCCCCACGGCTTTGTTCCAGAACGACATAGTACAGCAGCATTATAGTGAAATACATAAGATTTCAGGACTGTACAAATAAGCGAGTCCATTAATTGCCATGACTCAAAGCTATTTAGATTCAGGTTTTTTCTGCACAGTTCTCACATTTAAATATGGAAATTGGATAAAAACTGTTGGGTTTTGTTTTTAAAACGAATTTGCGAGGGTTTTTTTTTACCAATTATTTATTTAAAATATATTTTCCTGAATTAATTCTTGAGATTGTAAAAACGCGAATTGACTAATAAACAAACGAAACAGTGCTACTTTCGTTTTTCCTGATTTACGAATGTTTTTTTCCTTGTTATCCTTTTTCCGCTAATGTATTTGTCACTTGACCTAACACTATATTTAATTAAAAAATGATATTTCATTTCTCTCTAAGCTATCCTTTTTTTAAGTCTAATTCGAGTAATTCTTCAGTACCAGTTATTTTTAAAAACTGGGCTTCAACTTATTAAAAACAGCAAAGCGATTTGCACTATCTGCATAGAAGCGTGTGAGCGTAAGTTGATTATCAAATTAACTTCACATGCTATCGCATCAAAGCAAGCCTGGGTTGATGAGGGTTTCTCAAACTGGAAGCATGGACATAGTGGATAAACTCTCGCACCACTAGTTCTTTTCATACCAGCTGCACCGAAGCATTAAAAAACGTTGAGAATATCAATGTTGTACATTCGATATCAACGGCTCATTTAGAACAGATGCTGGATAACCGTACAGTGTTGTTGAAAATATTTAGTACCTTGAAGGCCTTGGCGAGACGAGGTCTTCCCCTGAGAGGAGCCAACAATGATGAAAATTCAAATTTCAAGACTTTTTCAAAGGCTCGAGATGAAGCTGTGACTGAACTGAAATCGCGGCTGCAAAGAGATGGTCGCAAATGGCTTCATCATGACTGTCAGAGTGAAATTCTGGATTTAGTGGCAACTACAGTACTGTCGAAAATCATGGAAGGAATAAGAGAAGCTAATTTTTTTTCTATTTCAGTTGACGAAACTTCTGATATTTCCAGAACTGAACAAGTTTCCATTTGCCTGAGAATCGTTTCTGATGAATTCGTTCCAAGTGAATATTTTTATTGGATTCTTTTCAACTGTGAACACCAAGGCACAAGATAGAACTCTCAAAACTCAGAGGTCAGTGCTACGGTGGGGCTTCTAACGTTTCTGGAAAAATAATGGGATTACAGTCACGAATACGCAAAGAAGAGCCTTGAGCGTTATTTATGCACTGTAATGCTCATAACCACAATCTTGTAGTACAAGATGGAATTGAGAGAGTTCTAATAGCGAGAAAATTTATTGGAACAGTAAAAGATTTGATAAACTTCGTGCGAGACTCTCCGAAACGGCTAGGACAGTTTAAGAAACGGCAAATAGGAATACAGAAAGAAACTAATGATGATTTTCCTGCTCTTGCAGCCTATTGTCCGACAAGATATTTACAAAAATTACAAGTTTAAATCAATTTTTTAAATAATGGTTATGTATGTGTAAACATATTTATTCATTTTTTCACAGATGGTTAATGAGAATAAAATCTCTTAAATCAGCAATAGATAATTAGCAGCAGCTGATGCAATTTTTGTACGATCATTCTGTAGCCAGAGAAGTAGATAGCGCTGTCGCTGCTAAAGCTTGTGGGTTTTACTCCTACATGGAATCTTTTGAGTGTATTTTCTTTTTAACAATGATGATAGAAATTTTTGACCACGTCGAAATTTTGAATGCAGATCTACAGAAATCTAAACTATGTGTTACTGAATCGTATGAGAAGATAGAAGCAATCACGATGTTTTTGTACTGTGCTCGAGAGTCAAAATTTGGCGGAAAAGTGTACAGTTAGGTACTAACTTTGAATTCGGCAAACCTCAAATCCAACATCAACGCAAACTTTCGAAGCACCTCGATCAAGGTAAGAGTGAAAATCTTCGATTCGAAACACCACAAGACTTTTCCCGCAAATCTTATTTTGAAGTTTATGAGCAAGTACTAATGTCGTAGAAGAGTCAATTCGACAATGATTCCACCAGTTCTTCAAATCGTTAGAACGATTCTCTCTGAGACAGCCCGCGAATGTAGGAAAAATTATAAATTTCAATAATCATGATTTTGACCAAGAAAGATTGCTCAGCGATAGAAACATGTTTTTGCAACTTTTGAAAAGGCAAGATGAAGATGCAAAAAATTTAAGAGAGGTTGTAGATTTTTAACAGAAGTACCAATGGACTAGAGGACTTATACCGGAGTTTGTACGCTTCGTCCGACTACTCATCACAATTCCTGGGTCGTCCTGTTCAAATGAATGAAGTTTTTCGGTCTTACGCCGACTCAAGAGTTACATAAGATCAACAATGTCGCAGGATCGATTAAACAATATTGCTATATTACATGTATGTAGCAACCTTACTGACGAACTTGATTTGGAAAAATTATTGAATCGTTTCATTTCCAAATAAGCAAAGCGCAGTACAGTTTTTGCATTGCGCAATTAATACTGATTAATAGTAAATTTAAATAATAATAATAAATCTTTTGTACACAATTAAAATATATTTAATAAATATATTAGTGAATAAATTTTATGATGAATTTTTAAATCCATTTTCTAGTTTTTACTTGTATGAATTTCCCTTAAGAATTTGATTCCATAGTTATCACTATTATTGTTTTAAGTAAGATATTTTAGGGAACTGCACCCCCGCCCCTTTTCTTGCCTGACTACCCACCCGGGCCTGACACGAAATGCCGGCCCTGGTTATCTGTAACATTCTGTAGAGTGATCTTCATATTAAAGCTGAATCAAAGTTTTGAAATCTGAAGTGCTGACTACTACATCATCTTAAAAACATTCCAAAATGTGTAAATGGAATCACTCACTGTCAGAAAAATTCGAATTTTTACACAGCATTTGCAGGGCCAGCATTGGGGGAGGGGGGAGAGGAAGCAGGGCAAATGTACCCCGGGCCCACTGTCCAACTTGGTGGGAGGTGGGGAGGGACTGATGACGGGCCAGAGGAGCCCACCGGCTCAAGAATTCACCCAGGCAGTGGTAGAGTTTTTATTTTTTCCTCTAATTTCTGCAAATGCAAGAAACAGATGTTTTATTCTAATGCTGATGCAATCATATAGAAATCAAATTAATTGCCAATTCAGACTGAAATAACGTCTCAGTGCAGTCTGCTTAGCTTCCAAATCAGATCTTTCAACAATTCTGGAAATATCATGAGCCAGCGGCAATATCAGTGACTGGAAGCTGAGCATAATAAGCACTGGCACAGCCTTCTAACAGATTACAAGAGACGAAATCATTCTTCGTCACCTACAAATCAGGCCATTATTTTACCCACAAAAACCTCCTCCAGAAAAAAGAGCCATGAAAGTGTGATGCATGTGAAATCCTTTCAACACCATACCATATCCAGACAACACAGTACAAGAAACAACAATAAATCTAAATATTATTTCTTAAAGCAATTAACGACTTGACAAACCTGTAGAAGTAATTCTTGTCCGATACGATGCTCAAGCATTCTCATAATAAGATGAGCTTTTTTGCGTAACACTTCAAGGTAACGGGGAGACATGGTGTGCAAGTTGCGGATAGGGAAATAAAATCCTTGGTCACTGTTCATAGGTCGTGCAGGGGATACAGGAGAAGCTACCACTGATGGTATTGGGGCTGGTGCTTGACTTGGATCCAAGACAATACCTCCAAAGTTTTCTTCATACTTCACAACTTCCTGTAATTCCTGTAAGCAAATTGAAATACTGAGATTTTAAGTCTCACAGAAGGAATAACATAAGAATATTTTGCAGCAATATTAATTTCAGGGTGTAAGAAGCTCATATTTCAAAATATATATGCTACAATAATCCAAGAATATATATCATACCCTGATTCATCACATATTGACTCAGTCATAATATCTAGAAGACTGGCATAAAATTTAATTTAATTGCAATGGAGCACATGCTCCAGTGGCACCGCTTTCCCATTTTCTTACTAATTTTCATCTTAAATTCTTTGAGTGTAATTTTTTCATCCACCTATTTTTGTCTTTTCTGGGTTTTAATTTAAACTGATTGAGTATTTTTGGTAAACTATTCAACACTTTTCGTAGTAATTTATTCCAATCCCATACATACTAATCTCAAAAAGAAAATTTCCTTCTCCCTTAAGTCTACACTGAGTGTAATAATGTGTTCATGGCCATCTTTTCTCTTCCATATACTACTCCTAACACTTCTCACCACCACATCACCCCAAGCACACTCTTCATGTACCTGCTGCCTTCCAATGAATCCCATTCCTGCTAATTTATCGCATGTTACCGATTGTGTTCTGCAGTAATTTCCACAAATTTGACTGCCCTCCTTTGCGATCCTTCCAGTTCCTGTACTTGTTACCTAAAATGTGGATTCCATATTACACCACAATAATCCAATCAATGGTCTGACCAAAGTTTGGTAACCTAATTCCCTCACTTCTCTGGTATATTCCCTCATCACCCTTTCTAGTAAATGAATGATTTTGAATCCTCCTTCTAGGACCTGCCCAGTGTGACGGGTCTATTTCTTATCCCCTGTTACACTTCTTGTTAGACATGGGTAAGTCCAGATGGATACGGTTCCGCGGACCTGTATCAGTTGCACAAGGAATGGATGTACATCCAAGCACTTGTTGGATCTGTATCCGGCCGGACCTGTGCATGCCACAGGTCTCTTGTGGCCACAGGTTGAACACGGCCGGACCTGCTACCACGGAGCTGGAACTGTGTGTCAGACCTGGAGCTGTTCATAGTTCACACACAATTTTTCAATACAGTTCTGATTTGAAATCAATGTTTTGAAGAGTTTAATGGCACTTACTGTGCCACTGGATTACAGTTCAGTTTAAAGATAAGATTATAACTGAAAAACTATTTCTTAATCACTAACTATTAGAAGGTAATTACAATAACTATTAAATGTCTATGGGTAGTTAAAACCTGGTAGTACTTTTTTATTTGTCTGGTTCTGGTGTATTTTATGGCATGCTTATGAGGTGAGGGGTGCTTTATGTGCCAAATAAGAATGGACTTATAATGTTACTTGTAATTTTAATTTGTTGTAGTATTATTAAAATTTTAACTACCAGTTTGATTATTACTCCATTCTAGAGTTTTTAACTTTTTCAATTGTGATGAAGGGTAGCCTTAAACGAGAAAGCAGATGGTGCATTTAAGGCACATCATATATATTATTTCTATAAGGTATTTTTTTGTCACAAGCCTATATCTTCCTTCATACTTATCCGAAATCAATGAATGAGGTGTCATTTTAAAGCTTATGATCTCCACTTTGGTTAAATTGTATTTTAAGGAAGAAAGTTTTCGGAATTCGACCATTAAAGGGCAAAAATGTATTTTTTTCTAAAATGCTGTTTTCAGTGTTACGAGTCAGTTATCTCCCTGGATACCTATCTGAAACCGTTTAATGAAGTATCGTTTTAAAGATTAAGATCTCCGTTTTAGTGACGTCATATATTAAGCCAGAAAGTTTTCGGAATTCGACCCTTAAAGGGCAAAAGCATCAATATTTTTGCAATGCGTTTTTGTGTCACGAGCGATTTATCTCCCTTAATATCTAACCGATATAGATAAATGAGGTATCATATTAAAGAATAAGGTCTCCACCATGGTAACATTATATTTTAAGAAAGGAATTTATCGTAATTTGACCCTTAAAGGGCAAAAATGTAAATTTTTCTAAAATGCGTTTTTTGTATCTCGAGCCATTTATCTCCCCGAATATCTAACCAAAATCGATAAATGAGGTAGGATTATGAGGAGTAATGTCTCAGCTTTGTGACATCATATTTTAAGAAAGAATGTTTTTGGAATTCAACCCTTAAAGGGAAAAATTATAAATTTTTCTACAACGGATTTTTGTGTCACGAGCGATTTATCTCCCTTAATATCTAACCGATATAAATAAATGAGGTATCATATTAAAGACTAAGGTCTCCGCCATGGTAACATTATATTTTAAGAAAGGAATTTATCGTAATTCGACCCTTATAGGGCAAAAATGTCACTTTTTTAAAAATGCATTTTTTGTATCTCGAGCCATTTATCTCCCTGGATATCAAACCAAAATCGATAAATGAGGTAGGATTATGAGGAGTAATGTCTCAGCTTTGAGACATCATATTTTAAGAAAGAATGTTTTTGGAATTCAACCCTTAAAGGAAAAAAGTATAATTTTTTCTATTACCGATTTTTGTGTCACGGGCGATTTATATCCCTTGATATCCAACGGATATAGATAATTGAGGTATCATATTAAAGAATAAGGTCTCCGCCGTGGTAACATTATATTTTGACAAAGGAATTTTTCGTAATTCGACCGTTATAGAGCAAAAATGTCACTTTTTCTAAAATGCGTTTTTTGTATCTCGAGCCATTTATCTCCCTGGATATCTAACCAAAATCGATAAATGAGGTAGGATTATGAGGAGTAATGTGTCAGCGTTGTGACATCATATTTTAAGAAAGAATGTTTTTGGAATTCAACCCTTAAAGGAAAAAGGTATAAATTTTTCTATTACCGATTTTTGTGTCACGAGCGATTTATCTCCCTTGATATCTAACCGATATAGATAAATGAGGTATCATATTAAAGAATAAGGTCTCCGCCGTGGTAACATTATATTTTAAGAAAGGAATGTTTCGTAATTTGACCTTTATAGGGCAAAAATGTCACTTTTTTGTATCTCGAGCCATTTATCTCCCTGGATATCTAACCAAAATCGACAAATGAGGTAGGATTATGAGGAGTAATGTCTCAGCTTTGTGACATCATATTTTAAGAAAGAATATTTTTGGAATTCAACCCTTAAAGGAAAAAAGTATAAATTTTTCTATTAGGCCTACCGATTTTTGTGTCACGGGAGATTTATCTCCCTTGATATCTAACCGATATAGATAAATGAGGTATCATATTAAAGAATAATGTCTCCGCCGTGGTAAAATTATATTTTAACAAAGGAATTTTTCGTAATTCGACCCTTAAAAGGTAAAAATGTCAATTTTTCTAAAATGCGTTTTTTGTATCTCGAGCCACTTATCTCCCTTGATATCTATCCAAAATCGATAAATCAAGTACGATTGTGAGGAATAATGTCTCATCTTTTGTGACATAATCTTTTAAGAAAGAAGTGTTTGGAATTCAACTATTAAAGGGAAAAAGTATAAATGGTTCTACAACGTATTTTTGTGTCAGGAGCCATATATTTCCCTTGATATCTAATCGATATAGATAAATGACATATCGTATTAAAGACTAAGGTTTCCGTCGTGGTAACATTATATTCTAAGGAAGGAATTTTTCGTAATTCGACCCATAAAGCGCAAAAATGTCAATATTTCTAAAATACGTTTTATGTGTTTCGAGCCATTTATCTCCCTGTATTTCTAACCAAAATCGATAAATGAAGTAGGAGTATGAAGAGTAATGACTGAACTTGGTGACATGATATTCAACCTCACTATTCATCGCATTTTATTCGCGAAATTTTCGCACGGGTCGTCTAGTTATATATATATAACTAAGGAAGGATAGGGAAATATGACCCAACACTTACTTACGATGAACAAAAAACAAACACAAGAGAAGTGCAATATTTCAGCCTACAGCAGCCTTAAACGTGCAGAAGGTGAAGCACCAGGCGGCGTCAAATGTGTACACATAGACGGCCGACTGGTGAATGGCGTCTCAGGTGCGGATGGTAGTTTAGGTGGAGGGGGGGGGGGGGGGAGTAAACTCAAATATAATAATCGATACTGATGACACCAGACATCCTCCTGGCCTCAATCACCAATAAACTCTGCCCACCAGACCCAGCACTTATTATCTATACCATTTACATTTTTTGTATTTCTGTATTTACTATTATCCAGGCTATTTACATTTATTTTACTTTTCACTTATAGTTTTATATATATATATATATATATATATATTGATTGTTTGGAAACAAAGGCGCTGAGAGCGGATATATTAGACATTGGGATAGGAGAAAAACCACCGCTTACCAAAGATGAGGGCTCCAGCGGCGTCAAAACATGAAAAAACACACAAACATAATACAAATTTTCGAGCTTAGCTCTTCATCAGGTTGTAGGATGAGGTGGCTGCCCCGCGGAAGCTAGCAGCCAACTCATATATATCCCCACCCAGTTATTATTCACCTCTTTCAATAATAACATATCGTCATCAGTATCGATTATCGATCGAATATTTGAGCGTACTCTCCCCCCCCCCTTTCCACCTAAACAACCATCCGCGCCTGAGATGCCATTCACCAGTCGGCCGTCTATGTGTACACATGTGACGCCGCCTGGTGCTTCACCTTCTGCACGTTTAAGGCTGCTTTAGGCCGAAATATTGCACTTCTCTTGCGTTTGTTTTTTGTTCGTCGTCCCAGCCGCCTTCCTCTGTAGTAAGTGTTGGGTCATACTTCCCTATCCTTCCTTAGTTTTATTGCCTTAAAGCTTTTTCCTGTTCATTGTTATTTCTTATATATATATATATATATATGTCATATACATAGCATTATTCCGAGTGACTCTGCTGGCCGCTTTTAGAGCAATATTTTACAATCCGACATGAAACGACTAACAATGGCTCAAACAATTGGTTATTATTATGAACAATTGAAACTTGCATAAGAATACTTGCAACTATATTGGAAAGAATCTCAAATGAAATTACAAATACCAATAATTTAATTTTTTTTTATAATTGCAATGAATAAAATAAACATTTTCAAAATTCAGAAACCACGTTACAGTAGCTGGTACAACATAACATGTTAATGTCATCTAATTAAAATGCCTGGTATTGCACTCAATTTAGCATGCATTTTATACACTCGGTCAAAACAGTCTTACATAATATAAAGAACAAAATACTATACATTTAAAAACCAGTCTCATGTAATTTCACACTCAAAATTTAAAATAAATTATGCATGCAGTATTGTTTTTTGTTCATTTATAATAAAGTTTCTTAAGTAGATCATGGAAAGCTAATAATTATTCAAAATATTTGGTCTTAAAGTTTCATTAAAAAAAAAAAAACTACTAGTTAATAAAGAATTTTGCTTTCATCTTTTTTTGTGGCAATATTTACAATACTACTAAGAAATGATTAAATTTTCTTCTGATAGAAGCCTACAGCAATTTTCGTTTTATTTTGATCAGTATCAGTCTGATTATAGTGATTTTATTATATTCAGTACAGTTGTGAGTTTCAGATAAAAATAAAACAAAATTCACACATTTAGTATTCTTTCATTTCATAAATTAATGGATCAACACGATATAACTCATGCTGCAGTTCTCCTAGTTCGGATTTACATCCATCACATGTTCTGCTCACCTGACTGTAGGTTCGGACTAGGGATGTAACGGATATCTGCATCCGCAAGTGCGAAACTTTCGCATGAAATCCTACATCCGCTTTCGCATCCACAATTTTTTAATGCGGATGTATTGTGGATGTTTTGTTTACATTGCAATATTTATTATTCCTTTCTCTTTATTCGAGATTTTCCCCATCAAAAGTTAGCTAACAAAAAGTGATTGTTTTCTGATGATCTTTCAATAAAAGTAACAATGAACTAAATGGTATTATTACCTAAGCAACGAATTTAATAGTTTAAACTTGCAAGTAAAGGTCGGGCTACAATAGACAGCACCGAATCCGCACTGTCACCGACTGACACTTTTCTTATTGTTGTCGCTCACTCGACTGAAGTGAGTTCAAACGACACTGCACCGTGTGTCGGCAGTCATTAGTTGGGTATAATTTTTGATGGTGCAGACTGGTCGATATGGAGAGTCATATACAAAGAGTTCAGAAATTTCTGGTCCTTTACTATTAAATGTTGTTTTAGCGTTGCTGATTGCTTTAGAAAAGAGTCCATTTTTTTCAGCCTTACTTTAGGTTCATCAGATGTTTGTAAAATGTATGTATAGTCCTTGCATGTTCACATCAACAAATCAAATTGCCAGACGTGAAGGTCAATTTTAAGGCCTGTAAAAAATGCACCCAAGACTCGGATTTTGAACCGGGGACCTTCCATACCCGAATCACAAGTCGCAAGCATCTGAATTTAGAAGTACTGAAAAATATGTATTCAATCATATAAAAGTACATTTGTGTTTTGGGATAACAAAAATAAATGCTACAGAAAAAAAAGTTTGTTGATTTTATTATGGTTGAATATTTATTTGTCATTACATCCAGATTTGTCTCTTGACTCAGATGGATACGGCGTATGATTGGGGTACTGAAAGTCCGTTGTTCAAATCCTTGTCTCAGCTGCAATTTTCATGTGTCTTAAAATTGACAGTCACCTCTCGCAAAGCTTTGATTTTTTTAATGCTAAGATACTGGGACGCTCCGTGGTTCAAATTTCACGTTAATCTGTTGGTCTCCTTTTAAAAATAGGTGACAACGATAGAGGTTGCACTGCGGGGCTGATAAGAAACTCTGTGACTGGAATTTTTAAATCACATGAAATTATTATTAATTTACAGAATCTTTGCAGTCTGTATTTAAATTAAAATGTATAATAATCTTATTATTTTTGTTAAAAAATATTAAGTGAATCGAAAGGAACCTGTTACTGCTTTCACAGACAATCAAGAGTTCTTTTATCGAAAATTGGAACTTGTAGGTCCTACAACTGAGCGTGACGGGTAGGCAGTAACGACCTGGCCTCGCATTCGGGAGGACGCCGGTTCGAATCCCCGTCCGGGCATCCAGATTTGGGTTTTCCATGGCTTCCCCAAATCGTTCCAGGTGAATGTTTCCATTAAAAGACCTTGACCGAATTCCTTCCCATTCCAAACCCCGATCTTTTCAAGCCTCTAATGACGTCGACGAGGCGTATAGTTATAAAACAAAAAAAAAAGCGACCGTGGTGGCGTGGCCTTGACGCTTGAATTAGTCTAGCCACGAACATCGCAAAGTTCATATGATAAAGACTGGTTTTTAAATATGCGTACGTAATTATGTAAATAATTTAATTCACTTGTGAAATCATCCCACATTTTTTGTTGTCAGGCAAAAGTAAATCAATATAGCAGTATTATATGGAAATAGAATTTAATTACGAAAAAGACTGATTTGTAATTTAATTTTGATAAAATATTAGAATCTAAATAATTATAAATTTATTTATCCAAATCCGCGGATGTCAAGCTCTGAACATCCGCATCCGCAAAGATGACATCCGCAACAACCCTAGTTCAGACCCACACAGCTCCACCGGACACAATACTGGATGTAGGTCCATACACATCCAGTTCTGCCATACACTCTGCCCGCACGATTGTAGAGCAGGACCCATACAGGTTTGCCGGACACAAAACCTGGATTTAGGTCCGCAGCGCTGGATGTACATTAGGACCTGACTCCATTAAATTCTTTGACCTGCCCATCTCTACTACATGTCTCCAGCGAGCAATTCCTTCCTCGCCCAATATTATAAATGACCTTTAGTTTTTTATCCGTGGACCTCATAAGCTGACTCTTCTTTGCATTTATCTTCATCCCATGCTAACCAACCCAGCCAGGACACCTGCCACTGTTCACAGTCTTCTCCCATTTTGTTTTTGTCATCTGCAAGCAATCCAACTTTCAACTATAAGCATTAACACAACAATTCATTGGAATAATGAATATCTATGGTCCCGATACTCTATCCCATGGCACTCACATTTTCACCTCCTCCTCTTTTGATATGATTCCCATCAAATTCTTTACCTAATCAAAGTATCTATTAAAGTAAGTAATCTTCTTGCTTCAAACAGCTGTGTGATATATCTGAAGATTTGAAGCATGAAAGCAATCAGACAAATAAGCTGAGTAGCTTTGCTTGTTTTAGTGGTTTCATTAGTTTCAACATTATAATGGACAGTTACCTTCATCATATTTTAAAACTAAATTATAACTAGAAACACAAAAGTATCTCAGAACTCAGAGGGTGGAACATTACTTTCCTTCACAACCTACAAAACACTAATAATTCAATTAAAGCATCCTGTTCTATAAAATTATAGCTTCACAGCTTAGAGTTGAGAAATAACTAAGTCAAGGGTATATAGTTACGGCCCCCTCTTCTTCCTAAAATTCAGTTCCAAATGACATTTCATAAAACAACATTATTTAAAAGTTGTTATTGTTAATTACTACAATAATTAATATATTCACCAAGTTATGTTTCTTCCTGCCTCCTTTTATAGGCTTTATAGCTCATTAATAGCTAAGTTGTTAGAGCCGGAAGAGGATTGGGGGCAAAGCATGGGAACAAACTCAGCCTACTGAAGGGAACGATCTGAGATTTGTCTGTTGTGTTTTCAAGATACTATGGATAACTGATGTAAAGATGTCTCAGTATAGGATTGAGACCACATCTTCTTAAATGCCAGTTCTGAGCATTAATTCCGCACTCACTTACCTCACTAAGTGGTTTAATACAGTGATAAGCCTATTGTTTTGATGGCCGATACAGAATAATCTGAATGTCCTGAATGAATGTAATCTGAAGAAATTTGTATGTTTATTTTCAGAAAGTAGTTTTTTAGCATCTGATACGTTAATCTGAGTGAAAAAAATGCCAATATGAGGGGGCCAACTCAACATGAAAATGGAAAATCACCTAAAACATCCTGCCATGTTAATCAAAATACTCTTTCATAAAAGACAATAGTGGAAATATATTTAATTTCATATGTTACACATGCTAAATATCTGTCAATTCTAGTTCATAACTGGCAGCCCATAGGAAATAAATAAATATAAACAATGCATATTTTCAAACAGAATGTATAAAATACTAAAACCATAATGCTTACAGATTGTATCCATTCCCTGTATTCATTATTTCCAAAGCACTTCTTGGCGTACAGGCTACATAAATAGGTGGAGATTCCTTTGGGCAGCCATGTGTCAGACCAATTTTGCATTGAAATAAAACACCCAAAGAATTGTTCTGCTATAGCTTGAGCCATGGCTTTGCGAGTAATATAAGTTTGGTCTATTATTGCTGGAGAATGCAATAAATTTGTACTGAAATATTAAAAAAAAAAACTTACATACATTCGAATTAAATTCATGAAAAAGAGTATACAAATAGTAAGATTTGCAAGGATTCCAGATATATGCGTTACTATACAAAAAGAAATTTTTTTCATGTGTTGACTTATATACCTGAGAATGCTCATGGTAGCATACGCTGATACATCCTGATCCACTTCATCGACAAATACTTGTTTATAACATGAATACGGATAGCGATTTGCAAGAGTCTCTTCATAAAATTCAAATGCTTCATGCATATAACGAGCTGAAACTTTGAGCGAAGGCATCAGTTGAGGCAAACAGAAGTGTGTGACTTCATGCATGTATGGATCTACAAAAATCTCGAATGGTCTGTGGAATGAAAACAAAATGTTACAACAAACTTCTAAAAATATTGAAACAACATCCTTACTCTCGCTTCTAACAGATGGCCCTCTGTCTGTTTCGAGCGTATAAGTAGGTAATTGCCTCCCACCACTCTTCTCTTTACCAAAACAAACTTTAGTTACTTTTATTCTTCTGTCAACACTGTTCGTTTTTCAAACTTTAATATAATTTTTTTTTTTACTTATGGCTTTACGCCTCGTCAACCTCATCAAACTTTAGTGATGGGTATTATTATTGTAATAAATAATAATACAAAAATGCAGTCGACTTCATTTTTTTGCGTAACTCGTCACAAATCAAATTCAAACTACAAATCGTCAATTTTTTTTTTTTTTTTTTTTTACTGTTAATATTCTATATGTACATCTTTCCAAAAACTTTCACACTACTCAATCATTCAAATGGAGGCTTATGCTTCAGCACTCTTACAACCCTATGCCATGTCTGCACTGTTACACTGCAATAACAATAGGTTCCCAAGTTCCAAAACTAGACTTCATTATTACTATTTGAATTACTAATGCAAGAAAACAAAAAATTCATAATTAACTTTGGAACAAATATCTGAAATTTAAAAATAATAGGGATCGGGGTAGGCTGGTTGAATGTGGTATATATGTCACAATATGAATAAAAATTTGAACAGCATTGAACCAGAAAATTTGTGTTCCATTCATCTCATATGTGATTTAGTCACACAGTTTTTTTATAAATTTTCATAAGCTCTGGTTTACTTTCCCTGTCCAAATTTTGTTTCAAATTTCTCAAAATATTTTACAAATGCAACATATAAGTACTGACTGAAACATGTATACAAAATTTCCTTACAGATTAATTTAACACTATTTTAACCTGTCACACATGGAAGATAGCATAGACATTAGGAGTAAGATATCTAATATTGGCCAACAATGACATTCTATTATGGCCCAATTGATAGGATATTATTTCAGTAGAATGAATACAAAAATATCAGATCAAATTGTCTAAAATCAGTTCATACGAGGATAGTATTGTTGCCAAGGAGTAGGAAGAAGTTGGCAAGGATTACACATTGAACAAGGATCTTCATTAATCTCAGTCCTGACCAGAGGCAGATCCAGGATTTTGGTTAGGGAGGGGCTTGAGCGGACTTTGGTTTGGGGGGGGGGGCTTGGCTTGAGTGGATTTTGGTTGGGGGAGCTTGCCTTTAGTGGATTTTGGCTTTGGGGGGGGGGGGGCTTTGAGTCAGGCAAAAGCTAGTATTTATAGCCTCCTCAGGCCTCAAATCCGTAGAGCTAAAAATAAAAGTCTCCAAAATTACAATGTCGGAGATGAACCTAGTAACTTTGGGGGGGGAGTGCTTGAGCCCCCTAGCCCTCCCCTCCCCCTGGTCCTGACCAATGTCATTTGAAGGGCACCCCAGGAAGTAACAATATGCAATAATCAGGATGGTGGCGACAATGGGAGTGGCAAATTAATGTTCGGAGGGGTGGCAATCTCACAGTTTTTGCCCTGGCTCTGAAAATTCATAAATCCACTAAGAAATGGGAATGGACACTGTCAATTACAAACACATTACAAAATTGTTGCAGACACTAAATACATTTCTATACCAGCTTTGATTATCTTAATTATCAATTAATTTAATTCTTAAAGTTGATTTTTTTTTCACTGTCACTTCTTAGATTTGGATTTACAGTGACTAAAAATTTTTCTTTCGTATGAGGCTGTTCTCCTCCCCTCACTGTGTATCCAGCTTTTCCTAATTTCAATCTACATTTAATTAATATCAGATTTAGGATGTATATAATGCACGATGATGATGAAGCCTGAATGAATTCTAGAGAAAACTCAGTAACAGTGTATGAAAAGCTGAAATAATGAAAATGACCATAAAGTGAAACTTCATAAAGGGACTGGGAAATTTTTCATTTGTAGGTTAGGGAGTTTGGATGCAGTATGTTACAAGGGAGTTGCTGAATACTTATCTAAAACAGTGAAAGATTTAATATTAAACCTCACATTTTACAAAGAAGGTGTGTAGCAAAATTGTTACCAGTAATTAATAATAAGATAGCAGAATTATAAAACACATGATGCATTTCCTGTCAGATAATTCCGGAGCCAATCACAGAAAAAATGGTGAGAAAGAATTTAAATTAATTGCACATTCATCATCATTTGTTGGTGTTACTGCCACAGTTCATCCAAAAATGTTATTGATGACAAAGTTCAATTTTATATGAAATTCCAACAACCCAGAATGGATGGAGCACCATAAACATTAATGCACAGAACTATGTAATTTGTTTACAGACTGTAAATATTCATTCACCCTGATAGTTTGGCATGGTGCAAAGCTCAAACAATGGTTTCTAAACTGTTAATTTTATCTGTACTGGATAAAAAAGTGAAATATATTAATCATTTTGAAATATGAAGTTATTATACATACCCCACAGCTAATGCTATGTTTGGCGCACATGCTGGTGTTGATAAAACATAATGGAATGTTTTACGTCGCATGTCAGGTGTGTAAACCACTTCAATCAGGTCACCACAAGAAACAGCTGTCATGCTTTCATCAACTGTAAATTCAAGTCTCCATGTGCATGGCTCAGCATAACTGTCAACGCATGGAAACCACAGACGAGAAGAATTCTCATGTCCGTATGTAAACATATGAGCTGCACGCTGAAACAATTGTACCTTGCAAAATTATCAGAAACAAGTCTACTGAGTTAGTAAATTCACTAAACTGTACTAAATGGAAATTTCCTAAATGCAAAGGCTTGAATTACTAGCTGAAAACAGGTAACAACAACATTATTTTTGGGCTTACAGTTTGGAACTATCAGTGATTAATAAGAATATTCTAGGAGAAGAGACAAAATTGTTAGCTGTAATCAGATTTTGAACTTACAATTTTATGATTTTTTTTTTTTTTTTCACTGCCTTGTGTTTGGAAAAAATTAACTGCTGTAATTTATTGCCAAGGGTTGAGCTACTTGCTGGATGAAGGTAACTACAACTTTTGTGGCTCAAGTCATCTGCCAACATGTCCAGAAGATTATCAGTTAAACCAAAGCAGCAAGGAAAATCATTGTTAATAGACCATAAAATATGTTTCAGGATGATGAATTGATATCAGTACTGCTATTTTCCAGAGATCCTACAAAGTTTCTGCAGTGCGGTCTAAACTGGAAACATATTTAATATATTGTATTTAATGTAGGGTTAGTAACTAAAAGGTTCAAGCTATATTGTGTTAAATGATAAAACTTGCTGCAATTTCTATACTCCTGAATGTATATTTCACAGAACATCGCTTATAAGTATGTTCCAATGAATATTTAATGCCATGTCCACAAGGCTACCATTTGATTGGTACACAAATGAACTGCTTTTCTGGTCTAGTTTTATTAATTCATCAGTTGTTGAGTTTACCTAGTATGGTTGACCCAACCAGTCATAAACAAATGTAACCGTACACTTGTGAAACAGGCTACCTTACACTAATGTGCATTAGGCTAGATCTAGATGATTACAGAAAGCTGCCTACAAGCAGGCATATTTTCAGTATGGCAAAGCCAGAATTCATTAAATCAAATTATTTAATACCTATTGTCATTTTAGCCACAGAGTCTGACTTTTGGTAATGTTGAAAGATAAATTTAGCTCCCCTCCTTTGCATCCTCTCCGACTCCAGTATTTGATTTGATATAATTGTGATGGAATGCACACTGTAGTAACAATTTCCCTACACATCATTTTTTCCTCTTCCCTGTGCCTGCATGCTTTTACTCTCTACAAATTTCAACTTTAAATTCTTTCTTTTGGTAGCTTACTCCAATTTCTGACCCTCTTACCTATGAGAGAAAATCTTTGCACACCCTTCTCCCCAAAACTGAATGCCAGCTTGTGGTCATAGTCACCTTTCTCTTCCATACACTATTCCTAATTCTTATATGAATATCATTCCATGCCTCATCTCCAAGATATGCCTTGTACATTCCCATGACTATCTTCACCCTCTTCCCATCTTCTAATGAATCCCATTCCAGCTCCTTTATCATCCTGGTTACTGATTGTGTTTTGTGGTAATTTCCAGACACAAATCGAGCAGCCCTTCTTTCCACCTCCTCCAACTCCTGCATTTGATATCCATAACATGGGTTCCATATCATCCCACAGTATTCTAGGATGGGCCAGTAACTCAACAATCTTACTTCCTATTTCCACTAAATAATCACACAAAACTTCTATATTCCTATCTGTATACCTAATAAGTTGACCTTTCTGGCATTTGTCTTCATTTCAATCTTATTTACACAAATAGATAGATTCCTTTGCATTTGATCAAACTCCTTTCTGGATGTAATCCTATTAAATCACATTATGACAGTTGTAAATACCCTAACCTCTGAGTATTGATCAACAACAAAATAATTCATTAGAATAATGGATACCCTAATACACTATGTTATGGAACATTTGTCCCAACTTTCATCTCCCTTGATATTGTATAACCCACTTACACTCGTTGCTATACTCAACCACCAAGTTACAGCTTGGTTTATTCCAATTATTCATAACAATTCCATGTGAAATATGTCAAATGTCTTAGAAAGATCCAGTAACATTTTATTTATCGGCCTTCTTTGCCAATTTCATTTGAAACTACTAACCTACTACGATTCACATAACTAACTTACTCTAAATCCAAGCTTCTCAATTACAAACCATTTTTTCCATACAGATTTCTCTATGTAGCTGGTGTTCTATCAATTTAATCAGAAACAAAGTCATAACAATGGGGTTATATCGTAGCTCTCATTCCTAGTTGTCTCACTGCATAATGAAGTGTAAACACTATGGCACATTCTAGTCCTCTGCAATACTGAAGTCTTCAGACTTAACATAAATAATACTTCCATTTTTGGTATGTCTTTACCACCTACCTTTAACACATCTGCAGCAAAAATATCCATACCAGGCAAGCTACATCTTTTTAAAATTACACAGATCTCTCATAACACTTTGTAACTCTATTCATAATTTCCCAGTACCCTTATTTTCATTCCTCAGTTAATTATCGACCTGCCGCTGTCTGACAAACTTCAAAAGTCTCATCACGCCATATCCTCAGTACAACAGCCATTTGTTACTAGTGGTATGAATTTACAAACAAATTGGTATGTGTACTACGTAAAGGTGCCATACTCTTGTTCCGCAAACTAGCTGCATTGTATGTTTCTCAATGTATACCACAATTCTTTTCTTAAGTGTGGTTTGCCACTTCTTTGCTGTACCCATATGTTCAAAGATAATAATTCAACTATATTAAGTTATTAAAACACCTGTTACTACTATTTGTTTTCATCTGAATATCACGGTCTAATTTAATGGATTTTGTTGAGTGCACTAATAATAGAAAAACCTTAGCTTAAATAAATCCATCATTAGAAAATAGGTAGAAAGAAGAAATTTATTACGCCAGCACAAACTTTATACCTCAGCTAATGTTCCTTCTGTGTCAGGAATGACAAAATGAACACCTCCTTGTGGCTGTTCAAGAGAAAATTCTATGCCAACTCTAAGTCCTCTGCCTTCTCCCACAAATGGACTTGCTTCTGGTGGAATGCTGATAATTAGTTCGCCAGTGTTGTTGTCTGGATCAATCTGCTGTGCAGCCGCTAAATGTGCAGCTGAGAAGTATTCCAAAGACCTCCTGCAGAAATTATAATGGTTATGAATATCAGTATAGTTCTGCCCAGCAAGCATTAAAGCAAATTATGGACACTTACTGTTTGGAATCGCCCTGACAAATATCCAAAAAAGGATCAAAATATTGAAATGGTGCTTCAAGTGAATCATTGAGCACAACACGGTAAATCCGACATTGTTTTGCATTTAGCTTAATGTGCTTCAAGTTGTCTTTCAGTGGTACTATCGTCAATTCAACAAAACCCTGAAAATTGAAAGAACAAAACAAATGTTACACAATTAACATGTGTCAATGACTCCTGATCAGTAACTTACAAGCAATTATGTTCTTTTGTAAGTACTTACAATAATGCTTTGTCTTTGGAAATTAATGCCTGTCAAGCTCAGAATTTGATGGGCTGTAAAAGTGACCAAAATAAATTGTAATTTTAGAAAACAAAACGTTACAAACTAAAAAGTTAACAGTGGTTGAACAAGAAATACTTATAATTTGAAAGGTCTTGATTTGTCAGCAGTCTTTTCCTTCTTCATTTTTGAAACGATGTTAATAAAGTCGATTTTAGACACAACACCCTAACTTCTTACATGCTGAAGACTCGAAATTAAACCTCCACCCGTTTATAGATGTTATTGTTTACTGTTTGTGTTTACCGTCAACCAGAGATATACTTTATAACACATGTCTCTCATGTTTTCTCTGCATTAAGGTAAATGCATCGCTGGTTGCGTACGTTGCCGCAGATACAATTTGTCACCATACTGATATGTATTATGTAGTTCAAGCAATGACGTTTGGATTGATGATGTTGGAAGTATTACAACAGCAAAGCGGAAATCGTTTCCATTGATAACAACAGTCTAAAACTAGTTGTTCTTTTTAACTTTTAAACAAAACAATAACATTTCCTTGTCATTATTTTCTTCGTTCTTTCACGAACATGTATTACAACGCTAAATGGGTAACATGGCTTGATGAAAAGATTTAATTTAATTTATTTGCAATGGAACACAGGCTCCGGTGGCAATTTCCCTACACACCCAACTTCCCGCTATCCATCACTCAACTACATTTACCCTCTACAAATTTTAAATTTAAATTCTTTTAACGTTTTCGGTAGGTTATTCATCATTCCCCTTGGTAACTCATTCCAATCCCTGACACCCTTACCTAAAAAAGAAAATCTCCCCACACCCTTGTGCCTGAAATCGAGTGCCAGTTTGTGGTCATGGTCATCTTTTCCCTTCCATGAACTACTTTTCATACCTACTGCAATATCTTTCCATGCCTCATCGCCAGTATACGCCCTGTACACTCCCATTACCTTCCTCATCCTCCTCCTGTCTTGCAATGAATCCCATTCCAGCTCCTTTATCATATCTGTCACTGATTGCATTCTGCGATAATTTCCAAGAACAAATCTAGCAGCCCTTCGTTGCACCTTCTCCAAGTCCTGTATTTTATACTCAAAATGTGGGTCCCACACTACACTACCATATTCGAGCAATGGTCTGACTAAAGTTTTGTAACCCAGTTCCTTTCCTTCTCTCGTGCATCCCCTCAGCACTCTATCCAATAAGTGCAGAACCTTGAAACCTTTTCCTACCACCTGTCCAATGTGTCCTGCCCAGTTAAGCTTGTTATCAAATGTAATGCCAAGATATTTACATTTCAAGTCTTCAGCAAGCAATTCTTCCCCCACCTTATATTCATAATTAACCTTTTGTTTTTTATTTGTGTATCTAATTAGCTGACTCTTTTTTGCATTTATCTTCATCCCATGTTTACCAACCCAACTGGATATCCTGTACAGATCACCCTGCAATTGTTTACAATTCTCTATCGTTTTGATCCTTTTATACAGCATTATGTCATCTGCAAACAATTTAATTTCAGTTAGTAAACAATCAACACAATTATTCATTAGAATAATGAATAGCAATGGTCCCAATACGCTACCGTTGCGGCACTCCCATTTTTACTTCCACTTCCTTTGATACCGCATTTCCTACCCTAACTTTCTGTTTTCTACCTTTTAAAAATTATATTCATGAGAGTCTCAGTTAGTGGACTATATGCAAGATATTTCGGGTGGAAGGCACAAGGGGAGCCAAATTAATAGTGTAACATCATATCTCTTCACGGCGTTTGACAGCCTAATTAAAAAAGTTTTAGCAAATAATGTAAAAACCATTGGAGTAGATGAAAATGTAAATTTCTGGGTTGATGAATTCTTGAAAGGTAGAAATTAAAGTGTTAGAATAGTAAATGCAGCATTAAAAAAAAGTGGAAATGAAAACGGTAGTACCACCCGATAGAGTATTGGTCCATTGGTATTAATTATTCTAATGAATAATTGTGCTTCATTTTTTATTTAATTTATACTTAAGGCTTTACGCTTTACATCGAGGTCATTAAAGGAAGGAAAGGAGTGGGGACAGTGAACGGGAAGGAATTCGGCTGTGGCCTTTTTGAATGCTCTATCCCGGCATTCACCTGGAGTGATTTGGAGAAACCATTGAAAACCCAAATGATATTTATCCAGAACTCATCATCGCCAGTGTATGCCCTGTACATCCCCACAATTCCCTTCACTCACTTTCTATCTTGCAATGACTCTCAACCCAGTTTTATTATTATTTCAATTAGTGAGTGGATTCTTTGGTAATTTCCGCAGACAAGTCTAGCTACCCTATTCAGCACTCCCATGAGCTCTACTATTTAATAGTCATAATGTAAGCTCCATATCAACCCGTAATAATGTAGCAAGAACCAGATCAAAGTTTTGTAACCCATCTCTCTCGCTTCACCAGTTCATCCTCTCAATATATTTCTCCAACAGATGCAATACTCTGTCTCCCCACAATTGCGAATTTGTAGTACTATGGCACATTTCCATTCCTCTGGAATGCAGCAAGCATCCGGAGTTAAACCAAGTAATACTTCCAGGTCATGGAGGTAGGTTTCTTTGTTCCATGTTCCATGTTCCAGGTATGGCACAATGTTTGTTTATCACCTACCTTTAAAGCAACTCTGGTAATATTATGTATAGTTGGCGCTTTACTTTTTTTAACTCTATTTCTAATTTCACAGAATGGTCGTATTCACTAAGATCGGAACTGTTTTCTCATTGCTCCGTATCTCAGCTATCTATATCTATCTATATCTAAAAAAAAATGAGAAAGTCTGAAAGTAACACCTTAATTGCTCAACAGATTTAAATGAAATTTGGCATGGAGTTAGTAAATCGTGAGCGTAGTTTCATAGGATAGTTTTTATCATTGCTTTCCTCCATGGCTTTTATCCTGCCGCCAAAACGAATACTTCCTTTACAAATTGCAATTATCAATTTTGGAAACACCAAAGAGTTTCCTACTTTGTATTTGGCAGTACCCAAGGAGGAAGGAATTCCTTCCTCCATGGCAGTAACACGTTTACTCTTTGCTTTTTACGTAGGTCTACGAGCCGTAAATAATGCTTTTCAAAAATAAAAGATGGAACCATCTGATTATGCATGTGTGTATTTAGTTTAAAAGAGCTAAAGTGATGTACTTGATAAATTATAGGTAGTTCGGGAGCAGAAAATATAAATCTGTACCTTAAAAAAAAAGAGATGTGTTCAGTTGGGTACATGAAATAGTATGAAAGGTATCATATCGTAATTCCGTTCGTAATATATGCGTCATAACATATGTCACGAATCAAAGCTTGTAAAGAAAATTGTAAAATTCTAAAAGTATACTAATGCAAAAGTCTGTTCTCTAATCAGCATTATCTTCATCCGGTTGCAATGTAAGAGCGCTCGCCACCTTTGTTTGTCCAAGTATGTTTCTTGTTCTTGGATTCAAGATCATGATGCACCTTTCTCCTGTAGGTCCAGTTTCACGACATCAATCCATCTCCTTCTTGGCCGGTTTTACCCTTCACTTCTTTTTCCAACCAGATCCTCGCTGTTCACATGAATAATCTCCTGTAAATCCATGCCGCTGACCGAAGACCTCAACGGTAGCGACAACGGAGGAGGAGACCTTCGGACCGGTGGAGCTGGTGGAATAGGCAACCTAGTTCCCAAGGTACTAATGTGGGCACAACTGGCTGCCTTGAAAGATTGGTAGGGGATTACCTAAGGCTAAGGATGTCGGAGATTAAGAGCAATATTATCTTTGAACTAGCAGTTACGATTATCTGTGGATTCTGTTTATAGTTAGTTGCGTTGTACTTATAGAGATTAATAAAGAGTTAAAGCACGTCTGTTTAAGTATTAAATACGCAAGATTTATGGTGCCGAAACCCGGGAAAGAAGCTTATTATTAAAAGAAGTACGCACGACTTCCATACGTTGTCTTCGCTACTAAGATATTTGACAGGAAATAAATTAAACGACAGCTTCTATCTGGACCTACGACACGTAAGTTCCAGACGCTATAGCGAGCTTACTGCATTACAAGCCTTCAGTAATTTAATTGCAGTGCATACTTCAATTGCGGGCCTTCCCTGTGGATATTGTCAGACGCTGGATCATCTACTCCAGAAGACAGGGGGTTCCTGAAAGCCACATCACTAAACTGATGGAATTTTTAAATGAAGAGGTGGAGGCAGCTATGACGACACAGAAGATAAGAGGGGATCACGACTTAGGAATGCTTTCATCCACAGCTGCAGCCCTTCAAGTAGCCACGAAGGAGGAAAACAGAGACTTATTTACTCCGCCTCATTTCCTATTTGGAGGGCCACTCACACCATTGTCCTCTGGACCAGAACTCCCAACACGCGCGCCTATAAAGCAATTTAGATTGGAGCAGCAGATGGAAGATCACTTTTGGAAATGGTGGAATATGGAGTACCTGTTGCTGTTTAAACGTTTCCACAAAATAGGAAATCACAGAAAGAAAATCGGCAGAATTAAAGGTAGAAGATATTGTCCTTCTTCAGGAAGATGTGCGTCCAAGAAGGGCGAGAATTCATCAGTTGAACACCGGAAGAGATGGCTTCATACGAACTGTTGTCCTGTCTACGCCAGAAAGAAAACTAATCACCAGGCCTGTCCAGCTGGTCATCCCTCTGGAGATTGACTAGGGTGGGGAGGATGTAGGAAATTAAGAACAATATTATTTTTGAACTAGCAGTTACGATTATCTTTGGATTCTGTTTATAGTTAGTTCCGTTGTACTCATAGAGATTAATAAAGAGTTAAAGCCATGAGTTAAAGCACGTTTGTTTATAGTATTAAATACGCAACAAAGGAAGTGAATCCTAAGAGAAAATCCTTTTTAGCGTTAAGGTCAGCAAGCAAGCAAAAAGAGTAATTGGAAATAGTTTTCAAAAACCAAAGGAGCCTCAGTTTACTAAATGGTTCAAAAATGGTCGTGCGCGAAATGTCGTTATATTTCTATGTTCATGATTCCTTCTCCTATGTGTCTTCTTTTTTACTACTATACGCTCTCTGTAACATTACTAATTATTTTCAACAAAATTGAAAACTTAACCGAATATAATTGACCCATTTTTTATTTTTTGTTAAATTTTTTTGTAGAAACCAGTACCAACAATTGCCTGTGTTTAACAAAATTTTTTTACTTACTGCTCCATATTCACCTATTAAATCCTTCACTTAAAACGAGTGCATTCAATGCCCTGAGGTTGAAACTTTTCGTTTGATGAAGCGATATTGGGAATAGTTAAATAGCGATATACGTCGCTTAAGAAAGCAGCTTATGTATTACTAATAATAACTAAATTTCCCCTGCCTTTTGCTGTAAAAAGAACATTCCGATCCAGGCAACATTTCAAACTAACCGCTATCTTCGCTAATATTTCCGCTACAAAATCACGTTAATACATTAAGTGAATGGGAATTACAATTCGAATAGTAGCAACATTTTCTATATCAGGATTCCTAATTATAATAGCATATATTATCACAGTTAATTTTATCATACACCTTCAGTATAAACTGCAACTGGATTAAAGCAGACTCAATAACACAGTCACTATATCACGATGTAAACTTGACCCGTAATATGAACGTAGGCCTAAGTTGGGTAACGAGCTGTAATGACTTTGTGTTGTACAGCCTAACTTACGAGCATATTAGTCTACATTTTTAAATTATGTTGCTTTAATAATTTCATGAAGCTGATGCCATAGGTCATGTGGCTAAATGTAATTCTACATGTATTCAGTAGTTAATTTACTTCACTTTTACGAGAACTATATTGCCAGCATCATTATTCAGCGGGTTTTTAATTGTTGCTTTGTATCACAGTCTGAAATTATGGGTCATTCATGACATCACTGGCATGTGGATGCATTAATGCGCGAGCGATAAAGCTTTGATTTTCTAGTGACACTGGTAGCGGAGCTTGTGGCTTGCTTGAAATGCAGCCTGAACCAGAATGACAACTGCTTTCATGAGCGCCAGTTTAAAGACATATTTCGCGTTGTACCGAAATTGAATCAGAAGATCATAATAATAGTTCCGCAGGATGAAATATAAATCGTTAAGTTTTTATATTCCTGCTGTTGTCAAGCTCATCTTGGGGCGCGAGACGAGTGGTCCGTGCAGTATACATCGTGAACGGGCTTACAGGGGCTTGGTGCATCCTGCCACCGAAATGCACAATGTTCTGATGCTTCGGTCGCTCGTGGCTGATCCCCGAGGCTGCGAGTCAGTCAGTTGGGAGCCCTTGAAAGAATGGAAACCCACGGACCTATAGATTCTGGTTTACGGAAGACCAGGAAGTCAAGTAACGTGGAACCCCTTGTCGCCGGTATGCTCTCTGTGCCGCTGCCTCCTGCCTGAGGGTGGCTGATGGTCAGTGCCTTGGTCCGCCGGCCTAACTAGGTGGGTAGTTCAAGTGATGTGGTTGGACCTTGCATGAGCGGAGAGACACTGTACCGGTAAGTCGTCGTTCGTCGTTGAAGATGGTGGTTGTACTCTGGTTTTCGGTTGCGGCTGTTGCTGAAGCGAGCGTTGATGAACAGGTGAAGTGGTTCCCCCTGCCGCTGGTATAGACCAAACAACGGACCTGTAGAGGTTGGTTTGCGGAAGACCGGGATTGTAGTGAGGAGGTGAACTGGTGCCCCCTCCCGCCGGTATGCAACCATTACAAACGCCTAGGAGGTAAGACCAATGGATGCGAATTAGAGGGTTCGTTCCTCTTCTGCTGCTCACGTCAGTAAGACCTAAGGTGCAGGGAGGTTACTTGACGGGTACCGGTAAGCTGGCGTGATCTGGCAACGGCGGTGGTCACCTCCGGGTTTCGCGGTTGGTTGCTGCTGGAATCAGCCATCGCTGATCAAGGGATCGGCACTCCTTGGTGCCGGGATATGCTATTTTGGATGCCAAACTAGGTCCTCTACATAGGTGGGGAATGGTAGTTCATGGGTCCGAACATCTGGCCTAGGTGGGGCAGTGACACCCTCGAACGCTTCTGCTTGGAGGCGTGCGCGAGAGGCTGTGCTCCTTCAGTATCACCCACAACCGGTGTGCCGATTAGGCGTGGTGGAACGTGAACTAGGAGCGTACCTCGTAGTGCGGGAACCTGTGCCCGTCGAGGTCGTTCGCACTTTCCGTCGGGTGCGGTAGAACGTGCGCCAAGGGCCGCCCTGTTCCCTGCGGGGGGGCGGGAGTGCGCGTGGTATTAGCAGAGAGGCTCTAGCTATACGGCCAGGTATCCCCGTCCCTCCCCCCTCGGGCACACCTTGCAGGTGACGAAGTGTGCCTAGCCTCACCATCCCCGCTGTAATGGCGGGTAATTTTTCCGGGCCCGCTCGTTGGTGGTGGTTTTCGTTGGAGGTGTATGGCTGGGTGGGACTGCGAGGAGGGATATGAGTGTTAATTCGGATAACCTCCGTGAGAGCAGGCCCTCGAATGCCCAGGGAACACCCACAATGTCGGCAAGCTGACAGAGAGATGTCTTCAGTTGCGGACATGAAATTCCGAGGTATGGATATAACAACAAATCTACCATAATAGTCTGGATTTCGCCACAAGAACATGTACTACCTAGTTGTTCTCCCAGGTATCCCCATAATACGACTGTGTCTCTGCAGCGCCAAACTCCAATTCGATGTTTGTTGAGTGACTTCCATATGACCACGGTAAACACTCTTTCGGGTTGTCCCAGTATATTCTCCCAGACCAATAATCTTCCACTGCTTCGTGTTTATTTCGGTGTCGTTGAAGTGCATAAGAAGCTCAATCGGAACTTCAGTATCGATAGCGTCTTTTTCCAACTCAGAACTTTGCCGCGTTAGTAAATACACTATTATTTGTAAAAATTGGAACACCCAGAAGGAATGGTAAAAATCACAGGGTGTTTAAAACAGTGAAATCATAATAAGTGATTCGGATTGGAGAGAGACAGCGTGCACATAGGTCTCGTAGCGCTGTCTTTCGTGGAAACCGAGAAAGTCAGCGTTCCGTCACGCTTAATCGGTGCAGAGCCGTCAAACGAAACGGAAACGTCCACGCAAGTGATGGTATGTTTCGTACCACCATGTGAGTAGATTCGAACGTGACAGAATTATTGGTCTCCGCGAGAGGGTTTAGCCGTACCGTGATGTTGTTTCTGGTTGAGAGCTCACTGCTACGACAATGATGCGTGTGTGGTACCGGTGGATAGAACAGTGTCGTACACAGCGACGAACGGGCACACAATGTGACCACAGCGCAGATGATCGCCATCTTGTCCGCACGGTGGTAACCGAAAGAACAGCTTCTACTGAGTTGGCTTGACGTTGGAAGCCTGCAACAGGTGTGGACATGTCTGTTTCGACGGTTGTCTGCTGGGGGCTTGACCGGTAGCATGCATGCCAGTACAATACAATACAATAAAATCAACTTCCACAGATCCCAACATAAGAGACTGACTCTGTGGGATTGTCAATTTACAGGAGAAAACAATTGTATAACAAAATAGATTAATACACCAGAAGATGTACAATCATAGCATACATGGTACCTTAATTACGTCAACTACATTTATACAAACTACTGCCAATTATTTGACCATTGAGTCGGCCTCCATTGATCAGAAACCACCAGTGCTTCAGACTTCATTGGGTGTGCGAAAGACGTCATTGGCGTGCTAAGTGGCAAAATAAAGTTTCTTAGGATTGTCACACATTGATGGTCACGTACGTGCTAGATGCTACCATGATGAATGCAGTCGGGCATAATGCATTGTTGAAGGCTATTGCGGACAAACAACAGGTGTGTTGATTTGGTTATAACATGTAATCTCGCCTCCTGCGTATTGAGGACCATCTGAACAACAACCGCTAGATTAGGAAGGTTTTAGAGCCCGAGACATTGCCCTTTCATGCAGTCTATTCCACAAGCCATATTTCAGCTGGACAATGCCCAGTCACATATTGCGAGGAATGTGCACGCATTCTTCGAAGGAAGATAGGTCACACTACTTCCGTGGCCTCCAAGTCGCCCATCGAACTTGTTTCGGATATAGTCTGTTCGCAACTTGTTCGTTCTAGTCCTCCTGCAACTATTGTCGATGCTCCGTGGAGGCGCCTACAAACAGCGTGGCAGTGTTTTATCCAGCAGCATATCCAGGCGCTCTTTGATTCAAGACACGACATCTATTCTAGAGGCTCTGGTAGCAGCACGTGGAGGGTTGACACTGTACTGACTCGCCGAACGTGGTGGATGAACAACAACGTTTTCGCCTCGCATTCGGGAGGACACGGGTTCGAATCCCCGTCCGGCCATCCAGATTTAGGTTTCCCTTGGTTTCCCCCAAATCGCTCCAGGTGGGTGCAGGAATGGTTCCTTCAAAAGGCCACTGCCGAATTCCTTAGCATACCTAGCCATCAGTCCTTTCTTATTTCGAATTGACTTGACGTCGTAGAGGCACAACGCCATAAGCAAAAAAGAAGAGTACTTAATTGTCACGGTCAGAGTGGATGCACAGCTCCTTAATTCTAATGTTTTGTGTATTGTCATGTACCTCAACCATGTCTGCTTTATGGTGTTGCTGTTTTTATAAATAGTGGTGTACTTCCCGAGATATGTCTGCTGGTACCATGCCAGCAAGTTTCTCCGCTATTTTAACTGATGGAGTTACAAGAGTATTAAGGTGCAAAATAGTGCAATGGGATATGTCTGCTTGCTGGTACGAGAGATAGGGTATTATTTATGTATCCAACTTCACGTTTCTACTGAAGCATCTCTGTTTATGGCAACCCAAGAAGGGGCCGAGGGTATTAAAGTAATGTCCATTAGCTAGCATCCGTGACGTTAAAAGTTTGACTTTCGCTGCACTTGAAATTATGTATATATAAGACAATCATAACTGAGTGAACAAGAGAAGATTCTGAGCTTTAAAGTTGCTTCCCCCCGGAAGGCCGTCGTGGTTCTAACATCCAGTCGTTTATTTGATGATCTGTCAGGTACAGCGAGACATTTCAGACCACACAACATAAACTATTAAATTACCAGTTTCATTCGATGAACATATGATGGGTTCAGTTCCCGTGGTTCATTTACACAAATTATTATTATTATTAAATGAAAACTTATATCGGAGCATTACGCGATGATGGACGGGGGGTAAATATGTGAATTTGTGACGTCACCGTCATCAAGATGCCACCTCTTGTAAGCGACGCCATCACACCACCTGTTGCGCGTGTGATATGCGTGTTGGAAGCTTTTCGGAATTTTTTTATACAAACACACAGTTTTAATCCGATTTTGATGGAACTTTGCACACATATACTTTAAAACAAATAGAGAAAATACTACGTTTGATTTACGGAAACCTAAACCCTCTCCTCCTTTCCCCCTCGCCATAACTTCTGTCACCGCTGATCATCAAACCCACAGTTTTTATACGATTTTGATATTAGTTAGTACATGTATACTTTAAAACAAGGCGGTCTGGTAGCTCAGCGGTTAAGGCGCTTACTTCCGAAAGTTCTCTCTTCGGTCACGCGTTCAAATCCCGCGGTGAGTAGGAATTTTTGGGAGTTATATTTTATTATATGAGCTACGCCGGGACGTTCCGTGGTTCTGATTTCAACGTTCAACAGCAGCCCCTGAAGAAAGGCATTAGCCTTCTAGCCTCTGACACAATAGCTTGGTACAACTTCTTCAAGAAGATTCGATCAACCGTCCGGTTGTGGACTAAGTTAGAATTTTAGTTTTTGAAGTGAAAACATCTTTAAGCCCGTAGGGCGATTTATTATTATTATTATTATTTAACTGCTTAACGTCTCTTAACAGTGAGGTCTTTAGAGACGGGAAAGGATGGGGGTCAAGGAATTGGAAGGAATTCAGCCATGGCCTTTTGAAGGAAGCATCCCGGCATTTGCCTGGAGTGATTTGGAAAACCATGGAAAACCCATATCTGGATGCTCGGACGGGGATTCGAACCGCCGGCCGTCCTCCCGAATGCGAGGTCAGAACGCTAACCGTTACACCACCACGCTCGGTTTTTGAATGGGTAAAATCTTATGAGTTTGCATTACCGACATGCTAATGTTAACAGTATATTCGTTGTTGTCTCGTGGCTCAGTGGTTAAGGTGTCTGATTGGCGAATGAAAAGTCTGCGGTTCGAATTTCTGTCTCGGCGAAGATGTTCATAGACTATTAATTCGACCTCCATCACTGGCATAGCTTGCTATGTAATGTGAAGTACGCCAGAACGCTTCCGTGGTTCGGATTACACGCTAAACTGTAGGTCCCTTATGCCTGGTAACACTACCGGGTTAGGTTAAGGCGGCTAAGACAGGAGCCGAAAGCGCAGCCTAGAGAAAATCTGTCACCAGGCCATTACCTCCACACGGAATTATTATTATTTGATGTATCTGTAGCTATAAATATGACGTGTTGCGCGTATTATACTAATAGATTCAAGTTTTCACTTCTGTCGGCAATCCCAATGACCGCTAATTATTTTTTTTTGCGTCTTGTTGAGGTCATTAGAGGCTGGATAGGACTGGGATCAAGGAACGGGAAGGAATTCGGCCATGGCCTTTTCAAGGAAGCATCCCTGCATTTTCCTGAGTAGTTTGGAGAAACCATGGAAAACCCAAATCTGGATGCCCGGACGGGGATTCGAACCGGCATCCTTCCGAATGCGAGGCTAGAACGTTCACTCACCCACTATGCTCGGTCGTAAATTATTATTCATACAGTATTTATAATACTGATTAATATGATTTTCTAATAACCACTGAAGGATTTTGGGATGATTTTACTATGAAAGAACTCTTTAAAGTAAATGTAAGTTATATTTCAGGGTTATTTATTGACAACTTCTATGAAAGCGAAAGTTTACTTATTTTATTAAAACAAAATGTAATCTTAACAAAACACAGAATGAACACAAAATATTTCACTAATCAGATCAGAGACGAAATGACAGCTACCATCGTTTTGGCTAAAATGTACAAATTAGTGTAAAGAAAAGCAAAATATTGCATTTTTATGGATTTTTTTTTCGATAAATAATATTTTTTGTTTATAGCAGACGCATAACTGAATACTTTCTTCTGTTCTTCTGTGGGTCATTCGGAAGACCATGCGTGTTTGTTACAAACTTTACATTAAATCTGACGTCATATCTGGTTCATCAAATCTCTCCCATTTTGAGAAATCGATAAAGTTTGAAGTCAGCCAGAGAGTTGCACTTAGTTTTTTCAGATACAGAATGGAGTTGTATTTGGTCACTAGGTCAGTAAACAAACTGTTAAAATCAGAACTTAAAATCGAGACTGTGCATCTCTGCTTTACATATCTGTCCCGACAGGCAAAACAATCAGTAGTTTATTATGAAGGATCCGTACGCTTGTGAGGTCGCTGATTGACGGAGGTTAGGGGAAAAGCCCAGTTCATCTGCGGACGGAAAGCCGAACACGCACTGTCAACGAGCTTCTCAATTAACCACTACATGGAAATCGTGTTAGGGCGTGAGTGACGAGTGGACCCAGACGAGATGGTCCTTCGATTCGTCCTCACCCGTTGACAGAAAAAAATGTGGCCATGTCGCGCTGACCACGATCGCGTCTCATTATAGAATTCCGGCCGACTGGATTGTATCGGGAGGGCCTTAACAAGGCGATAGGCATCGGGAGCGCTTGTTAGCCCTCCTTGGCCCACCACACACACGCCGCGAAATATAGGCTGAAAATGGTCCAAGGTCTGGAGGAAATACGATAAATTTCGGAGGCAAGCCAATTAGACAGTAATACTTCCAAACGTATTAAATCAGGTAACTGCAGAAAATGGTGACACGTCATTTATCACAGAGGATCCTATTTCAGCTCAGGCCACTTTATAGTTAGTTAGAAAATTTTCCTTTCAGAAATCACTGTTTTACGACACAAACCTAGAATGAACGTACAATAATACCTGTATGTTACGAAAGGAGACTCTCCGGAAATGTTGTATATTGTAGCAGGTTAACCCTGAAGTCTTTGGTTTTTACTGGTTATTCGTTTTGAATTAATAGATTTGCTTCCCTTATCTATCTTTGCTGGTTATGAAATTAATTAATAAACTAATTTGCAAATTTTAATTTTATATACACTGAGAATTATGAAATTATTTATGATTCGGGGGAAAAGGGTGAAAAGCGACAATGGTCTTTTACCAACGAAACTGTCATAAGTTGACATCTATTTGTTACTCATTAAGCTTATCGACTGAGGTGCACTTGCATCTAATATGAATTCAATAAATCATTAAAAATTCATCAACCTACAATGAGCCGGCAAATGAAAATATCTAAAAGAGCACCGCATATTAAGAAATAAATATACTGAAAATAATACATATATTTTCAACAATTCCTTGGAGTGATTGATGAACTTTAACCTGTTACAAACAGAAAACGATCATTGCAAACTGTTGTTACGTTATACAGATTAACCAAGCATAAAATAAAGGGCGCCAGGATGCTTCAGAATTTGCATTCACATGATGAAGTGGTTGAAAATCATATAGGGTTTGATCGATCTTTCAACACTATCAATGCTCTTGGCTTTTAAACTACTGGCTCAGTTAATTGTTCTGTGGAGAGGCTCCTAATCGTGCACGTCTATAAGCCGTTATAGGGCATGAACCCATTGAACCAAAAATGCAAATACTGTATTTTTTCGTATAAATGCGTTACCATTTATCGACGAAATGTTTTGGAACTGTGAAGCTGGTTACGATGCAACAGGACCTTGTGTCTATTCAAGATATAAGTCGCTTGATAGTACTTATATAGACACAAAGCCTGACATTGCCATACTGTCCACTTACTTTAAGATTCAACTCCTCTCCTCGGAACGTAAACGGCGTCGCTTGTCCATCTCAGCTGCCACATAGCGCTCATCTTTCAGTAGTACTCGGCGTCATGGGAACGAAATTAATAGAATTTTAGGCCATTTGATAATTTTAATGTGATTGGTTCGCCAAGAGATAACCTGCATCAGCAGGCAATCTTTATTGGCTGGAGTTGTGTACCACCCTTCGGGAAAAATCGGCCCAACTCCGCGAGTCTTCTGCGCCTCCCGATTCGAACTTCCCGGCCGTTCGAAAGCCAATGTCCGGTGCCTAGGCTGGTGTTTTATTTTTCTGTGGAGCGCTCAACCCTTGATTTGTGGCTCTCTGGGAATTACGTGATCACTAGGAGTAGCGAACGCTCCCCGTTTTTATTGTGCTGTGTCGCCCCGTCGGCTCGTCCGGTAAGCTACCGTCTCAAAATTTTACACGTGCGAATATTTCATGTAATATTCAGCACTGCCAATATTTTAACACATTGAAATTGAATTGGTGACACATTTCTGTCATCTTACTACATTGTTTAGTGTACGAAAAGGAATGGTTTGGTGTAACGTTGCTTGTTATACTACCCACCGAGTCTGGTCAGGCTATAATACATCAACGGCCAATTGTGTACTGTGTGAAATGCATAATTGCAGGTACCAAGGAACAAGTTCTACAACTGTTGCAATGACAGTTGTTACGTCAGATCTTAAACCGATGACGTGAGTTTAGAGATCGATTCCAAAGCTTATCAGCTGTTCTTTGACTAAACTGCAAGAACCGAGTATTCTAAGCAAGCCAGTATTAAAATGTGTTCTTTTCGTTGAACATAAACGTTCAAGTATTTGTTATTTTTGGGGCCATCAAAACTTAATGAACATCTTTGTCATTGTTTCTTGGAGATATTCAAACAGAAAAATCATGTCCTCTTTTACGGTATCTGAAAAAATTGAGACTATAGATCTTACAATAGTAGCAGAATTACGAAGTTGAAATCCACTTTTTAGAAACAGATATCTCAAATCTGATGAAGTACAGAAACTATTTATGATAAACATTTTTGCAAAGCATTCTGGAAAATATTTACTCTATAGATTTTTCCTTTTTGAAACAACTGCCAATAGTTTTAACCTTCTTTTTTTATTATTATTTCTCCGTCCTTCTCTGAAACAATTCAGACTGTATTTTTTGTGTGTATGATCTGGGATCCAATTTTGCAGTAGGACGACATAACTCAAATTATAGTAGTGCATACAACAAAAACAGACGGGAGCTCTTATAAAAACACTGAAGTGAATCTTTTTACTTACAAACCACAAAAGGTGATAAGAACAAATATTTGTTGCCGCGAACTTGAAAAGTACAGGCAAACGAGGCAATAAAACCGGTAGAGACCTGGTCCGGCTGGAAAGTGACGAAGGGGAGGAAAGGTCACGCTGACTGAAAAACGTTTTCGTCCCATTTTGCGGAAAGCAGATCCGCTTAATTTTGTGCGGGATCCGCCAGATTGCCAAATGATGCGGGATCGCGGAATCTCGCATTGCGTGATTGCATATTGCAGGGGACCTACAGCTTAAAGTGGAATACGAACCACGGAAACCTTCTCGCGCACTTCACATTACACAGCAAGCTGTGCCAGAGGTGAAGGTTGGGTTAAGGACCTTTCAAAATCCCCGCTGAGATAGGTATTCACACCGGAGACTTTGCGATCTCTAGTCAGACACCTTAACGACCTAACCACCGGACCGCTCAAAATGTATAGAAATATTTCTCTTTATGCAGGCTTAATAAAAAAAAATTAAATAAGGAATCCTAATTCTGTACTGTTTACTCTTACCAGGAATCAGAAAATACGTTGGTTGTGATGTGTATTACTGGAAAACCGCTCTAGGATCTACTTAATTGTGAATTTCAGAGTACAGATATAGTACCATCAACGATTAAATATAGCGACAGCGTATGTAGTATTGTTGCTATTTGTTAGTAACATTAGTTATCCGAACAAATTTTCTATAACAACCTCACTATGTGGCCTTTAGTTCCTGCAAAATATCCAAACACATACTTAAATTAATTTCCAGGGAGCAATAAAAACTTTTGAGGCCATAAAACAAGACCTGTTGACAATATTGCTTTCATGAAAGCAAGAAACTTTACTTTCCGTAACTTATCTTGAGGAGTTATAAGTTACAACGTGAGAACTGAAAGTGAACTACACAAATCGGAGTGATGGAAGTCGATATAAATGTGATGTAGTATTAACAGGAATGTGTGAATTATACTTATTTTTACTGGCACTTTTATAACAATTTAGTTAGTTATTAGTACTGTGAAATATATCAATTACTTACTACCGCCGCAATTTCGTTTACGTGGAATTTTCTTTTTATTACGGATTAAACCGAATATGTAACAGTAAATAATGACCAGTAGAATAAATACGATGCTTAAATCATATTAAGCATTTCGAATACAAGAGTTAAGCAGATCCGACGAGTAGTTCTTGTTTAATTCAGCAAGTAAAAATAGATACTGATGTATGGACAGTTTTATCTTAAAATTTTCAGCTTACCGAGGTCACAACAATAAAATATAATCGTACCAAATATTAAACCCAGGACTTGGGGCGGTACATTATTCAAAAACTCATCATAATCTGATCAGTGAATTTTTCGTTAATCCCGTTCGTTCAAAAGACAGACAGACAGGAATTTTAAACAGTGTGTGGTGGGTAGGCAGCAACTCTCTGGTCTCACTTTCGGGAGGACACGGGTTTGAATCCCCGTACAGCCATGCAGATTTAGGTTTCTCATCGCCATCGTTGGCAGCCTGTCCTTCTTCTTGTAGGATGATCAGGCCTTCGGATAGTATTCTGATTGGACAGTTCATCACAATGTGGTCAGTGGATTGGTAATTTCCAGTCACACAGAGCTCCTTCACCGAGCCCTCACTTATTTGCTGTAGCGTTGCACACTTCGTGCCCCGTGCGAAACCTAATAATCACGATAATGAAATCAAAGTAACCTAGGCAAGTCGACCCCTTGAACACATGTCATAGGATCTTGTATAATCCCACAGTTGTGTTGGTTTCCCACTCCTTTCTCCACTTTGCTGAGAAGACAAAGCTGTTGTTCCTCAGCTTGGCTGTTTCCCCATAGGCGGGTTCCTTGGTTTTAATCGTGTGCGAGGCAGGTCGTGAAGGTCACCATTGAGGAACATCATTGTACAGAGTTACTACAAAAGAATCATTAACTTTCAAAATCCGATTTATTCCAAAGTATTATACTTACAAATATGATTGATGTTTGAAAATAACCACAAAATATCAAAGTTTTATGCTCACTCTACAAATGTTCCATGTGTGCCCCCTTGGTCACACGACACACGTCCAGGCGGTAGTTCAATTCAATCCACACATTTTGTAGCTTGATGACGTCAATGTTCATCATTGTATCACTGATCCGTTTCTTCAGCTCTTCTATCGTTTTTGGTAGTGGGGGTACGTAAATAATGTCCTAAATGTATCCCCAAAGGAAGAAGTCACATGGTGTTAAATCCGGCGACCTGGGAGGCCAGGGTAAGAAAGCGAGTTCATCATCATCATCAACACAGCCAATCCAGCGATACGGAGTTCATGGTTCAGATAAGCACGACATCGAGATTCCAATGAAGGGGTGCCCCCTCTTGTTGGTAGACAAAATCCATGGAATCCTCGGTTAGTTGTGGAAACAAACATAACTGCAACATGGTTTGGTAAACTGAACTATTCACAGTCATCTCAATGAAGAAAAACGACCCATACAAATTTGTTTTTGAAATTGTTACAAAAAAAACCTTTGGTGAATCTGTTTCAATTTTCACAAGTGCACATGGATTTTCAGTACCCCAGAATGGCACATTGTAACGATTCACTTTTCCGGTTAAATGGAATGTCGCTTCATCGCTGAATATCAACCTGTCGGCGAAAGCGTCATCCAACCTCTAATGCTTCCAGCATTCTGATGCAGAAGTCAATCGACGGACATTATCTTCCGGCGTTAAGTGTTGAAAAGAGCTGCTCACGATACGGTTTGAATTGTTACCGTCTTCGCAAAATCTTCCAAACAGTTCGCTGCAGTATACCAAGTTTGCGGCTTGCTCGGTTAGTTGATTTCTTTGGAGAACGCGCGTAACTTTCCCTAACTCTCTCCACTGTTTCGTCTGACACTTGTGGTCGACCAGTGCTTTTACCTTTACATAAACAACCATTGTCCTTGAATTTGTGATACCACCGCAAAATGCTTGTTTACAAGGTGGTTCTTTTCTGTACTGCCTTCTGAAAGAACGTTGCACTGCTATGACAGACGAACATTTCGCATATTCTAGGACGCAGAAACTATTTTCTCGCTTTGCCTCCATTTCGGGAGAGACTGAACTAGTGCTGCCTCGCCACCTGATGAACAAACTTGAACTAATGCTGCCATCCTTCCTAGTGCACAAACTTGGATATTTTGTGCTAATATATATCAATCATATTTGTAAGTATACCTTTGAATAAATTGGGTTTGGAAAGTGAATGATTCTTTAGTAGTAACCCTGTATTTTCCTCCACTCTTTTCTACTCTCAAAGCAACATCGATTTTTGTTTTTGTATTTTTCTGCAGGAGTGGTGGAGGAAATACTGGTAACCAGGGTACTGGGGTAGACTTAATGACGCTACTCGCTGTTCTCATAGTGACATTAAACTGGATGTCAACTTAGGCAGCACTATCAAGCCAGATAGAGATAAAGTGTTGCGGGGAATAACTGGCTCGGTAAAACAGTTGTAAGATTTCTGACATGCGTGGTTGAAAATACCTAATATGATTCCAAGTGTGCATAAGAATTTTTACAGATCCTTAACCAAATCGTTATCTCTGGAAAAGTATGTTTTATGTATATGAAATATTCTAGTGTCACGTCATAATTCGGATTCTTCATCAAGCTGTAGATGCTGGAGGAAATGAGCTGACCATCCTAGCTATGTTTCTTTTGCTTATATTTTCTTTCGGAGGATGTAACCAATCTTAGAGTTGAGTTTTAATATTAAAATATTGTGTTTAAATCTAATCAAATCTTTTAGATGTTAGAACTTGCACATTTCTCCTAAAATCTCTAATTTCTAGATCGCTTTTTATTCCAAAAGATTTTTATAACATACACAATAAAAATTTTAAACAGGTCCTTAAGGTGAATGGCACAGTAATATGAAGCCTGCAGTGTACCTTTCTGAACATGGCGTGATGACTGTTTCAAGTTGGAACTGTGGCAGCAATTTAAGCACTGCAACAACTGTTTCAAATGTGGAGGGTACGGTGGGAGCCCGAGGCTGCATCGGCGGTAGCAATTACTGTGGGTGCTTCTAGAATACAATGTGGTTGCTGCGGCTGCCGCCTAGTGGTATCAGGGAATACTACACACACCAGTCTTTTTACATATGAGAAGGGAATACAGCCATACTGCAACAGCAGTTTGGTGGTTTCAATGGATCTTAATGTTTTCGAAACCACAGAATTCTCTACATTTAATCTAAAGCACTTTACCAGAATATCTTCAAATGAAAATAATGTTTCTCGACATGATAACACTCTGTTTCTTTTTCATATCATTCTTCAGATGCTGGAAACTGGCGTGATGCATGTATAGTTCTACTGTAACTCGTAGGCCACATACATGATTTGTTGGTGATTTCTTGAAACAACAACCGAAACATTTATGTGCAGTTTCTTAGAATTGTTTCAGTCTATTGTGAATGACCATTTTTATTGTTATAACACTTACTATATCAAAATTGTTGATCAATACAGAAAAAATAATGATATTCAATTTTGTTCCATGAAGTCCAAAATTATATTATGGACATCTCCTATATTTATTTCAAAAACAGAAAATAAAGAGTAGAACAGAACCTACGCACTATAATAAGAAGGTGAGGTGGTTAAAATGGTTGGTGAAAAGATAACATAATAAAGTTAAGAGACAACAAGGCAGCTGGAAATACTTTAAACAACTAAACATGAATCAATAACAGCAAAGAAGGTGGTTAAGAGTGGTTTACGAAGAATATTGTTGGTGCCGGCCTCGGTAGCGTAGGGGCTAGAATACTGGCTCCGCGTGCCGAAGGTCGCCGGTTCGAGTCCGGCCGAGGCATGGGTGTTTGAGTGTTGTGTCTGTGTGAATGTCGTGTCCGTCCTTGGCGTCCATATGTCCATACCTAGTGATTACAATCACATTGAGCTGGCTGTATGGCCTATGTAGCCGAACGCCATTTAATATATATATATATATATATATATATATACATATACTGTATATCTTATTGGCGCAGGGGGACCACGGAAAGATTTAGAAATTTCTGTGCCATTGTTAAAAAAACTGACGGGAAGGGAGGGTGTTGAGACGCTTACGGATGGAGATGAAATTACTATTTGAAAATGACAGAGATTTTAAGTATTGGTTTATTGAGATCATTTGGGACGATGATTCAGGAATGGGAGCATGTAAATTGAAGAACAAGCTTATTCTCACAATTAGAAACACGCAGACTAAAAATTTGAAATTCATGCTCAGGATTTGATGAAAGAACTAAGAAAGTTGAAAAAGCATAAAGAGGCTAGTGTAGACAACATTACAACGAATGTCTTAAAAATAGCAAATGTGACGTCGTAGCTTATCTTGATACGTTACTTAGTTTGAGTCTGAATACTTGCTGCTTACCAGAGGACTGGAAAAGTGCTATTGCAGTACCGGTATATAAAGGAGGAGTCGAAAATTATAGGCCAATTAGTTTGACATCAGTGGTAGGCAAATTAATGGAGAGATTGGTATGCAACCACATCAGAAATATATGTGAGGAACGTAAGTGGTTTTCAAGTCAGCAACATGGCTTTTGGGAAGGATATTCATGCGAATCTCAGTTGGTAGGTTATATCCAAGATATTTCAGTTGAAATGGGCAAGGGAGGGGCATATTCAAGGTGCAGCTCTAGATCTTTCAGAGTCTTTTGACAGAGTGAGCCATAAAATGACGACAAATAAGGTAAAAACTATTGGACTGGGTGATGAAGTGATTTGCTAGCTAGAAGAAGTCTTCAAACGTAGAAAGCAAAAAGTTAGGGTAGGAAATGCAGTACCAAAAGAAGCGGAAGTGAAAATGGGAGTGCCACAGGGTACTGGGACCATTGCTACTCATTACTCTAATGAATGATTATGTTGATCTTTTCCATCAGAACTTAGGTTGTTTGCAGAGAACATAATGCTGTACAATATGATCAAATCAGTAGAAGACGAAACAGCTGCACGGTGATCTGGACGGGATATCTAGTTGGTATGTTAACATGGGAAGAAGATAAATGCAAGATGTGTCAGCTTATTAGGTACACAGATAAAAAAAAACTAAAGGTTGCTTATGATTATAAGATGGGGAAAGAATTGCTTGTTGAAGACATGAAATGTAAATATCTTGGCATAACATTTGATAACAAACTCAGCTGGGCTGGACACATTGGACAGGTAGTAGTAAAGGTTTCAAATCCCTGTGGAAGTAAATGATGGGGGGGATGTACCAGAGAAGTGAGGGAATTTGGTTACAAACTTTGGTCAGAGCTTTGCTTGAATATGGTGACGTAGTATGAGATCCACATGTTGGATATCAAATACAGTAGTTAAGGGAGGGAGGGTTGCAAAGATGGGCTGCCAGATTTGTCTCTGGAAATTACTGCCGAACGCAATCAGTAATTGATATGATAAAGGAGCTGGAATGGGATTCACTGAAAGACAGGAGGAGGGTGAAGAGAGTCATGGGAGTGTACCAGGCGTATACTGCTGATGATCCGTGGAAAGGTATTGGTGTAAGAATTAGAAAGGGGAATTATGGAAGGGGGTCAGAGATTGTAATACGTTACTAACAGCAATGATGAATAATTTACCAGAAACGCTGACACATTATAAAACTGAAATTTGTAGAGGACAAAACTAGGAGAGTACAGGAAAGCGGAGAAATGGGTGTGCAGGGAAATTGCCACTTGAGCGTGCGCTCCATCGCAATTAAATTAAATTAACTATCGTCACAAAAAATAAACATGTGAAACTGATATCACGATTGCTTGATCGGTTTAGAAGCATTTTCATTAGTATTATCGTAGTAAAAGACATTGAATGACGGGACGGGGCGGCACATAAGAACATCAGTATTTTCAGAAGGAGAAAGCTGGCACAATAAGCTCGTTGCTCGACAATGAGTATATTCCACTCGGCCACGTGACATCATTAATTAAGTTCTTCGCATGACGTCATTACGACAGGAAACTCAAATTTTGGGGGAAATTCAAATCGGCCAATAGGAAGCATACTGTTGGAGATAACTCTGCTCTTCACTGATATTTCGGTGACTTTAATTTTTTTTATGCTCGTCGCCAACAGGAACACTTAAAACGGAGCAAATGTTTGCCGCGGCGTCACCAAAGTCCTAGATTGTCGGTGAGCTAGCTTGTTTTACTTCGCTAGTAATATTGTCTCTCTTTTTTCAACCATAGTCATCCACCAGCAATGTCTGATTATATTGCAAAATTCATATCAGGTTGTATTTACTGGCGTGAATGAATAAAAATGGATCTAGGAAAGGTTTCTTGCTAACATCACGGTAACCAATTGGGTCACCTGAAAAGGCAAAAGCACAGTTATGGGAAAGTCTCAGGGAACATCTCAGGGCAGTTGCGGAACGCCTATCACATGATCATACAAAAAACTGGAATGTCCGGAAATCGTTGAACCGATTGCGAAAAGGAGTGGCAGGTCCAAAGTTAATCTAACGAAATGGGATTGTCTTGACAGTACCAATATTAAGTGTGAATCTGTTAAGGGTCGAACAATGAAACATGCTCCATTGCCCTAAGTGCGTATATTTTGGCAACGAAGATAAATTGTATCAATCAACGCAGATTGCACTTGATGTTGCAATGTTCTGTTGCAGTTAAACTATAATACTTACAAGAATTATGAATAATGACATAGACACAATGACATGAAACATGTAAATCGTAAACAGTGAGATATTTATTTCTGTGAGTCGTCACAAGGATCTGGAATCAGGTCTCTAGAATGAACGATAAATTGTAGACGACAGTGCCACCAGTTACCTGTTATGGCAACTAGTTTGATTGCCAGTTTGCAATGGAACCACTTTCTCGCTCACGAATCAGGCGGGACCACTTGCCGATGAAAAAGAGACCTAAGAAAGCAGCTGTAGGAACATTTGCCGATCTGTGCTACATACTAGCCCAGTAACTCATATTTATGTTAACCAGTAATGCTTAAAAATTCTCACTAGAAATCAGATAGATTCATGGCTTCTATGCTGGTTACTACCTTTGACAACAAAAAAATCGCTTTCTGGATTTACTGAAGGTTGGGTTTTTCTTCTTCACTGTGTTTACTATGCAGAAAGCTAAGCGCTCCGAATTTGAATGTATAACTTTGGAACATAATATAAATGTGGAAATAATTTGTGATTTGGAGTCCGCAAATGCCATCAATGTCGAGAGTATTAGAGCTTTGAGTTATGCATATGCCGTTGATTGTTACGAATGAAATCGACCATTCGCAAGAACTAATTTTGGAATTGCGAAGGTGTTAGGACTAGGAACTGAACCGAAAATCAAACACAGGTCAGTGATTAAAGTTATAAAAAATATAATACGAGGGAACCCACTAAAGTCAACTGCAAGGCAGTAAAAAACTCAAACCAAGCAATATGAAGTTTTCGAGGGTAAAATTTTTTACTACTAAAATTCAATCAAATGATGAAGAGTTATTTGTTGTTAAATGTTATTGAAACATAATATGTCTCAAATTCAATGACCCATTTGACTTGAATTTTGCCATAAAATAGTATTAGTTATGGACAATGTAACTATCACTTAAAAGTTAATGGAAACCAACTTTTATTAATGTTCCCTTTATTCCAAAGTATTTTCATTGTGAAAAGAAGTTTTGGTTCTTGCCTGCTTAGTCACTCACTACTTCCATTCTATTCCTTTTCCAAAAAATTCAAATTATCGTTTGGCATTGCCAATTGGGAGATCCAGAAGGAATGATCGGCCGCCGATTGACAGACTTTTCGATTCACCTTATCGTGGCTACCTAACTTAAACGTGTTTAGGGGATATGTAGTTTAAGGTGGAATCCGAAACCACGGAAACGTTCTGGCGTACTTCACATTACACAGCAAGCGGTGCCAGAAATGAAGATCGTGTTAAGGGTCTTTGAAGGCAGGGATTCGAATTTGCGACCTTTCGATTTCCAATCAGACGTTTTAACAACTGAGCCACCAGACCGCTCCATTCTTCTCCCAATTTCATGACATAAACATTGCTTAACATTCAATCCTGATCGAAGCTCTTTTTTTTCGTGGATTAGACAGCGTATTCAAGGCACATGAATGCTGTGTGCGAGATTGCTTGCCCATAACATGCAAACTGTCACATAATATACTTTTCTACTGCTTGTACTGTTTGTTTGCTTATAATTATTAGACGTAGTCTTAAATCTACTCATTTCATAAAAAAGGCCAGTCAAAGGAGAAACTGATAACCCGAACAAGAAAACAAGCAAAAAGTAATGCAGGAATGACGTTCAAATTTTCCCAAAAAATAGCAGCAGGAAGAACGACAGAGAAATCGGATATTAATTTCACTTCCATCCAAAGTATCGGAACTGTCTATCACAACCATGCTGACAAGGTTGCAGAATGATTTACTATTCTTTATTTATTTTTTTATCTGATTCAGTTACCAAATATCACAAGGACACGGCCAAAACAAGTGGCTAGTGAATTATGAGATGGGGGGAGGAACTGAGTTCCTGACCGAAGTTTAACCAGGCCTGTTTTGGACCGGCGTACCTAATCTATTGGCGGAAAGTCCTATGTTACCATCTTTCTGTGAAACGTGTGACTTTGTGTGTTCTGTATAATAAGCGTATTTTGTTTGTCAAGTCTATAACTTATGAGGTGGATATTTGGGAACGTTCCAGCATTCGCCTAAACTGCCCAAAAACCACAATCAGGACGGCCGGTACAAGGAGTCCGGGCACGTGCCCGGTCCCGTTGTAACTACTCGATCCAGTGTGCGGCCCTTCAGAACACTGAGCCGCACTGGCGTGTATTCCTTACTTATTAATAAGATAATATGATTGTCAAAAGAACGGAACTGAGTGTCTGTGAAAGGAATATGCTTGTATTAGTGTTTTAGCCTTAACTACAGTATGCTGTCTGTTAGTGAAATGAATATTATTTTTGTTAGAAGCACTCACGGTAGACCAAGCCGAGTGTCTGACTGAAAAAAAAAAAAATACACTACATTATAATGAGAATGGTCGAATCTTCACGGAAAATTTTAATTAGGACTATTCTACGTAAAGAAAGTATGTGGACACTAGATATTATTGATTGTTAAATTTAAAGAACCAAACTGAAAATCTAGTGAAACGTTTGTTCAATAATATTATCTGATACAGAGTAGAAAATTATGTTATTCTTGAATGCAATGTTGTTGCAGGCCATGTTTCCACAGTTGCTTAATTAATTACCAGTTGAATGGTAACGCCAAATGCAACTGTTTAATTTATTTATTGTTGCGTCGTACGCGTTTCACCTCTCATCGAGGCATCATCAGTGACGAATCTGTGTTACAGTTTTTATATAGTTTTATGCCTCGATTAGAGGTGAAACGCGTACGACGCAACAATAAATAAATTAAACAGTTGCATTGGCGTTATCATTCAACTGGTAATTATGTTATTCTTATTTTACTTTTTTTTTTTTTTTTTTTTTTTTTTTTTTTTTTTTTAACGCCTCGTCAACATCGAGGTCAATATAGGCGGGAAAGGACTAAGCCAAGGAATTTGGCCATGGCGTTTTGAAGGAACCATTCGCTTGGAGTGATTTGGGAAAGCCAAGGATAACCCAAATCGGGCTGGCCGGAAGGGGATTCGAATCCACGTTCTCGCGAATGCGTAGAATTATGATTTATTGTTAGGTCCTACCAAGGAAAACAATCCTGTGAATTTCTATGGAGCAAGATACGTTGTAAATTTTGGTTTCCTTCAACGTCATTTCGTGCAGTGGCGCGGTCTGCGCCAAATTTCGCACCGCCCGCCTATGGCCAATAGCAACCGTCCGCCACCTCCAGTGTCCCCTCCCACTGCCCGCGTTCCAGCGGTAGTTGGGCGCGGGGCCGCGTGGCGCGCTGGGCGCGTCCAGCTGAGAGAAGATGGCGGCGAGGAGAGCACAGTCGTGCGCGGCTCGCGATGATGAGCGATCGCGAAGTGTCGGTCGCGCCGCCGGGCGCCGGGCGGCGTTGACGTGACCCCGCTCGGCTATGGGCCGTCTCAAAAGAGCTCTGCAGGCGATCACCATCGCCGCCGTGGCCGCCTACTCGACGCTGCTGCTGTACCAGGGCGCCGCCACCAACAGGCCACCTCCGCCTCTGCAGCAGGTAAACACGGCGGGACAGGTACCGCCGCGTGCACGCCCCGCTGCAACAGTGCGTATGTGCTCTAATTTCGGAGCAACAGAAATGGTTTAGTTTTGTCAGTCATCTAATTCGTCTGCATTCTGTGTGCTGCGGTTCTAGTTTACTTTTCCAAGCGAGCCTTCCCTTGTAACAACAATAACAGTGAACAATTGTGGATTGGACAGTTAATTCAGCAATTATTTCCGGGAATCACTAAGTTACTAGTTATTGACTTTTTTGTGAGAGAATTGTACTACGTTATACGTCTCCAAAAATGATAGAATTATTTCTCACATAGTTAGTACATTTCAGAATAATCCCGACAACCCCACAGTTAAGTGTAAGGTTCTCCTGGCACAGAAAGGGTGTCCTTCCGGGGACGCGTCGTCAGATCGCATTCGTATTCAACAGGTGGCTTCTGCTAGCGCGCGTCGGGAAACCATAGCAACAGAACCTGTTGCTACTGCCGCTGTTCTTATTGCATGATAAAAACAACAATATGCCAGTGATAATATTAGTGTATTTGTTTGATTATTACCTGTTATATAGTAAAAGCTACCAACTTTAGACATTTTTACTCGTTTTGGTTCTTTCTGAAATCTGTAATGTTGTGAAGTCTGAATACTAAACTGATGAATAATGGACACGTCAGTTTCACATTTTATGCCAGTGATGGTAAATAATTGAAACTTGGTGTTTTAGTTCAAGTTTATAACTTTGAATTTACATGAAACTTTGCAGGAGAGCTTTTCTAATTGATAAATTCGGCATGCGAATATGAACTAAAACCATCACTGTCTCCTAGCAGCAGGCACGGTAACTAAATTATTTGCAATATAAACTCTAAAACAGTTATTAGTTAACATATAGATTACACATAATAGTAGCAATCACGATTTTAAATTCTTAATTTAGTCGAGTTGCTTATGATAATGGTTTTAAAAATTACATGCGTTTCACGTTTATAATCCGCAACATGTAAGTCACGTTTTCCCAATTTGCCCTTAAACTCTATTCAGTACCACAGTATTAATTGTTTAGTATATTGCTGATACGTAATTTCGTTAGCAATCTTGTCGTAAGACTAGAAATTGGCTTTATATGCACTGAGCCCTGCTGATTATCGCTAACTTCTTGTCGATTAATATATACAGATGCAGAATTAGTAGTTTTGTTGCTGATATGTTAATTGTTTTTCGATTAGGGTGCTGTGGTGTTAGCTATATTTATTTAAGGCGTCGAAGTTCTCTTTACAGTAAACATTTTTTTTTTTTTTAATAGACACTTGAAAAGATGTGCTTACGTAGTTGCTCTCTTGTATAAAATTCTAAAATCTTAGTTGCTACATATTTTTCCTTTCAAATCATCGGATTCATTTAACTGTAAATCAATTGATTTATTATTATTATTTGCTTATGGCTTTACGCCTCGTCGACGTCGAGGTCATTAGAGGGGAGGAGAAAGAGGCAAGGAACATGAAGGAATTCGGCAATAGCCTTTTAAATTAACATTCCCTACGTTCATCTGGAGTGATTTAGGGAAACCATGGAAACCCAAATCTGGATAATCGAACGGGGATTCGAATCGACGTCCTCCAGAATGCGAGGTAAGAGGGTTACCGCTCACCAACCACGATCATTCAATTTTAGTGTTGCCCAAATGCAAGAACAAGACCAGACTTGGCCGGTCTTGGTCTTGCATCAATACACCTGGTCTTGGTCTTGGTCTTGCAAAAATGCAAGACCAAGACCGATTTTGGGCAACACTAGTGTTGCCCAAATGCAAGAACAAGACCAGACTTGGCCGGTCTTGGTCTTGCATCAATACACCTGGTCTTGGTCTTGGTCTTGCAAAAATGCAAGACCAAGACCGATTTTGGGCAACACTATTCAATTTATTCCGAAAGCTTTTGAAATAGTTTATAATTCCTTGGTGGTCCACTTTGATGACACGTTATAATCTAATGTTGTTGTGTCAGTAATACAAACAATTTTCATTTGTTCCCCTTGTGTCACGTTACCGGTTCGACAGCGATTACCTTCTATTATGAAATTTTAAGCGCCAAAGACCAGCAAAATGGTTACTGAAACAGTCCAATCCTGTACTGAAAGAACTCGTTCCTATATCACGTCGTCCGACAGTATCACTTAGTTGTTTTTTTTTTTTCTGCTTAAATTGCTGATATGTATGTGTTTTTCGATTAGAGTACTATGGTGCTAATTGTTTTTCGATTAGGGTTCTGTGGTGTTAACTATATGTATTTGAGGCGTCAAAGTTCTCTTGGCAGTAATTGTTTGTAAAAGAAGGGGAGGGGGAAACTAGTGGTATTTGTGGAAATATTTTTGCTGCCAAGGATGGGTGACAGAAAAATTTTTAGTAAACTATATTTTCGCTGCCAATTATGGGTCATTGAAAAAAAATTTGTAAACTGATTTTCGCATTTTGAGACGACCCTAAACAAATTTGCGTATTTTCAACATGTCGGTGTTAGTGGAAATCGATAAAGGTCACATTAACACGACCGAATTCTTCCTGATTGTTCTTTAGTAAGACTTTTTAAGGTTTAGCTGTCGAATTCAGAATTATCTGAACACGCTAATACGATTATACACGACCGTATAAACAGCCTTCATGTGTATCATTTTCCAAGTTCATATGACAGAAATGCATATCAGAAGCATGCAAATTATTACCCGCATTTAAGGGTTATCTTTTAAAAGTTATAGAATCAACTATCGAACAGATTAAACGAAGCATTTGAATAAGGAATTGATATTTATCACATCAATCGAATATAAGAAAAATACTGAAGTCAATTTATATTAATTAGCTACTTTAAACACTAGTATTTTATGACATCTAGGCCTATACTGCTACATGAAAATCTGACGCGCGATTTGGTTGGTTAATTTTCGCCTATTTACATTATTTTGTGAGTAACTTAACTAAATTATCATCGAACTTTTATGACTTATCACTTATACTAACTTATTCTGAGAATATTCGTTGTTGCACGAAATACAGTATGTTACAATACCATATTTATCTATCATTCAACAAATTTAAAAATGCGTTCATAATTGTTTCCTAGGCTAAATTGTACAATATAAAATTTATTTAGCTCAGTTCAGTCCAAAGAAATTGGAATGTTTAGCCGAACATCACATCTATGGACCACAACGTTCAACTGTTGTGTTTGGGGGAGCTTCGATGTTCTCAAGCATCGTCTCTGCTCTTTCCTTTCCTTTGTCCACAGTGCATCGGTATTCTTCTTTCGTGGTTTATCCTGGAACTTCATTAACTTAAACATCCTCTTGAGCCATATTCGGACTTCTAAGTCTGTAATAACTATTATTATTAATCATTGCTTATGGTTACTAGACAGCAGCGACATGGAAACATGGAGTTAAAAGTAACTAAGTCAGAGGATATTTCAACATTAATGAAGTTGTTAAATTTAAATAACTTAAGCCTTACTTCATTTCATAATAGAACTAACCATCTAGATACACTTCAGAGAGGATTTTTTTTAAGGTACCGAAAAATTTGTTAAGATACTGGTTTTAAATAACATATGCCTTATTACCAGATTTTTTTTTTTTTAGTTGGCAAGAGTGCTGCGCTTGAATTCTGAATGTATCAATTTGCATTATACCATTCATAGTAAGATTCTTCTTTTAGCCGTAACATGTATCATCCATTATTTTAAGCTGAGCTTCGGTGATTCACTTTGGTAGGAAAAGATTACCCATCACTCCATTTAGTCGTTCGAGTCTGGACCTGCAGTAGGGCGCACAAAAGCTTTCTTTACCTGTCTGCCTGGGAGGGTGCAGACATGTTGTAAACAAGATACAGCCAGCCAGGCACCCACCCCGCCGGCACCACTGCACAAACAACGGCCGAAACCCGAGGAGAGGAACCAGCAGGTGCTGCAGCCAAACTCATTTCAAACAGCTCCAACATTTTCTGTAACAGCATTTGTTGCACACTTCTACCTGAAACTAATGGTATCTGCAGAGCAATCGGATATCGATAAAGCTGCTTTGTTGCTTCTAATTTGAAAATCGTCGATGGTTTTAAGTTATCGTATTAGAACACTAATATTTTAAGCGATTCTCCTAAAGTAGATATGTAACCTCGATCATAATGTTATCTTACCATCTCAATATAATGTTTTCTGCTGTGTAGACCTGTTAATATCAGAAATTATTATTTTTAACCCATGTGCATGGCATTGGGGAGGATGTAAAATAGAATGGCCAGATTCTTTCCCTTTATTTACCACTTATGCTTTAATGGCTCTAAAGCCGTAAAGCCAATGAAAAATCTTTTAAAAATTGAATTCGATAAACAGGATTATCCTTTTGTGGAAAAGAACTCCATGAATGCTTCAATGACCATGAATGAGCTGTTTCAGCCAGTGTGTCAGTTCGAATTGTTTCGGATCTGTATTAGTTTAACGTAAAATTCTAATCACGCAATGTTCACATTTTTTTTTTTAACTGCTTAACGTCTCCTATAACAACTAGGTCTTCAGAGACGGGAAAGGATGGGGGGCAAGGAATGGGAAGGAATTCGGCCATGGCCTTTTGAAGGAAGCATCCCGGCATTCACCTGGAGTGATTTGGGGAAACCATGGAAAACCCAAATCTGGATGCCCGGACGGGGATTCGAACCGCCGTCCTCCCGAATGCGAGGCCAGAACGCTAGCCGTTACACCACCACGCTCGGTGCAATGTTCACAGCGTACTTCACATACAGTACACTAGACATTCTTTGCCGGATATGGAAGTCAGATAAATGACTTGTAAAAATTTTGATAGTACCTATTATTCAAAAGGGAGACCTCTAGATTTCAACTCAGCTTACCACAGAGCGATTAAATCGCTTTTGTCTCATACAGCAGCAAGTAATTTTAAATTTTGTGTTGGTTGTAGAATTTTTTTTACAGAAATTGATATTTCTCGTAGCAAGAGAATCATGAAGCAGAATGAACAGTGAAAATTTTAACTTCAACGCAGCTAGTTAAGGTTAGGCTTGTTTTCTAACCTTCAGTCATTTCATTTGATTACTGTTCAACATTTTACGGACACAAGAAGATGTACGCAACCGTTTATACAACCCATATGCGAATTAAAATGTGTTTTATTATTATTTTCCTTATGGCTTTACGCCTCGTCGATGTCGAGATCATTAGAGGCGGGATGCGACTGGGGACAAGGAACGGGAAGGAATTCGGCTATGGCCTTTTCAAGGAAGCATCCCGGAATTCGCCTGGAGTGATTTGGAGAAATCATGAAAAACCCAAATCTAGATGCCCGGACGGGGATTCGAACCGCCGAACTTCCGAATGCGAGGCCAGAGCGTTAACCACTCACCCACCACGCTCGGTCATAACATGTGAATTTTATTAAGTCTGTATTTACTTAAGTGATATAGTTATTCAGGACCGAACATGGTGGGTGAGTGGTAACATCCTGGTCTCACATACGGGAGGAACGAGTTCAAATCTCAGTTCGGGCATCCAGATTTAAGTTTTTCATGGTTTCCCAAATCACTCCACGTGAAGGCCATGGCTGGATTTCTTCCCGTTCCTCGTTCCCAGTACTTTCCCGCCTCTAATGACCTCGATGTTGAGGTGTAAAGCCATAAGAAAAAAGTTTTCGGGAGGAGCTATCACTCAATTTGTAATATTTACAATAACCAATAACATCTTGCTTGAAAAGTCCTCAAGTGATTCGATTTGACACTAATTCTTGATTTGAACTATAAAATTCAGTAAGTTTGATTGTGTTGCACGTGTCTCAGACTCCATTAAAGTTTTAACCTCACCTGCTACACTTCCTTAACTTATAACTGGGCCGTTTTCTATTTCGTCAAGTGCTTTACGATTTACGTTCATTCGTGACCGAGCATGGTGGTTGAGTGGCAACGCTCTGGCCTCGCGTTCGGGAAGACGTGGATTCGAATCCCCTTCTGGGCATCGAAATTTGGGCTTTCCATGGTTTCCCCAGATAACTCCACGCAATTGCTCGGATGCTTCCTTCAAAGGTCATAGTCGAATATCTTCCCGTTCCTTGACCCAATTCTTTCCGCCTCTAATGACCTCGACGTCGACGAGGGGTAGACCATAAACAAACAAAAAACGTTCATTCTTGTTATTTCCTTACTGGTACTCGCTCTAATTTGGACACTTTTGCCCTTGTTAAAAGAAATCTAGCCCAAAGAAAAAAAGAAAAAGAAAACTTTTTTACTGTGTAATACTTTTTGATTGTGTAATGCTTTCTTTTGTTCGTTCTCCTAGTTATGTCGGCGGATGGCAACAATCCGTTTTCTTTCTGTGCTGCATGTCTTGGTTATTCAATTCGTAATAGTTTTTCGTTTTTGGTGTTCCTTTCTCTTTCTATTATAGAACCCAAATATTTATGTGTAGTTTTGTATGATATCCACGAATTGTCATATAACTGTTTGTTCCACTTAGTGTGGTACGCATTCATTCGATTTTTTTTATGATTTCGCACCTCGTCGATGTTGAGATCACCAATGGCGGGAAAGGATTGGGGATAAGGAACTGGAAGGAATTTGGCCCTGGCCTTTTGCAGGAAATCTGGATGACCATACGGGGATTCGAATCTGTGTCCTGAATGCTCGCTTACCGTGCTCGGTTTCGAAAATTTGTTTCTAATTCATTATTCAGTATTATAACCTTTTCATGTCCCCAGTTTCATATTCGTCAGTGGCTATTATAACCTGATCGTCTGGCAATAACAGGTGTGCATGGAATAGTCTTTTATATTTAAGTCCATTGGTGGATATTTATTTTACCGTTCAGCCAAAGTTAAGTTTGGTTGTAATTTGAACGTGTGAAATTGTGAGCGGCAGTCAATCCCTGTTTCAGTTATTTATTAGGTTGGGAAGCTTCCAACATTCGATGTCCTAAGTTGTTTTAATAGGATTGTATCATAAGCCTTTTACAGATCAATGACTCTCAGGCTCTTTATTCCTGGATACTGACTTCCGTAGTACCTTCTTTACTGTAGATATTTTATCCAATATTCATACAGCTTATATGAGGTATAAATCTACACTGTACTTCTTCAACGGTTTCTTTTTCAGTTCTTGTTTTCAGTACTTTTCCATACAGTCTCCGCTGCTTTCAGGTTTTTTGCTTTGATTCTACTCTCCAAAAAGAAACGAAAATTACTAAGAATTTACAAAAAATCCTTTCAGAAGAATAGAAGCAAGCAAAAATGCGTGCATTTTGTGCAAAAAATTCTAAAAATTACTTTTTCTGTTATTTATTAACAGTGTTCCAAACAGGACCATTTTAATCTCTGATCGCTATGAAATGTTTGTTTGATATTAAGAACATAGATGCTGCCACTTCTGCCACCTTCTAATGTGAATTGCATAACAGGTTTTAAAGAAAAGAAACTTCCAGTAATTCCACAATTACTGCTGATGGCTTCCATTCCGCACTGTGTCATTATGAACTGCTCGTTCATAATGACACATAAGAATAAAACGCATTAGCGTTTTCTTCAGTTGCATACTTACATCTGAAATCAGTCCGTAATGCTGTTACGTAAAGTGGTTTCGAGAAAGTTGTTTACACTGGAGTCAGGTTGCTTGGTCCGGATACAATTTTTTATCCTTCTGCGTCGATAGCGAGTGCGCTGGCCTTTACATTCACGACAGAACTGATAGCTAGTCAAGCGACTCGTAATCACCAACGTAACGGTCTACAGATAACACCGGCCCGACTCTTGTACTTGTAACTACCAGCAAGGAGAATGCAGTAAATACAATGAAACAGAGCAGTAGTTTCAACGATGGAGAAACTTTTTTTTTTTTTTTAAAGAGTTGTCTTGCGAAAAAAAAGCCTGGATGGGTCGCAAGTTCGAATACGGGAAGGTATATAAATATATTTTACTAAGTATCCCTTTAATTGTTGACGCACAAATTCGATAAAAAATAACTAATCATGACCGTACCGTCACGAACACTGTATACTTGCGCAGACATAAATGCTTCATGGAAATGACGTAGCAGTAGAATAAAATCCAAAATTACGGCGAACATCCTCATCAATCACAGATATTAAAAATCGTTCATCAATCTCAAATAAATCCAAAGTAAGTACAAGTATGGTTCAGTTGAAATTTTCTGTTGGTCTAACGGAAGTCGTACCGAGAGGGATTTTTTTTTATCGCTTTAAATTTTTTTGATATCAAGGGAATAAACGGAAGGAATCATCCGGACATTTGGCAGGACTGATTTGGGGAAACTATAGAAAACAGAAATCTTGAATGCCAGATTTGGATTAAAGACAAGAGATAGAGCGAAAATTTGAAGTAAGTCACAATTTCCAATGTTAATAGTAGAATTCTAGTATTTAATTTATTGTTTTTACGTTTCGTGTTAAATACAGCTCCTTCTGGAATAAATGTCTTAAAATGCATTCCTCGAATACTGTTAAGGTTGAATGGAGGAACGCAGATATTTGCAGCCACACCATTCCTCACGAATTTCAAACACTTATAAGATTTAAATACGGTATTGTAGAATCAAGTAAATAAAACACTTTTTAAAAAAAAATTAACCTTTTAATTGAATACTTCAAGAATCTTAAATTTCTACTCCTGCATACCTTTCTACATATTTATTTTTTAGGCCTAATACAGATAAACATCTAATTATGTTAATACTATTCAAGGCTCTTTGATTTTACTAGCAGTTACCCTGCTTCCAATTTAGTCGCTTTGGAACTAAAGTAACGACACATTTTTTACAGTATTTCTCAAATATTTCAGTTTCTCTGGAACTCTTGACATAACATAGAATTCCTACTCCATTACCGCATCTGATGAAGAAACCACACGGGTAAGAATAAAATAAAATCTCTTATGAGCATAGGTAAATGTAGTTTGTTTTAATTAGAGTTTTACGGCTTGACGAGGCCGTTTCCACTTGGAGAGGATTTCAGGCAAGTGAAGGAATTCGACCTGCCCCTTCGAAGGAACTATCTGGAAAATGTTAACTAGTGATTTCGGAGAATCATTGAACACTGAAATCCGGATAGTCCGATTGGTGATCGAACTCACGACCTCACGAATACCAGCCTCGAAAGTGCCCACACTATAGTTAAATTCTGTTACGAGTGATATATATATTAATAAAGATGTTCTCGGAAATTAATTCCTCTCTTTCAGATTATTCCATCATAGCCTATCACTATTATCTGTATTACTTATTGATTAATCATGTTGACCTTTTCGTAACCCGCTCAGTCAAAGTGAAGAGTGAGTTCTTCGTGCTGTAAAAAGCAGATTTCTGACATCATGCATTACTAAATCACTTTTTATAGTAATGTACACTGTAATTTTTACTGTTTACTTTAATTTATCACACAATAGAGAGGAAGAGTGTGTGGGTTTAACTTCTTTTTTTTCACAGGTGATGAAGGTTCACTTCTGTTAGTCATCACGTCATCAGCGAAAAGTCTCAGGTCGGCTAGTCACGTATACCCGAAGATTTGTGCTTTCAAGAAGCCAACTCTAGTGTTGGCGATGACAAGGGTTTTCGATACGATACGTTGGTATCCTCTCGACCTTAAGCCGACTCAAGCGGCTGTCAGCGGAGCTGTTCAAACTAGTACACTTGAAGCGGTCAGCTGTGTCTGCGAAACATTGTGTCGAGCAAACACTGAGGTAGCCACCTTGCCAGAAGCTCATTTTCTATACACAGTTAACAACGCGTCCTCAGTGCAGTCGGTTTGTGTATTGACACCATACTGTGTAGCAAGAAAGGAACATGAGAGACTAGCGAGCAAAAGTACAATACCGAGCGTGATGGGTGAGCTATAATGCTAGCCTAGGGTCAGACGTTCGGGAGGACATGGGTTCAAATCCCCGTCGGACTATCAAGATTTAGGTTTTCCATGGTTTCCTCAAATCGCTTACTGCTCATGTCGGGATGGTTTATCCAAAAAAGTGTCCGTGTAGTGAAGTAGAATCTAAATGAGAAGGTTTATTGTAACAGCCCTCAAACCTAAAATTAAATGGAATTGTATTTTATGAATCATTTGTAGTGGGCTGGAGTTTGGTTGAATATGATCTGGCAGGTTTGTTTTGCAATTTCCTGTAAATCAATTTATATAGTCTTTGTTTTCTGAAAAGATATTATTTAAAGGCCATTCAATATATTTAAGAACAGAATTATGCAAGAGAATTGCTTTTATGTTCGTAATTCCAAGGACTAATGCAAGTTACGATGTCTAAAGGACAATTTACTACAGTTTAAAATGATTACTGTGAATAAGTGTAAGTATCTTTAATTTCCATTTCTGACCATTTTGTAATGATGGTAAATGATTATGTATTAATTCTGATTGTTTTTACTATGTTTCAATTGTTTAAGTATTGTTAATGTTCGAGGAATATCTGTCGGAATCCTTTGAAGTGTTATAGAAATTTCGATAGAGTTTGTATGTATAAAGCGACCATCCGAGACATAGTAGTTATTCACCGACTCAATTTACGACGGCCAAGTACTGTATTGTCTGTGGAAGAAGTGTTGTATACAATCGCTGGATTGAATGCATTCATGTAAACAGTATCGCTGACGTAGTGTTTTTTGAAAATAAAAACAAATGTTAAATTGAACTTTATGGTGGAATGATTATTTATCATATTAATTAAACCATCAACAATCTAACAATAAGAATGAGAAGCTGTTTTTTTAAAGAGAGGAACCCGAAATATGTTGCTCCTGTTTGTCTTGCTTGTTGATTGGTAATATATTTCCAGTAAATCAAATAATTTTTCTTTTATCGTGTGAATGTGATCTGTTTTCCAAGACCTAAAAATTCCTACCATATTTCATTTAAATAAACCATTAGGAATTTATGATGGAGCTAAATGGCAGCTTTTTAACGAAACTATGTCAGAAATAAAAATAGAATGTACTTTCCTCGTAATGCAATACAGATAATAGAAAAAATTGCTGATAACATCGGTACATAAGTTACCGACAAGCGCACTGTAAATCAGAAACATTACATTGATGAATAATAGAAAGCAAATTACTTCCTTTTTTAGTTTTTTATTTGTAAATATGAAAAGGCAAAGGCCGCGATAAGGTCGTTGTGGTTTTAGATCTGGGAATTTGTATTTGCAGACCTCTGTATACTCGTTTTTAGGTTAAGTAATCAGCGCCACGTTCCATCCATTGTTTACTTTTCCAAGTAGTAGTCTCTTTCTCTGTATGGAGAACAAGCTGAGTTCAACTGGCAAGCCTTTAGAGGGGCTCTTCTTCGATTTTTTGGCTCTGTTTTCATAGCTCGATGAGGTCATTAGAGCTGAGATAAGATTTGGAGGGAAGAGGGGCAAAGGACAGGAAAAAATCTGGTTTTGTCATTCTGAAGTAATCACCATTACATTCAGCTGGAGCAATTTCGGGAAACTGTGGGAAACCGGAGACTGGGGGTTGAAACTACATATACCCGATTCCGGAAATAAGCTGTTTAACTTCATCAGGGATCGAACCCTTCTTCCAGTTCAGTGGGCAGTTCAGCAGACTGATCTACGTGGGCCTGTTTCGAATATTTTTAGACTGAACTCTCCTGCTAAATTGAACAGTCGCCATAACGGAGTACGTATCAAAATTGGTGGCTAGAACAATTGTAATTGAGATGCTAAGGAACTTTTGGAGAGTCTACCCACATAAATCTGTCGATTCTCTTACGCATTTTTTACTGGAGAAACGACGACACAAATGTTTTGTAGTGTTGCACTTTATGTGGACACTAAAACGAAAGGGTAAAAAATGGACAGAAAATTTTGAGATGTGGTTGCGGAGGAGAGGACGGAAAAGTGAGTAATGTTGAAGTGCCGGAAGGGATTGACGAGAGGAGGAAGTTACTGCAAGTCATAAGAGAAAGGAAGAAGAGCTGGATGGGACACTCCACTCGTTGCTAACAGGCGCCTTGTGGGAGGAGAGTGAGAGGAAGAAGGAAGATCATAAAAGAAACTGACGAGGAAGGCAGAAGACAGGAGATCATAGAGAGTTGCCAAGCAAAAACTTGCCTAAGTGCAGAACACTGATGATAATGACGGTGATGACTATGACGTATAAAGTTAGCAACGAAATACAGAATGGTATTAGCAGTGCGATGAGAACAAGCGCTTGGCAGCAGATCTGAGTGAGTAATTATTTCAGATACGTGTCTGACTAGGAGAGCAAACAAAAAGTCGGCTCCAGTACGCGATAAACGCTGAACCGGGCAGCTGCCAGCTGGACTCGCAGAACGGGTTTCGTCCGCTGCGGGGACGGCGAGATGAATTTTGTGGGCGGAGCGCGCAGCTCAAACCGAGCGACGGGTCAAAGTAATTGGATTTTGCCCGGTTGGGCGTCTCGCATCTTACGACCTGCAACGGGAGCATTGGGCAGGGTTGGGCGGGTGAGGTACGACCCGCTCGCACAAAAAAACTGACACCGTACCATACCGAAAATGTTTTCTTCGATGGCCTTATGGGCAATTTTAAATTAAAAGTATAAATCAAATAGAAGCACCTCGTCGTATTTGAATCTGCAAACCGTTGCAGAACGTTCGTGTTTGACATTCAGGAAGATGCGGATTAGCCGTCCCTATTTAGATTTTCCGCTGTATCTGTAGGCGAATGGAAGGATGCTGCTTTAAAGACCATGACATAATTCCTTCTCAAAAAAAAAAATGTCTGTAAGTCACTATGTCTTGTTTTACAGCTGTTATGCTCCTAAAAACTTGCTTCAGAATGTTATGTTTTCACAGACTGGATGTTTTTAGGTACTTTTGGTTTATACCCAGTAAAGTTTATTTTTCAGGGGAACGTTTTATGATTTAAAATGTGTGGCACCATATGACGGTTTTACTGGAGTTTTGACACATTTTATATGCGTTACTAATAATTAAATTGAAGTTTTACAAGCACGCCTAACAGAGAAAGAAAGAAATTTGCAATAAGTCTATGACAATCGGCCATTTTCCATCATATTTTAGACGCAGGACGCAGTATAACTGAAAACAAATTCTTCTTGCATTTCAACTTGTTGAAGTTTCGTCTATAATTTACCTCCACTCCATTACGATGCCTATGTCAAGATCCAGTAGGCAACCACTATTGTTGTTAGTATTGGAATTAATTGCAGAAAAAAATCACCGTAAATTTTGCATTTTATATATCTGAATTCATAAAGGGTGTTTAATTAACGCGATTGTTAACTTCTATGTTTCGGGTAAGTAATGTTTAAGTATCATTTGAAAAATAGATAGTTAAAAAAAAAAGCTGTTTCAACCATTTTCTGATTTAATGGTAGATGATCAACCAGGGAAGTTCGTTTAGTAAAGGTTCTATAAGAATCGAAGGCAAAGACGTGGGAACCAATGATGTCGAAAAAGTAGTGGAAAATACGTGATGTGTTCAAATGTATTATCATCCAGAACACCCTCGTATCTCCTACTAAGTCTTGACTTAACCTACCCTTTTATCAACTTCCTTACCGGAAAGATTCATTCACCTTAAAAGTACATCATATGGATCTGGAGTAGAATTCATCTCCCACCATATATAGGGTTATTCAAAAAGGAGCAGATTTGAAGGTTCAAAGCTTGTAACCCTCACCTATTAGTTCCGTTCGGTGCGTGGAAATGGCGACGTGTATGTAAAAAGTGAATCCTCTGTTGATATGCAGCATACGTTCAATAAAATGCCACCTCCTCATAAACAGATTTATGATTGGCATTAGAAATTCGTAGAAGATGGTTTAGATTGTTCGTGGTTTAATTAATATATAATAAATAACCAGTCCACCATATAGTTCACTGTATTTTCTTAAATACGACGTCAAAGATACTGTTTACATAAATACATACAATCCAGCTATTGTATACAGCACTCCTTCCTCAGATAATACAGTTCTTGGTCGTCTTAAATTGAGTCGGTGAAAACTTTGCCGAAAAACTACTTCTCTGTCTCGGATGTTTGCTTTGTATAAGCAAACATCGAAATTTCTAGAACACTTCAAAACATTCCGACAGATATTTCTCGAACATTAACAATACTTAAACAATTGAAACATATTAAAAACAATCAGAATTGATACATAATCATTTACAATCATTACAAAATAGTCAGAAATGGAAATTAAATATACTGTACTTAAACAAAATTATTCACAGAAATCATTTTAAACTGTAGCAAACTGTCCTTTAGACATCGTAACTTGCATTAATACTTGGAATTACGAACATTTAAGCAATTCTCTTGGAGAATTCTGTTCTTAAACATATTGAATGGCCTTTAAATTATTTCTTTTAACAAAACAAAGTCTATATACATTTATTTACAGGAAATAGCAAAACAAACCTACCAGATTATATTCAACCAAACTCTAGCTTACTAAAATACCATTCCATTTAAGTTTAGGTTTGAGGGTTGTTACACTGGGCTCATAGGCAAAGGGGAAAGGACTTGTGACGTCGACATTTTCACGTAAACAGACAACAGAGCCGTTGGCGCCAGCTAATAGAACTAATAGGCAAGGGTTTTAAACTTTGAACCTTTCTCTCTATCCAGTGATGTATGGCACTTTTTGTATCATTCATAGTTTGTTATAAATAAAAATGCAAAATCTGCTCTTTCTTTTTGTATAACCCTACATGTTTCATTAGTTGGATGTAACTGTTCTGAATTTTCATTTTTATTTATTTTTTAAGTTTTGAACTTTTAGCTGATAGGATTGAGGGAAGTAATTTTTGGCTTCACTTTCAAATGCGGACCTGCCACCTGCGAACGATACATAGAATAGTAATGAAGATCTGTGGCGTAAGTAAGTCTCTTTGAGCTTGGACAGTGGATTCGTGTGGTGCTACTCAATACGCCGCTGGTCACTGGCAGGATTGTAGGTCCGTGTTGTGAGTGTGGAGTGCTGTTAATTAGGTCCTGTGCGCACTCACCCAATTACGCGGAAGCAAATGAGTCCTGCGGGCGGTGTTCCAGAGCCAATTTCTGCGCCGGTCGTTAATCACGCGTCCAATAGCGCCGCCCCGTGGGGGGTGGGCCGGCACAAAACACGCTTTTGCCTCTGTCTAATGAGACCATCAGCCATCGCCGCCTCCTGCGGACTGCGAGGTGTCCCACACTACATCACCACGCTCACAGGTCTATGCATCCCTGAACAGCTTTCACTGGTAACACTGCAACACAGCAGTGTCTAAGAAATACCATCGTAAGAGATACTGAAAAAACTAAAAAGTGAATACGTCTTCCAAGTAATGGGTGGCATCCCAGAATTACGATCGACATGAAATTTGTCCAGTTTGAAACGGCTAATAGAAGAAAGTAACCAAACCCGGACCTGGTTCCTAAGTCGTACCCCCCCCCCCCCTCTTATTTCGTTTGAATGGTGCTGCATTCTGGCAGCGTATATTTGAACATGTAGATATTGAAATAAATTATGTGTTTTGTAGTTTTCAGGGTTGGACAGAGACAAGTATCTTCTCTTTCAGTAATGATGAAAGTTTTTGAAGAGGTACACTAAACAGCGGTTTTATAATGTTCCAAAGGGAGAAAGTAACAATCTGTTCACTGCAGTATCTTTGGAAAATACCATTCTGTATCACTGTGCCATTTTTTTTACTGTGATATCTACACAATGTTATTTTTAAATGCTTGGAACTTCCAGATGTTAGACGCCCTAAGTAGGACCCCTCAGTGACGCCCCATAATTCATATTTATATTTCATTAATTTGTTGAAGAGAATTCAAATTCTGTTTCAGATGACCAAAACAAATAGAAACCTTGGTAAAAGAAGTGTTGAGTTTGGTCGTTGATGGAATAACTAATTAGCGGACAAACGCACCACTTTTTAGTTAGATTGTAAATTATCAAATATTAATAATGTCAGATAAGCTAAATTGTTTACCACATGGTCAAATATTAAAATAAAACTCTTTTTTTTATTCTTTTTAATTTTAATGGACTTTTCTGATAAGGGTACCGACTTTGACTACCTTTTTCTCAAAGACTGTTATTACAACCTTTTACTAAAAAAAAAAAAATGAATTTGAAGACTATGATCACATATTTACTAACTTCTCTCATGCAACCTATTTGAAAACATACCAATAAATGTATTCCATTTGAATTCAAGTAAAAGTAACTCAAATTAAAGATGAGACAGGTAAAAAACAAAATGTGGGTCCAAATTTGGTTCCTCTCCTCTACTCAAAGACTACAGTATGGAGGCCAGCACTATGGAAAAGTTCGTCAGAGAAAGCTTGAAATTGTTAAGTGTATTAGTCTTCATACTCTCACCCCCCCCCTCCCCCCGTACGACGGGGGTTGGAACGCGATTGGTAGCGTAACGAAATGGTGATTCAGTGTACGCCACAATGGACTTATAGGCCCTATTCCGCTCTTCTGAGACAAAATAATATCATTTCGTATGAAGTACTCTACGGCAGATAATTTATGAGTATTTTAATATTGATAAAAGTAAATGTAGAAAATTATTTTTAAAGTGAAAATGTCGAAGTACATTTAATAAATTGACTAGCTAGTGCAACGCAGATAGAGTTGAAGCAAATCCCATGGATTGAACAAAAACCCCGAGCGATAGAAATCTATGCGGAGCCACAGGATGGACCCAGGCGTCGAATGTCCTTAGATACATTTCATATGAAATACTCTACGTAGAATAAATTAAATTAATTTAAAGAACGTTAAAGCAAATTTAGAAAAAAGTTAATACTTTGGAATTGAAAATATCAAAGTACATGGTAAGAAAGTGGAAGCAGAGCCACCAGAGCTTAGGTAGAATTAAATGAAAAACCCCTAGAATTGCAGTGGGGTGTAGGTTTTACCAATTAAGGAAGAAATCCGAGCAAAAGAAAGTGCCTCTGAGGAAGCTGGACTGCCCACAACACTATGATACCGCGGGCTTTCTTACTTCCGTAAACCTCCTCTGAAAAACGTGTTGTAGCAGTGAAGTACTTAGTAAAAGTTTCTCTGGGGTATCTGAATAAAATGTAAGTAGCTGACAGTATTCTTTTGTGTACCTAAATAAAAACTCTAGTTTTACATCCGTGAATTTCGTCTGTAACAAGTGTTGTAGCAAGTAAGGTTTAAGGCATTATTCAACGGATGAATCACAGTTAATAGTATTTGCACACTATCACTCTGTATACGCTGCGGAGATGTTCAGGATTTAACGCAGGCTTTCGATTCACAATCTATTGATTAGGAATGGTACACCACTATCTCTGCTACCCTACTGGTCTCCCACCACAGGTTCTATCGCTGAACGCCAGGGATAGTAGTTCTACTCCTTAGCGAGAAACGGGTGCTATCAATTATGATTTGGAATGACAGTTTTATGCTTTTCAATATACCCTGCAGGTAGGTTCATTATAAACAGTGCTGTTTTTGAGTTAAGAGAAAAAAAGCTAACTCTTAAGGCATATCGCCCTGAGTTGAGCAGTGGAGTAGAGGCTTGCAATATTATAGACGTGTGTGAGCCGAATACTCACTGTCAAAGTACCGATCGAAAATGCTTTTCAGGAAGACCTTCAGACTAGAATACAGGATGGTCCACATCAATCTATCAGAGATATATCAAATATGAGGAACAATGTGCATGCATTAGTCGTAGAACAGTTTGAAGCGCTGTGCCCTGATGCTGCGTCATACGTGCAATTACGTGGCGGTTCGGACGGAGTACGTACTCAATTAGGGCTCTGGCTTCGTTAACGTGACTTAATGATGCTATCTCCCGAGGGCCCACCTGCTGGCCCATAGCCACGCGCTCGCAGCCTTCCTTTTTCCCACTTTTTGGTCGTCGTTTTCGCCCTCACCGCTCAGAACAGGGACATATGACCGCAGTTTTAAGCAGGTTCCAGCTATGTGTTCATCAGCGTATTTTCTCTCCACAATACTAGTAGGACACAGTCAGTGTAAGACTTATCACACTGATGAAAATTACATACATTTTCAAATCTTCACATAATGATTTAAAGTCCACAACTAGCTAGAAAAGTGCCTGAGGGCTCGAATCCGACATACTTACTCATTGGAATAAATACATATATATATATATCTTCTCGTGTGGCTTCTTTGGCTGGGAGATTCCCTAGGGTCTAGACGATAGGGTTGGTGGCAGAGTTTCAAGTGTCCGCGCATTTCGCCTCTGTCTTGAGCGCTATACTATATATAGCTTAAGCAACAGGAGGGAAGGTGAGATGAGGAGCGGGGCAAGGAGGAACATGACCTTGAGCCGCCAGTTGAGGGTGAACAGAGTATAACAGAGGAAAATAAGTGTTGCCGTCTGCCTGCGAAGGACGCATCTATACTGTGCGTATGAGAAATGTATTTTTGTTTATGAGGCGGAGATTGGGAACAGTCCCAGCATTCGCCTTGTTGGCTGCGTAAAACCATGGAGGAAGGAAATATATGGAGACGACGCAAGAGACCTTCACCACGCATTGAAGTGAAGCAGGGCGGAGGAGGAGTGGGGGGCATGGCCGGAGTGGAGGGGGCATGGCCGCTTCCATACAGACACGGGGAATATGTACAAAAACCTCAAGGGGACTCTAGGATAAAGGTGACGCCACAATCTGGTGATGGATTATTATATAACTCGATATGACAAATAAAAAATGAAGAATAAAAATTTTTGAAATCCTGCTTAGTTTTCGAGATATTCTGTCCCAAATGTGAAATGGTTTTGGTTGAAATTCAGAAGAAAAAATTGGTCAAAGTCAAATTTGATGATGGATTCTTATTTAAAAAGACGAGACAAATGAAAAATAAAGAATAAAAATTTTCAATATCTCACCTAGTTCTAGAGATATACTGTATCAAAAGTGAGGTGTCTTGAGTTGAAATGGAGAAGAAAAATTTCGCAAAAGTCAAATTTAATGATCGATTCTTATGTAACACGACGAGACAAATCGAAAATAAAGAATAAAATTTTTCGATATCTTGCTTAGTTTTCGGGATATACTGGGAACATCGCAATTGTTTGGAAGCGCAATATCGCCGCTGCCGCCACTGCGCATGCGCGAGCCTGCTTCACCAATTTAACCTCACTTCTCCTCCATATATTTCCTTCCTCCATGCGTAAAACCGCCTGCGTACCGCAATCTGGACAGCCGGTACGCGGGGGTGTAAACTCGTGCCTGACCTTTCGTACCTCCCTGATCTAGCGTGCGGTGGCTTAGCACACTGAGCGACACTGGCTGGTACTTTCACATAAATAACATCCTTGAATTTAGCTGCTACTGACGGAAATACTGAAATAATGCTTCATTCTGTTGTGTGAGTTGGACCTTTCTGGCAAAGTTTGAAGACTAAGTTGCGTGCAATGTAAGCTACCCAATTAAATGGAGGTGAACACCTCATTTCTTTCTCTCAGCCTCTGTCATTATGCCAAGATTTGCAGCTACGCACGCAATACTCCTCCTGAGTAATCCTTTGGAAAAAAAAAAAAAGACTTGTTATCCGAGCTTCCTCGATGGATGTTGCGGAGTTTAACAGTACTAATTTGACGCAGGTAATAGTTAGTAATAGTTTCGGGTTATGAATTGGTAATCATATTTATAATGTTTGCGTGCTCCAAATATTTGAAATTCTCGAATGATTATCGCAAAGTTACACACAAATGATGATAAAGATTCCAATAATGTATTCTGCCGATCTGAGCGGAATATATGAATTAACTGTATGATATTACTGTGTGTGGTATCATGGGTTCCTCAGTTTATTCTCAAGCTTTCCTCGTTTGCGCTGAGTAATGGGCTTGGCTATACTACCGGTTCTAACTTCAACACGCTTTTGTCGCGTTTTGCCTTAAATCTTTTTGACTGTTTTTTTTTTTATCTTTTCACTTATTTCTTATATCATCTGGTTTGTATGCTTCAACACTATTTTTCTTCAAGATCAATTATTCTGTTGTATAAATAATAAAAATAAAACGAAACAATAATCTAAACTCCATTAAAATGTTATTTTGGCTATTTTTAATTCAGAGTGATTTCGGTAAAACATAAAAACAGAAATCTAGATAAACGGGAAAGGAATTGAATAAAAAAATTTCCAAACGGAGCACCCCAACAGAAACAGAAATACGAAAAATATTGATGATATAGATTTTTCCTAGAGTTTTTGCAATGTTCCTCAGGTTCCGTTTTCAGTATATAATTGTGACAGGTATTTTAATTGTTAATTGTATCATTATCGAGGCGTAAATTGCGGACTGTTCTAGCATTAAACAAGGTAAAATTAAGATCCTCTGAAAATCCCCACATAGACAGTGATTCGAACCGGGGACCTTCTAATCTCCATTCAGCTGATTAAGAAAAACCACTATCAGGCTGCCCGTATGTTCGAGGTTCCAACCTGGTACCATTAACGCGCATGGCCAAACTTGCGGGCATTGTCACTAAAGATCATTGAATATTAACAGAAGGCCAGTTTGGTCATAAAGTCATAGTGTCATGTTGTCTGTAATGTGTCTGCCATCTTTAGTGGGCAAGCAATTTCTATTATAAGAAGCTAAGAATTTAGGTTATGTATTTGTGTGTCTGTAAAGATTCAATATTTTTTATATTACAGACCAACCATAAAGATAATTATGTATTTCGTTTTAATCTGCAGGTTAATTATTATTTGCTTTTTATTTATTTATGGTCGATCGATGTTAATGTTTTCGTTATATTCTTTGTCCATAGATGTGACTATTATTTGTGTTTTAGTAGTTGTTCAACATGTTCCCCGTTAAATTAAAAACTGAAACCAATTATAAAGAAAGGTATGATTTTCATTTAAATCTACATATTTATCAAGAAGTGAATAGTGCAATGGAACGAGGTGTAACCAAAGTATTGTTGTAATTACAATATCATGGTTATCGGCCTTATTTAATAACAATTCTATTTGGTAAGTACCGAGCGTGGTGGTGTAACGGCTAGCGTTCTGGCCTCGCATTCGGGAGGACGGTGGTTCAAATCCCCGTCCGGGAATCCAGATTTGGGTTTTCCATGGTTTCCCCAAATCACTCCAGGCAAATGCCGGGATGCTTCCTTCAAAAGGCCATGGCCGAATTCCTTCCCATCCCTTGCCCCCCATCCTTTCCCGTCTCTAAAGACCTCGCTGTTAGAGACACGTTAAGCAGATAAAAAAAAATATATATTTGGTAAGCAACAGCGAAGAATTGAAACGGCACAACATTGCGTTCAACCCATCATTTTTGACAGGCTTAGAAGTTACGAGGCGTAGTAACGAAATAAAACCTTAATACCCGCCAGTCTTTCGCAGTCACCAACGCGAATGCCGGTACGGAACTCAATCTCCACCTCATAAACTACACATCACACAAACAAATATACGTTTCATACAGAACGTAGTTACACGTTTCGCTGACAGATGGCAACACAACATTCCTCCCCGGAAGGCATCAGACTAAACCAACAGCCGGCCAAATTTCAAACACGTCACATCCTCAAAAAAAAAAAAAAAAAAATGCCAACCCTGATAGAAGGATAAATGCAAGGAAGAAGAAGAAGACTGAAATATTGTTTAATTTCATTCCAAATTGGGAAGATCCTTAAAAACTTCGTAATGGGTGTTTGAAACATTCTGTACGTTTTCATAAATATCGTAAATGAGAATAACAGTCACTACTCTCTTCTTAACGAAGTTTTTTTTTGCATAAATGCTGTATAAAATATAGCGAAGGAGTGTATCGTGTTAAGTTGTATGGGCCAGTTAATTCCAGGAACTTTGTAGTAGGCAGATGGTCGAGCGGCCTGTCTTGCGTGCGTTGCCCCGAGCGATCGCGTGTGTTGCTGGCTACCTTTTTGTGAGCTGTAGCCCATAAGCCTCACCGCCGTGCGGGCCATAAACCGCCAGCAGAACACGCGGCAAACACCGGCACAGCGGGCAAATATCGGCCCCCGACGAACAATAGAGGCTTTGTGTGTCGGCTCCTTGATTGGTGTGGCGTTTCGCAGGAGTAGCTCAAACTCTTCACGACTGTAACACCTTCAGGACCTGGTCGTAACTTTAAGTGACAGAACTGTATGAGGTATATAAGTCTTTTATTTGACGATTGTATTGTAAGGCATCCACGCGTTAAAGGTGCGGCTCTTCCCACTATTTTATGCCATCTCCGTCACTTAACTTGCTCGAAACCCGAACTTCATTGGATCCTCGCAAAAGGAGGAATAATAACCCATTCTACAGAGGTGGAAGCGGTAGTTCCTATCCTCCAGGGCATGTACTTCAACGTGGAATCCGAACCACAGAAATATTTCTTTTACCCTAGTATTCTCTCTGAATGCGAGATACTGTTTTTCTTGGGATGACTCATATCTTTTCAGTCTGCCACACTATCATCACTTATTCATATACACTTTGCACTTTTCTTGGTGTGGCTGCTTCCACTGGCCTTAAAGTGCAAGTATCGTTATTGCTCGATCATCATCGTTTAAATGCGGATGCCAATTTTTAAGTGCAGTGTACGCAGGGCACCCTCCATTAATGTTGCCACCAGTACTCGTGAATGTCTTTTTTTTTCAATCTCTTTATTTATTTGTTATTACTAAAAGATTTTACTCACTACAGAGGTTTTACTCGGAACACAGAACTATATCTTCTCAAAATATTTTTTCAAATCCTTCTGTCTTGTGTATCTTCCTCTTCTGCACTCAGATCTTCTCATTACTATTTGTACATTTTGTAGCCAGGTACACGGGTCATCCTCTTCTTCTCCTTCCTTCGACTTCCCATTCCTGTGCAAGTTTTCTCTTATTTAATCATCGGCTTATTAAATGCATACCTCATTCGATTCTATCATCTGCATACAAATGAAGGGCCCTTTTTAGACGTAACCGTGGAAAATATTGTACATAACTCTAAAGAATTACGAGGGTTATTTTTCAAATATATTCCGTGTGTGAATGAGAATTATGCGCCATCGCCTCAGTACGCATCCGTGTCTGCTCCCAGCGTGCTTTGCGCTCGTTTAGACGCCATTTACATCCGTATTGTCAGTATGTGTGCTGCGCTGTAGACATTTATAATGTTTAAGAAAATTGATTCACCCCCCGTCTGTGAGATACGAATTGTAATTCGATTCCTGAGTGGAGGAAAATTGGCAGCAGTTGAAATTTACTGTGAGATTCGTAAAGTGTCCGGTGATTATGCTATGAGTGATAGTAAAATTCGAAAGTGGATTTATTCAGATTTCGCAACATTGTTCCATTTTGTTTTCTTGATCAGGTCAACAACTTACGGGCCGATCTTCGTAGTTTTACTGAATTTCGATTTAACTTCACCCTGGCATTTTTAATAATTTTAGAACTATAAAATTTATCCCTATCTGGGACTACCAATCCATCTGGTTTTGCACTACGGCTATTCGTAATATTCTCAAATGTTTTTGTAGCTGTATGCTGAATGTATTCTGACAGCCAATGTATGCAGTGACACTGATAACCCAGTGTTCAACTGTAGTCTCGTGACCTGTCACCGGAAGTTACGTAACTCGGAAAGTAATCGGATCTTGGCTCACTGATTACACGAATAGTTGTGGCGGTGTAGTGTAGCAACTGAAGCTATTATTTTATGGCTCCTTCAGAGTCAAAGTTTTTCCAGGCAGTATGAATGATGAGCTTTGTCGCAATTTGGAAACAATTGACAGAAATTTGAAATCTCGGTTCTTTGTACGTAGATTTATTGCAAAAATGTTATCTTACAACATGGTTAAGGAGCAAATATGTAAACTTAGCAACTAGACATTTCATAAAAAAGTGTTGTTCAAACTTGTTCTGAATCATTCCTCAAATATGGGAAAAGTGAATAGCTTTTTAGGCCTCTGGTTTTCGTTGGAGGAACCATTTATAAAATTACAAGAGTTGAATTTGCTTATTATTGGTAAAATGTTTTGACTAAAAATGGTGTTCTGTTGTAAAGTGATCCTGATTCGGGAAGCTATCCAGTTCTGATATTTCGTTTTCATGTTTTTCTATAATTTTGGTGGATTTTAGAAAGGTTGTTTTACATGGAAAATGTCAGATTTTAATTCCTTTAGTAATTATTCTTCCTAAATATAATTTATAAATTCTTCTTAAATATAATTTTTGAATGATTTAAACACTGAAAACAACTTCAATTTTTAGCGTCTTGATCATTTTTGTAAAATAATTTATGTTTTTTCCATGGCTTACTTTATGTAAGCTATAAACAGAAAATGACAAATGGTCAAACCAGTGCACTTATTTTTTTTCAGTTACATATAGTCACATACATGTCGCGTACTCATCAGCCTAACCAGACATGATAACCAATTGTTGAAATTTTTCATGCACTCATTTGGATGGTTGATTCCGCATAAGCGATATCCAGTTTTATGTGAAAGTTGCCTCCCAATTTATCCTGTAGGAAAAAGCAAACACCAAGCGTGGTGGGTGAGCGGTAACTCTCTTGCCTCGTATTCGGGAGGACGTGGGTTCGAATAACCGTCCGGGCATCCAGATTTGGGTTTTACATGGTTTCCCCATATCACTTCAGGTGAATGCCGGAATGCTTCCTTAAAAAAAGGCCACGGCCGAATTCCTTGTCCCCAATCCCATCTAGCCTCTAAAGACGTCGGCAAGGCGTAAAGTGATAAGCAAACGTGTGTCCAGTAAGGTTGTTAAGTGTGCTGTGTTTGTTGTGATGCAGGTGTCGCCTGGGTGGCAGGAGCGCGCCCCTCGTTCTGTGGGCCGCGACTACGACAATCTGGTCGAGTCTGCGCCGCCCCCACAGACACCGCCCCCGCCCCCGCGGCTCTACCGGCCGCCCCCGACGCCGCCGCCTGCCGCCGTCACGGCCCTGCACGACGTCTTCATCAGTGTCAAGACGACGGGCAGCTACCACCGAGCACGGTTGCCTGTCATCCTCAAGACGTGGTTCCAGCTCGCCAAGCGACAGGTCAGTACAGCAAGCAGCACACATATGTCAACATAAACCTAAAGGAAGGAAAGAAATTTGATACGACTGTGCAGTTTATCAGAACAGACAAGCGCTTAATCATATGACGACGGTCAAATTTTCAACCTTGATGGTCACCTGCATGCTAAATCTAGAATTGGCGACGAACTTTATATCTGTTTAATTTTTACCCTGTTTATCTAGGAGTTATGTAACAATTTACCAGTTTTTAAGTGAAACTTTTTTGGGCACAGTTGGAAAAAAACTGTTAGTATTATGAGTTAAGTTCTGCGCATGCGCTCTTAACGATACTTTGATGCAAGAAGCTACAATAGTGTACGCTGTCACTTAGCTCATCTTAAACAGCGAGTATTCGCTATATCGTTTTTAGTTAATTCGCGTTACACGTTACGTTGAGTTATATATATATATATATATCATGAGTATACCTAAATTGTATCAAAAACGTTAAAACTTAATTTACATTAACACGACGCTATACCAAGGGCGTATCCAGGATCAGAACTGCGGGGGGGGGGGGGGGTAACTCGTATTTTTTTTGGAGGAAGTGGGGTGGGGGACTTAAAAATGTCGATTTCTTACAAAATAAAAAACTCAAACCTATTGAGGAAACTATTTTTATTATTGATTAACATAGTAATCCAAGGACCTACTATGCAGTTAATCAAGATCGTAACTCAATTATAGTTTTTTATGTAAACATTAATCATCTCGGATTCTCAGAATAATTTTTAGTAATTTCCTTTGTTAATATCTCACGGTGTACTTTCTAGAAATTTCGATGCGCACTCATCGGGCATAGTCCACTCATCGGGCATAGTCCAGTCGATCTTTCCTCTCCCATAGTGCTCCTGAGCCAGTTCTTCACTCGTCGAAGCGTACTGAAGAGAACTTGATTTTTCTTGTAGGGGGGGGGGGGGGGCAGCAGCCCTGCCCCTCGCTGGGTACGCCCATGCGCTATACGGTGTATTTACATCCGCAGGAGTCGCCATTATTACACGCATTAGTATTCCTAGTTGTTTTTTGTTTATTTATATCCGTTTCATATGTTTACGAGAATAACTTGGATAAAGTTCCTATTTATTGTAGATATGCAATAAAGAAGTATCATTCGTCCAATTGAATGCGAAAGAAACTTCAAAAACATCAAAAAATATACATGGAAGTACATCCTGATAAACACACCAAGGTTTTTTTGTTGTTTTTTTTGTTGTTTTTTTTTTGGGGGGGGGTCTCGTTGACATCGGGGTCATTGGAGCCGGGAAGGGATGGGGAGGATGAATGGGAAGGGATTTTTCCGTGGCTTTTTTAATGAAACATGAGGTGATTTCCGGGAACAGTGGAGAACCTAAATCTGGATAACTGGACGGAGAATTGAATTCGCATCTTCCGGAATGCCAGGGCCTAACGTTAACTGGATCAGTAGTAAATTTTATGCCAAATTACATTTTAGATATGCTAGTTTCGATATTTTATTTTTATAGGAATGTCGATATTTTATTTCCTTCGCTTTATTATTTTAGCCATGCGGAATAATTAATTTGCTGGATCATTATTAGAACGAATTTTACTAGGTGACGTTTTATGACGAAGTTATCTTTTGCATTTATTACAAGAGATTGTCATTTGCATGAAAAGTTTGTGCGAGGTGACAATAACGATGCCACACTCGTTAATATTTCACTTTTCGTAGCACAAAATTCCTATACATTATTAAAAAGTAGTAGTGAAGCACTATTACCTTTTTTCTAATGTTATTGGGTTTTCTTCTGAAGAAATAAGGAAAGTTGACGGAGATCTTGGTGGAAGAAAACAGTTATTTTTATCCCAATTTTAAGCGACAAGAAACAACTTCTCTGTTAGCTCAAAGTTATAGACATACTTTTACTTCCTTCCTTATATGGTTATCACTTCTTTTTTCGATTTTAATATTCAGGAATACGTTAGCATCGAATGAAAAATTGATGAAATTACTTTTTGGAATGAATTAAACACGTCAGACTACTATGTTTCTCAAAATTCATACCTTCATAAAAACAGGATATTGCATTTCAACGTTAACATTTTTTCTTGCTACTATTTTACTGTCTCGTCCTGAAGAAGAAAGTTAATGGTTTTCTTTAGTTCCCCAATTAGCACCAGTTCCAAAGATATCACTGCCGACAAACCTCAGGCCATAAACGATTATCATTGGCGGCGCTATCGAGCCACTTTCAGTGGAGTTCCACGCAACACGCATTTGCCATCATTTCCATTACAAGAGACCGAAAGATTACCTTTGGTCCTAATTAATCCAATATCCACTCGTTAAAATCGATATTATAGAACTGATGATGCCGTAAAACTTGGTAGAAATCGAAAGACCACTGAGCAGGGACAGGGGATAGCTTACGGTTTGTGCAGCCAGCAACAGGCCAGCCGCTATCTGCATTATAATCGGCCTATTGAGACGGGCCGGGAGGAGCCGTGCCTGTTTATCGACCTCCAACGCCCTCTGAGCGACCCACTCACTACCTGTTCTCAAACCTTCCCTGCCCCGTCTGCCCACTCTTCATTGTGCCTCTACACGTGTGTGATACGGCCGTTGTGAAAGGTCTGCCGAGCGTTGCTTCAGCCACCCTATATCCTGTCTGACTAAATGGCTAAACAGATTCAGTAGACAGTAGTTCGTCTTTGTTGATAGTCTATATTTCAAACATGTTTTATATTAGTAGGGGCTATTCACGGTGACCCCTGCTTCAGCAGATAATGTGATAAACTAAATGGCTTTTTGGATGAAAAATCTTGATCTAGAGTAATATTGGCTTTCTAACTTCTAGTTAATGAAAATCTAAAAAATCAAATAAAATAAAAAATCTATAAAATTCTGAGATAAAGGATATTACAGTTTTTTGTCATCTTCCGTAACTCGGTGATCCTCTCCTTCTGTCTTTTTTTTTTTTTTTTTTGCTTAGGGCTATACGACTCGTCGATAGCATGGTCATTAGAGACGGGAAAAGACTGTGGGCAAAAAGGGGAAGGAATTTTATATGGCCTTTTAAATGAATCATCCCGGTTTTCGTCTGGAGTGATATACGGAAACAATGGAAAACCTAAATCTGGATGGCCTAACAGAGATTCAAACTCACGTCTTCGCGAATGTCAGGCCCGAGCGTTACCGTTCACCCATCAGGTCTATTTTTGGTTTGTTTAAAAGAATTTTCAAATAAAATGTCGGGCGTGGGGGGAGGGGGGAATGAAAGATAGGAAACTATGTGTTTACAAGGTGGTATGTCATAAATGTGCAGTTATATTTAACATCAAGCAATTTTTCCTTCCAATTTTTACTTGGATGTGATAGCCAACGTTCATTAAAGTTATAATTTGAGTATCTAGTGCAGCTTCATAATTTGGAGTCCATTTTTTTCTTAATTCAGTGCACTGTTAAGCATGAATTACACATGCTTCCTGCTAGTTTGGAACAACTTCCCTCTAACAGCATGGAGCGTACGTGAGACCAGTAATTAAAACGCGCTCTCCGAAATCACGGGTTGTAAAACCTGAGTAATGGGGCAGGTATTTTCGAGCGGCAGTGAAGTGTGGAAGTTGTTAAGTAACAGAAGTCGCAGAGCTTTCTAGATCTCGTATCAAGCGCTGAAATCAAAACATGTTTCTCAGAACTTGCTGCATTCAAAGCTGCGATATCTGTAATTTCGAAGGGCGCCTCGGAATATATTAATGGCGAGATAAGCACCAAAACCAAGTTGAAATCGAGGCTGTTGAGATCTCACTAGTGCTCTATTAGTGGTGAGTGGAAGAATAAATGGCAACAGAACACTCAGATAAAAAGATGCGCACCAAAAAAACATTGAAATTGATATACTAAGACTATTAGAAGCGTTATTAAAAGCATTTTGCGTTAAAAATAATTAGGCTGTTGGAGAGAAATTCTGATTTAAGAGTCTTTAGTTTTCTATGCATTCCGCTGACCAATTTTCTCTTTAGTAAACTAATACCTGACAGTTATATCAAACTGTTTCCTCTCTCCTATCTCATGACTGCGCATTACAGTTGCGTGCAGTATCATATTTGTTCTCTACTGTCGTAAACTTATCTACGAGGGAGGTCTGAAAAGTTTCCGACCTCAACGTGAAGATGGCAGCACTCGTAAACAAAAGCTAGTGAATTTCGTTGTTTATCTGTTGACAGTTACTCACCAAAGTTTCAGCCATTTTAGACGCGCAGTTGCTATGTAACAATCGTTTGAGTGAGTTGATGTGAGTGTTTTTTTTTAAAAATGGACATAATTGAGTATCGAGCTGTCATTAAATATTTGTTTTTGAAAGGCAATACGCCTACGCAAATCAAAGATGAGTTGCATTCTGTGTATGGGGACTCTCCACCATCACTTAACACAGTGAAATTCTGGGCAGCTGAATTTTCAACGTGGCCGTAAGAGCTTGGGAGACGATGAAGGTTCGGGACGTCAAAAACTGCTACTACCGACGAAAACATCGCCAAAGATCACCAATTGGTGCTAGAAGACCGCCGAATTAAAGTGAGAGAGATAGCAGAAGTTATGAACATTTCAAAAGAACGTGTTTGTTACATATTAAATCAACATTTAGGTATGAGAAAGCTGTCCGCGCGTTGGGCCCCCGTTTGCTCCCATTAGACCAAAAACGTGTTTGAATGAACATTTCCAACGCTCTGTTGGCTCAGTTTAGGCGCAATAAATCCGAGTTTTGGCGCCGATTAATTACTGAAGATGAAACTTGGATACACCATTATACGCCTGAAACAAAAATACAGTCCAAATAGTGGACTGCAAAGGGGTAACCGGCTCCAAAAAAAGCAAAATCTGTTTTTTCGGCTGGGAAAGTGCTGGCGACTGTTTTTTTGGATAGTTATGGAGTTATTTTAATCGATTACCTTCAAAAAGGAAAAACCATTACAGGAGCATACTACGCATCAATACTTGACAAGCTGAAGGCAGAACTTGCGGATAAACGGCAACATTTGCAGAAAAAGAAAATCCTGTTTCACCAAGACAACGCACCGTCTCACACCTCAGCGGTTGCCATGGCGAAAATTCACGAATTACGGTTTGAACTGCTTGACCATCCGCCTTACTCACCAGATCTAGCCCCAAGCGACTTCTTTTTGTTCCCTCATCTAAAAATTGCGCTCGGAGGACAGAGATTTTCGTCAAATGAAGAGGCAATTACCTTCGTGAACAATTATTTTGCAGAAAAAAACGCCGAGTACTATTTGGACAGGTTACAGAGATGGGAGCATCACTGGGAAAAGTGTTTAGAGCTTCAAGGAGACTATGTTGAAAAATAAAAAATAAAATTCAGAAATAATGTCTTGTATCTTTGTTAGGTCGAAAACTTTTCAGACCACCCTCGTAGTAGTTAAAGATGTATGTTGCCAGCTTTTCATTACGATAATTCAACTCAATAGCTGAGAACTTAAATAACAGTTCCGTGATTTCTCATTTTTCAATGATTTTAGTAAATCAGTGCAACCAACTTTACATTCCATTTTGGTCGAGGGTGTTTAGGCAAACAGAGAGGCAAAACATGTGCGAGTTCAAAGTTCAGTTCAGATGTACCGACCATACAGGATACAGTTTAGGTGGTTTTTCACAGTCTTCAAGGCAACTATGGAGGCGGTCTTTATTTTCTGCCTCGAAACCATACGCTACGTAAACAGAATAACACAAAACACATTTTATTAAAGTACGTTGGTACTAATGTGACAACTCTGAATTTGGTCCCTTAGTTAAGAGCATATCTTCTGGGAAATCTGCGTGGTATATAGAAATATAAAGGAAATAAAATTTCACAATCTTAGCTTAATGGAAATAATGGAAGTTTCCCTTCCGGATTCTCCACAAAATCATTAGGTCGACGATATTTGGATTTTAGAATAAACCCAGTATTCTTATTGCCATTGTGCATTCCATTCTCGACCAGCGGCCAAATTCCAAATCCGTCCTGATCCGATTAGTTTTAATTCATTTACCAAACCTGCGCCAGGAGCGGCGTTAGGGGAGGGGGCGGGCATGACGCCTAGCTAAGTAGAAATAAAACGTAATCTGCATCTATGATTTTGAACATTTTTGCATTAAAACTTTATGACTTTATACAAAAACCAAAGTGGAAAATAAAAAACTTTTTTCGGGAGGGGATGGGGATGGAGAATTAAGAACGCTTACCCGCTGCTTGAAAATCGTAGCATCGTCCCTGACCTGCACAGGATATCATTGACGAATCAGGTTCTAAGCTAAGGCAAGAATCGAATCTCGCCAAAGTAGTAAACGGAACTAGGCAGTTAAGGAATGAACTACCAGCAGATTATTGGTAGACTACAATCGAATATAGTTTCAAAATGTCGGATTGGATCGTTTAAAACATATGGCTAGGTTCAGAGGGAGAAAAGTCGAGGCGAGTACTAAAGTCAGAACCAGCAGCCAAGACTTTCACCGCAGTGCTGGGCTCTGCGTAACAACCGACTACAGTTTTGGACTCCGCAAGAACAAAGACGCCTTGTGGTTTTAGCACGTTTGCCCTACTTACCTGGATATGTCACGAGAAGACTGTCAACTGTGCTCAACGTACTCTTACAATGCTTATCGTCTCTTTACACTGCTTGAAAATAAAGAGTGTATGATATCTCTACTCATCGAATATTTAATAACGTCTCTCCAGGCGGATTTTGTTCCGAATTTCTCACCATCCTGACGGGTGAGCTGTAACGTTAGGAGAACGTGAGTTGAAATCAGCGTCTGGCTAGCCAAATTTCGGTTTTTCATTATTTGTCGAAATCATTCCAGGTGAATGTTGGAGTGTTTCTTTGAAAAGGCCATGGACGAATTCCTTCCGACTTCTTGTCTTACAAAAAAAAAAAAATCTAATTTTCCGCGTGTTTGCATACATACACTATGAAATGAAACATTATGAATTTTCGAGGATATTAAAACAAAAATGACATGAGTAATGCCAGTTCAGTCATCTTGTTTCGGCGATATACATAAAGCTACGGAATACAGAACGATGCTTGCCGGGTCTAGCGTAGAGTATAGGCGTTTTTAAGAAAAGTGTTCTGTACATTCTATTATGTCTAGTTTAATATCTGGACGTTGTGAATCATTTTCCCCAATTGCTGATAATATTGATAAATAAATAACGCCCAAGCAATTGAATGTTTGAGCATTTATTGAACTCACGAACGCGTTTCACTTCTTTTGAAGAAGCATCTTCAACGGGTTCTCTTGGTAATTACGTACAAATGTTACAAATTGGTTTTGTTGTTGTGTTTTGTGCAGTGGAATTATTATCTAAATTATAATCTACCTTCATGACCGAAAAATGTAAGTAGATCATAATTTAGATAATAATTCCACTGTACAAAACACAACAACAAAACCAATTTGTAACAATTGTACCAGGAGAACCCGATGAAGATGCGTCTTCGAAAGAAGCGAAACACATTCGGGAGTTCAATAAATGCTCAAACATTCAATTGCTTTGGCGTTATTTATTTATCAATATGTCTAATTTGTTTCTAAATCACAAAATGAAGGAATCTAAGTTTGAACGGTAATCATCACCCCATTGCATCTGGCTTTATAGTCCCAGTAGCAAATTGCCAATAAAAAAAGAATAGTATTCTTGTTAGGAGCAATGTCGTTACCTCCTAGCTGCGGAGCATCCAGCAGTGGGTGACGTGCCTCGTACGCCCACCGGACTTCATGTGGCCTTCCTGCTCCATCGACCGCGAAATCCGAGAGCTCGGCAACCCGATGCCGGCTGCGGTCGCCTGCAAGTCCGTCCACTATGATTTCATGTACCACTGGGCCAGCCGTGGATCACTTGCATACTTCCTACACTGTACTTAACCTGAGCTTTAATTCAGGCACCACACAGTAGAACTCTTTAATGTCTGTATGAACCGAGGGATTCTTGAATATCTGCCGTCCAGCTAAAAGCCTGTTATGGTGATTTCTCCCCATAAAATGTCTGCGATACTGCTATAGACAAACTAGAAGTACATTATGCAAGACAACACCGACATTAATTTCTTTTTTAATTTCACATGATACCAGTTTCATATTTAGTCTACCATCCCCCTGATACCTGCAATGCTAATTGTGGACAGTTCCTGTCCACTATTTTTTTTTATAGAAGCTTTATATGATACAGAGACATTTGCTGCTTTGTTGTAAGATTATTTTCTTGAGGCTGTGGTGTTCGCAATTGTGCTATATAATCTGTGTTCCTAGGAATCATATGTGAGACGATGCGCCAGATGCTGGAGGATTTGCTTCGATTCTTAGCCCTACTCCCAAATTCTATTTGCCAGAGTTTTACTCAATCGGATCACTTCTGTCACAACTGACGGTGCACTCTGTAACAGCCACCCCACACGCTTATCATGCAGAGCTCGATAAGTCGTGAGGCCTGTATGAAGACCTGAAGTGCACAGCTTCTCTCAGCCAAACACCACCCAGTACAGTTCGACATACTTTAATCATCTCGCACTTCAATTCCTTTTCGTCGTCTTTACATCTGAACCGGCCGCCTGACAGACAGACAAAACAACAGTGCTTCCGCATTACAAGGCACAGTAATAATGTTCTGCTACTATTATTTTCTGAGTAGAATACAGAAGACTTGATTTTTCTCGTACAGTGATTGTGCCTACTTAATAACGCACGCACGAGATAATGCCTGTAAACATCAGTGCGGTTCTTTTTTTTGTGTTTTTTTTGTTTCTTTGCTTAAGGGTGCATCGACGACGGGGTCATTAGCGCCCAATGCAGTTCTTCAAACATTTTCTAGTACCCATGTCCGTACGGGTGTACTGTGTTTTTAAAGAGTGTGTTACCCCTCCACTGCACCTCTTGTGGTACTGTTAACTTGTGGTTTGCGCTCGCCTTCCCCAGTGTGAAGTGTTTGTAATCATTACAGTTCTGTGTATCTCACTGTAATGTGGTGTGAGAATAAAGGAGAGACACGGCGAAGCCTCCTAAGAAAAACAAGATGGCCGCCAAGTTTTAAGTCTCCGTCTGATCGACTGTATGCCATAAAAAGTCAGTTTTTATGCCCTTACCCCACACTCGATACCGAGAGGCTTCAGATTTAATTTAAATGTATGATTTATAATATTATCATTAGGAATTGTCTACCACAATCCTGCCGTACTATTGAAGTGGTATAACGTATCTCCACAATGTTTGTTTAAAGAAAATAATAGTAGGATCATCGATGTATAGAAATGAAACCATTTTGTATATATGCACTTTTTCGGTGGTATTTGAAATCACAGACCAACTGATAGATAGGATCCCTTAAAAACTACGGCGCGTCTACTACTTCATCGTACCGACTCTGAGTCGACGAGCTCCGAGACATATAGAAGACGCATCTTCCGAAGCCTCGTGCTCCTCAGTAATTTGTGTCCCGAGAGACTTGCATGTCGGATGATTAATTACGACTAGACTCGGTCGCTGCACTGATAGGAAGGCGGCATGCGGGCAGCGCGGCGCCTAATAAGGCAGCTGCAGCTGCAGTCCTCCAGATTGTATCAGACAGCAAGTGGCCAGCTCGACGGGCTGCCGCTATTAAGGGGTCTACCTGCGCGCCGTTCCTTCTCACTGATTTATCTTGAATCTCACAAACCTGCGTTCTTTCTGGCACATAGACGTCATACGGACGCGATATAAAACCAGAAAGTGACTAATATCACACCTTAGCTGCAGTGAGGAAGAGATAAGTGGACGAAGTGAAATTCCGTAAGCGATAAAGTGCAAGCGTCAGGGCGGTCGCTTTGTATTACTTCCTCCGTTTCAAAGACACGCTTAGTCGGAGAATGAATTTTTTTTTAATGCTTGTGTTATTATGATCACAATCAAGTGATACTCTCAACGAAAGCGGCAATAAAATAACCAACCCAACATCTCCTTTCCTTATAATATTTTTCTGGAAACAATTTTTCGGAACTTTGATAGCAGTTTTGCCGCTAGACTAATGCGCTTCCACACTGTAACAGAATTACAATAAGCTTGCGTATAATTCCTGTCACTACCATACCAGTGATCATGATTATGTTTTTTAAAACCTGCAGTCATCTGGTGGAAACACAGGATTCACAACCATTTTTGATACTAAAAGAGATTTTACATAAATAGAGTGAAAGGATTAGCTGATAAGCAAAACTACTTACTTAAAAAATAAACTGTTTCACAAAAAATTATGTCCGGAACGTAACTGAAATCAATGTTATTCGTTGCTGAAACTTTATTCCGGGTTTTATTTTTATTTTTTATTTTTTTAAACTGATTTACGTCTCTCAACAGTGAGGTCTTTAGAGACGGGAAAGAATGGGGGGCAAGGAATGGGAAGGAATTTGGCCATGGCCTTTTTAAGGCAGCATCCCGTCATTTGCCTGGAGTGATTTGGGAAACCATGGAAAACCCAAATCTGGATGCCCGGACGGGGATTCGAACCACCGTCCTCCCGAATGCGAGGCCGAAACGCTAACCGTTACACCACCATTCTCGCTCCGCGTTTTCTAGCAATGTGAGATGCTTGTTATCGGAATTATGAAGAGATCTTTTCCCAAACTGTCAATACTTTCGGAAATGCAGCAACAATTCTCTAACACTTGTTGGCGTTACTTCCCCGTATATTTTTTTCGTTGAGCTTTATGGATCGTTGACGTCAAGGTCATTAGAGCTGGGAGAGGGGGGAAGGAATTTGACGTTGGTTTTTTACAGGAACGATCCCCGTGTTCACCCGAAGAATTTTCGGGAAACCATAGAAAACCGAAATTTTGATGACCGGACGGGGAATTGAACCCGCGTTCTCCCGACCGCCAGATCCGAACTTAATAGCTCACCCACCAGCCTCGGATTTTTACCACCAATACAGGATGTTTGGCTGTATTGTTTCAAGCAAAATACAGCTTCAGAGGTCTCAAGTCGGTTACAAAAATTATGACGTTACCTTGTAAATTCTTGAATTTTTAAACTTTAAGAAAGCGTATTCAGCTAGATACCTTCTGTTTATATGTTTTAATTTGTATAAGAACTTTTCTGGAATTTCATTAATTCAAATAAAATTCGGCAATAGCATATGCGTAACAAATGTGAATAAAAGTGATAGCTATCTTCCACGAGATTAAAGAAAAAGAATGTAGAGATGGCGTATGACATTATTTATTGAAAACGATAACTTGATATTAAACTATGAATTTAAAGAAGTTTTGTGATATATCTTTGTATTAATCTATGTATGATTTGTTTTTTTGACTCAGTGATATTTTTTATGAATCCGCTAAGGCAGAGTCTATTTCATTTATTAACAAAATATAAAATTACCCCACAGATGTTGTTCGTAGTCGTTGGTCAGGAGAACTATGTGCGTGCCTTTCGTGAATAACAAAAAATAAAAAACTCGATCTTTAATCATACTAGCATTATCTGATAACAATGTTAACATGAAGTGTGTTGTAAAGAATGTATAAATCTTTTTATGCATAATTAATTCGTACTCGGACAACTGAGCAAAGGCAAAAATTAGAAGGAGTTCGATTGCATTTTCCAGAACAGGAATAAACAGTGAGATGGAGACAACAGAAAAGTTCTCGTAAGTTCATATTTAAAACTGACTCAAGGGATTTTAACGAAATAGGTTGAGACTAATGGTGTAAGGTACGGGAAGGGGATCTAGCTTGAAGGTTGTGATTGTGAAAACTCATTTTGGAAATTAAAACCACGGGTAATATCAAGATGGGGATGCCGCTGCGGCCTCGCGTAGTAAACACACAGATCACGTGGTATATATGACATCATTGTGACGTATTCAGTCTGCACGTACCAACACAGTAATAGCTATAGATATGATCTGAAAATTGGGTATCTGCAATATCGTGCGTTATGGTTACTTTTCACTTTGGTCCAGGCTGCATTACGACCGAAACGCATATTTATAAAATATGATTTCGTCAATCATCATTTGAGTTTATGTTGTAATGCAGCCTGGACCATACGTCACAATGATGTCATATATACCATGTGATCTGTGCGTTTACTACACGAGGCCGCAGCGGTATCTCCATCTTCATATTACCCAAAACTACTACGAATTCAATATTTTAATTTTTAATGCAGGTCAGGTTCATCTTATAGTCCGGATTAATAGAAAATATTGAACTTCTAAATGCTGAAGTTGTGGCAATTATACAATTCCTTACACTTAACTTGTTTGTAACTGTCGGATTACATGGTGATAAAACTAATATTTGGAAGTGGCCGATTTTTTTCCTAATAAGTATATACCGGTTGTTTTTCGTCGGAATTGTTGTTCTGTGTGTTACATTGGATTTACAGAACATTAAAACAGGTTCAGCTCTTAAGACTTTGCGCTGCAGCCATTTCTGTAACAAGATACTGAAGAGTGATAACTGTCATTTGTCACCATCTTGTGATCGTAAGAAATATGCTGGATGAATATCAAATCTCTGGGATTATGACTTGCATCCAAATCCGTCGATTCTGGTTTTGTATATAGCGGATCAAACAGTTACCAAGGAGGACGATTGCTGCTGTAGATATGTATCCTAACCTGGAATTCACTTAAAATCCTTCTCGCAGGTTCTTAAACGAAATAAAAACTGGACTACTTCAGGCAAGACCTGTATTTTTTATTGCGAGTCAGCTTTGTGTAAAAACTGGTTTACGACTTCTTGTTATAAAAGCCGTTCTGTAACTTTTATAACCCTTCAATGTAAAATATCTGGCCCATTCTGACTTTTAAGAGCTCCTGGGGAGTACTGAACTCGTTTGCTGCCGTTTTGACACGTGCAAGGACGGAACGACGACTAAAAAACTTACAAAACTCTCGACTGTAAGCTCTCGGCCCTTGGATCGAGTGTGAGATATCATCTTGGGGAAAGATCCCTGGAACAACTGTACATTCATTTAGAGTTCAGCTTAATCTCGGACAGTCAAGTAGACCAAAAACTTAAGTTAATCCTGGTTAATGGAGGCATACTAAGTAGGTATGTTAGACGTAGGACAGCCAGTTTCTTTCCTATGAGACCAACAGTTAAAGGTGGAATTCAAATCACAAGAATTATTATTATTTTAATTTTTTTTTCTTATGGCTTTATGCCTCGTCGACGTCGAGGTCATTAGAAAATAGAAAGGACTGGATACAAGGTACGGGAAGGAATTCGGTCATGGTCTTTTGAAGGAAGCATCTCGGAATTCACCTGGAGTGATTTGGCAAGACCATGGAAAACTCAAATCTGGATACCCGATACCCGGACGGGGATACGAATTCGTGTCCCCCCGAATGCGAGGGCAGAGCGTTACCGGAATCGAAAAGAGTTTCGCCACAGTACATATGAACAAAGAAAAACACGTAAAAATTCCTTGCCATGCCAAGATTTAAGACAGGAACACTGAATGGGGAAGCGATAGCCATATCCACTGGGTTACCAGATCTTGTCTGTTGAAAGGGTTTTAAATTGTAGCACCTTTCATAGCTGTCGTAGTTTCCCTGACGTCGGAAGTGTAAGTAAGTGTGGCGTGTAACAATCAGAACCTTGAAAGTTCTTGGCTTCTTATTGCAGGCAGAACTGACTTTTCCTGAGGCCAAGTGCAGTAGACCTAACGCGGAAATATCACTACCAACAGGATACTAGGTAAACTTTCGACGCTAAGTCACACTATATTCGCTATACTAATACCGTAGTTAAAATAAATGATGGTATCTTTAGATTCACCAAAAGCGTGTACAATGTGGAATTTAAGTACCTAACTCGTACTTGACAGTATTTTTCTCTTTTTTTGATTCGGGATTTTATTTACTTGCTGCATTAACTTGACACCTGTTTTGATTATGATGTCAAGTAAGATAATTTGAAGACTTGTTACGTTGGAAATAAGCGCAGGAGCAATGGTTGTTAGTGTCTAGCCACTGGTTGGGTTTGCAACACAGGATTCTTGATTTTATTCTCCTTTCCTACAAACTTTCTGTTAACACTTAGGTCCAGTCTCTTCTCTTTTCTGTGCACTCTCGCCATTGCTTTCAGTCATCTATCCCTTTACCATTTTATTCATCTGTATGGTTTCACTTGTATCCCCATTTCATGTATATTTCTTGGTGTTTGTCCTACCTCATTCTCTTCTGTGATTCTTATGCTTTGTAGCGTATACCATCTCCTGCAAAGGATTCTTGCTTTCCTGTTCCTCTAACTTCTGATTTCTTATCTTCTGTCATTAACTGTTACTTATTTTCTTCGTCTGAGAAATTCTACTGCGGTTGACTGTGTTTTGCTGTTTCTTCACTGTCCATGTTTTGAAATCATTAATAAGACTAAGAACATTATACACCCGATATAAGAGCAGTAAAGGAATTGAAAAGTGTTTTCTGTTTAAATCTTACGACGCAACAGTCATTATACTTATTCAGAAAAACTAACGATTCTCTGATGCTGATTCATTAGCAGCTCCAGAAGAAAGGTATATATACCTTCTATATTCACATCACAATGGCAGTTGATCCTAACGGTCAGTTTTCTCACATGGAAAAGTGTAACATGGGATCGAACAAATTTACTATCCCAAGTACGAGCCGTATAACCGAGCATGGTGGGTGAGTGGTAACGTTCTATCCTCTCATTCCGGAGCATGTAGTCTAGAATTTCCGTCCAGTTTTTTATTTATTTATTTATTTATTTACGCCTCGCCGACGGCTAAGGTCATTAGAGGCGGGTTGGGACTGGGGCAAGGAACGGGAATGAATTCTGCCATGGCCTTTTTGAAGGAAGCATCCCGGCATTCGCCTGGAGTGATTTGGGGAAACCATGGAAAACCCAAATCTGGATGCCTGGACGGGGATTCGAACCCGCGTCCTCCCGAATGCGAGGGCAGAGCACTATTCCCTCACCCACCACGTTCGGTCCGTCCAGTTGTCCAGGTTTCAATTATTCCAGCTGAATACTGGGATGGTTCCTCCAAAAGGCCATAGCTGCATTTCTTCCCTTTCCTTTTCCCCAGTCAATTCACGCCTTTAATGACGTCGACGAGGCGAAAAGCCTAAGGAAAAAGAATTATTGTCGCATTAATTGTATGCTCCTGTTTGCTATCTGATCCTGAAATATTACAGCACGTAAAGTTATTAATCATATATCAGTGACAAATTTAGACTAGTTCTCTGGAAAATATGAGCAAACTTACTCTAATTTTGCCGACATAATTACCCAACACAGAATGGCATCGATTATTTCAATAAAATCGTCCCAGGTTCTCTCTTATTGTATTGAGCGGTCTGGTGGCTCAGTGGGTAAGGCGCTTGCTTTCAGAAGTTCTTGGTACTGTCCCGGGTTCAGTCTATGTAAGCCACGCCATGACATTCCGTATTTCTGGTTTATCGTTAAACTGTAGTTCCAACCACGACAGAGGCGGAATGCGTGCCAAACCGAAACTCTGCCACGCAGGCGGCCGAATGGTTCTTTGTGATCTCCCGGCCAACAACGCTATTCGCATATTCTTTACTGTAGATTCCAGTGATTACTCCCCGGTCTAGATGCAGACTGTAGACTTGATGCTGGGCTCTGTCTTGTAGATAGAAGTATTGTAAGGGGCAAAATGGTTTGATTACTGATTGGCTATGTATGTGGGCGTTTAGTGAACTAACCTGAAGGATTTCAAACTACTCTCTTCGTCTTCTGTCTTCTGCGACTGTCTAATGTAACCTATCATCTTGATGCTTTTTCATCCTTCTTGTCTTGAAGTCTATGTAATATTACTATTGTCAGACTAACACAATCCTTATTTCTGGTACGGAGCCGTTGATTACAATAATTAGTACTTTTGGCATGATAAGTGCAAGTGGAGACGACAACTAATTCTGGCAATGATCGAAGTCATCTAACTGGTAAAATCTCGATTAATAGATCACTAACAGTTGCATAATACAAACAATAAGTGACTGCTACAAGGACGAGTTCCCAACTAGCGTCAATTCTGTCCACGTTCCCATAGTTATAAGATGGATAAAAGCTATTAGTCTCTGGCTGGAAATGATATTCTGGGTGAGAGCGGCTAAAGATGTTATGTAACCCATGAGTGTCGCTATATTGAATGCGAGTCTTGGTTGTAAAGCTCTGAGGAAGACTTGTATTGCCGTCACTGATCGGCATTTCGTGTTCAGCATATCAGCAGTTTGATGAACAATAACCACTGCCGACACTGAAGTTGTCCCGATGTATAACTTAATGTCTAAGGGTCTGAATATTAATCCAAAATTCCAATATTTCCACTAAGAATAATAAAGTCAATCTCAACATTTATAGTATTTTCTTTTCGTGTGCGGTGCAATTCTTGATTATATGGGGATAGGATCTAGGTCCCTTTGATGTTTCATCGATACAGAATTCTGTTTGACAGAATTCTTCTCTGATGACAGTATTTTGTCTAGTGTGCGACTGTAGTAGGACTAGAACATATTTTAAGTAGTAGGTTGGAACAATATCTTCTGCTGCCGCTGAGTAATTTCTATTCTCTGTAGCTCTTTTATCCGGTTAATCCCGATGACATTAGTCAAGGAAGAAACGAAGATTATAGTCCACATGAGACTTTTCTCAAGCACGTCGACTGAGGGCCACTACACGTTGCTGCCGCATTGGGATACAGCTCGGTAGGATGCACCGTGGCTGCCGGGTGCGAGCTTCTGCGGTTGCAGTGGCGTGCAAGAAGTAGAGCAGCGGCGTCGCCCGGTTCCGGACCACCGGACGCCTGCCACAAGTAGTGGCGAGAGGCGGCGGCCAGCGCACAGTGCAAAAAGTTACCCGCCGCCTGCAAGTCGCGCGGTTGGCAGCAGACCAGACAGTGCGGGACACGTCATAACTTCATTCCGCTTTGTTCGTACTGCTCACTGCGAACGGATTAGCAACGTACCTATCAAGCAGATCAACTTGACAACGACAGTATGCAAAAACTTGTAGTTTTTATGTGAATGATACTTATAAAGAGAAATTATATGGCATTTACAATCTGAGTCAATTCTTCTTCTGATACCATGTTAGAATTCGGGCGTAGGCGACTCCCACGCTGGGTGTACCCCACCATGGGAGCTCTGTTGGGGAGACGCACTTGGGATGATTTTACTTCGTATGTGTTATTCTGGGTGTGGATTACTGTGACAGTGTGGTATTGCATGAAATGGGAGATGGTGAAGCCCGGTGCCGCCATATTCAGACCTATCCTTCCGAAAGACACCGGGTAGACAGCCAATGGGGCGTCCATTAATTACGTGAGATTTTTCAGGTATTCCGGACCCCCCTCCCCCCGACCCCCCAGCCCCTGGTGAGATTTGGTCGGATCCCCCTAAAGCTGGGTTCCCACGGCGCGTCCCTCGGCCCCTGTTAGGATACGCCTCTCATCTTTGCCGCATAAGCTAGCAGGTACGATGCGTTTCGACCCACCGCCAGGTGGTAGAAGATGAAAGGCGCGTCCTGCCTACCACGCGCCGTAGGAACGGACCTTAAGAGCTCTCCTGCTTCCGAGTGCGGTTAAAGTCGGTAACCGCGTCGTTTCTAGACCTTAACCCCTCCCCCCCCCCTAAAGTCGACATCCGCGTCGTTTGTGGTCTCTCTCTCCCTTTTTTTTTAGGTTCTTCCTTGAAGAATTTCAAAAGCTCACGTGAGATTTACGTGAAATTTCGCAGAACCTCCCCCCCCTCCCCTCCTTCTATTTCACCACACGTAATTAATGGACGCCCCCCAAGCTTTACGTCCCCGGACGAATATCCATCAACAATGTCGTATTCCCTCACTCCATACATACTCGTACTGCCTAGAGGTTTGGAATTTAACGCGGCACCTTGTCGCACAATCTGTTGGTTAGGAACTGCCCACCACCAACTCTCCTACCGTGCCAGCCAAATCTCGATGGTGGAAATTTCTTCCACTACCGGGATTTGAACCAGCTAACCTCGTTTCAACGTTGTATTTTCGTGGTGCCGCAACCAACTGAGCTATTGGGTCGGGCTTTGAGTTTATAGACAACAAGAAGTCTTATGATCGATTTTAAGTAAAAAAACGGGACTTATATTGCTTCAGGGTTATTATGCGTCTCATAGCCGAATCATTAATACTTTGTTGAGGGAGAAGGTTGTGCTTGATATTTTGGAGATAACAAGTGAGTATCTTTGATGCTTTAAAAAAGGAGGTTGTCTCTTCTTTGACGAGTGTGACGAGTTTGTGGGATTTTGTATTTTTCTTATAGACTCTGAGCGGGTTAACGACTGCAATGCCTCAACTCGCTACAGTTTCAGCAGACAATCAAGAAATTTGGGAAATCTAGTACTTCAGTGTACCGCGCAGATGACATAAGTGAATTTGATACTCTCTGTTTCCACAGTCTGCAGTAATATTTTCTCAGTGCCTGTGTAAGAATTTCCATCACAACACGTACACATTTATAAGATTTCGTACAAGGAACTTGCTGATGACTTGGGGCTACGATAAAAGCTGTTACCAGTTTTCTGTAACTCCTAATTAACTGATAAAACATTTCTTCAAAATATTGTGAAAAGTATCAGTAATTCCATTTCTACTAATATTGAATACCTTGAATTCATAAAAGATTATTCACAAATCTGACACATTTATATATAGTAAAATGGCCATCCTTCCGCAGTTGCTTGTTATACAATTGTTAATGAAAAGACCGTCTATAATAGCAACCAGTTGCTAATAAACGGTGTTTTCATTTACAATTGTCTGACACATTGAGCTTATCTAAATCAGAATTCGCAAACTGAAATCCAGTTAAATTTTACGAATATACAAAATCTGTATGTTTTTCTTACGCTGGTTTAAAGTACGAGTAGATCAAATCCTAATAGATTCATAAATTTTATGAGATATGATGGGAAGTTTGTGATAATACCCTCTAGATATGTTAAATCAGAGCATTAGTGTTTTTTACACATAATCAGATTGTACAAATCGCCATAGACCAGAAACTAAGGACGAACTGAGAAAACATTTGTTCTATATTTCATACACAACAGGCTATAAACTAACAATCTAAAATTTTGAGGTGCTATGGTAAGAAATTACTGAATTGGAAAGAAATTTGGGCATTATTGTTCCTAAAATTTTCGGAAATTAAGTGTGGTAACTATTACTAGTTATAATTATTGATTGTTACGTGTAATAAGCAATAGTCGTTTACAATTAATGCTGCTTAATTTTCTAAAAAATATTATTGCAGACCATTACAGCAAATTAAGATAGTCATCTGGGATTGCGGGATGTGCGATGAGATGACTCCATGTTTTATGCCTCATCTCTGCAGTCTCGAGGCGTTGTTTATGCGGACAGCTCCAGCTGCGAAAACTTGCGTACCGTAAACACAAAAGGCCGTGTTGTAACATTTCCCAGCTTCCACCAATACCATCTCCTACGCCATTCAGGCTCATTAAGCGTATACTGACAGCTTGATCCATTCGCACTAAGAAGAAAACTATTCCTGTGGTGTAAGAACGGATCAGTACAGATATTTTCGCACCTGATGAAGGCGACGGAGCTAGTCGTCGAAATATTGCGCTTTCACAACATAATTCGGCGGCACACCTGTGAAGACTTCATTGTATTCCTGTGGTGGAGATTGATGTAACTCTGGCTTCCGCATAAATCTCACCACAGTCTGAAATAAATGTTGAATATTCCTTATTTTCGCCCTGCTATTATGGGGTTCTGTGAGGCAGAACAGTTGTTTAAATTTATTTCGATTCTATTAAGAGCTGCAACAATTAACCGTTCTCCGCGCAGTTTCCCTTCATTTTCTTTCTGCAGTACATAAATTAATTCCATTTATAATTCGATACTAGGCGACGCTCTAAAAAGTTCTTCTACTAAAAATTCATTAATATTACAGTACATACTTTGAATAATTACTACCCAGTTTGTGTAAAAATCTATGCAAAGAAAATAAAAATTTCAAGGCTTTACGTTTACTGCAATTCCATTCTTTGTATGTATAAAGTTAAGAGGATTGCAAGATTAGAGAAAGTTAGAATAGCCACACAGATCTTAAAATAATGTAGGCCTACTATTAAATGTGCTGGAAGAAACTTAAGATTCGTGCTTTTTGGTTCAGTTAAGTTCAAGACTCAATAAACTATTGTTGTTGCAGTGTATGACGAAGTATCGTAACATGAATAATAATATCTTCTTCTCTTTTTTCTTTTTTTTTAACTTTTTCTATGAAATACTCCGGAACTTTAATCATCTAGTATGGTTTGGATGTAACGTGGTACTTTTTCCAATATTATCTACTGCAGATAGGATTTTTTGCAGAATTACCGTCGAGTAGAAGGAACGTTATTTTGCTGATGCTTTACCGCACTGTTGCAACATAATTACTTTTTGTCAAACAGGAAGCGCACATAATCTATACATATCTCAGAAAATTGCACGCAAATTTCAGTTAGCTTTCAAATACGAGGCGAGTAGTAGATGTATTAACGACTGGGATTTGTTTTAGAGGTTTGCATCTTTAAGGTATTCGTGATATACTGTAAGCGTGCTAACTATAGCGTTAAGATGGGAACCGAGCGTCGTCATTTTATTGCTATAAGATCAAAAGCTTAAAAATAAATTTTATTCGTTTTATTCAGAGTGTATTTCATATCAAAATGGACACGATGGTGTCATCTTATGATAGCTCAGAACTGTTGTTTTGTTTTAGTAAGGCTTTATGGCTTATAGAAATCTAGGACCCGGAAGAGAAATGGGAAAGAATACGTCTATGGTATTGAGAGGGAATCATGTCGGCATTCGCCTGGAGTAATTTCGGGAAACTGCGGTAAACTGAAATGTGCATACCCGGACCAGAGATCGAACTCGCGACCTCTAAGACCAGAGAGTTAACTGCTTATCAACCTGTGCAAGAACCTTAACCGAATTATACGGTGCTCTGTTATAACCAGCGCCTGACGCCTTCGCGTAATATATTTATTAAAAGCCATTTTACTGTAATGAAGCAGAAAGAAACTACAGTTACTCCAGAAAGATGTTCTCCATGGTGGGCAGTCCATATAACCAACTACAATTATTCCTCACAGTCCTGAAGATAGATACGATCAGTAAGACACTTTGTAGAAAATGAATAGCACCATACGGGCTGAGGTTATACACTAGTACACACGACATTCCTGGGCACGGACCTTACACCAGATTGTATCTGGGAGGCCACTGTGGTCCACTCGTCAGCGGCTCTGAATGCCGGACGTCAGTCAACTGGGCAACAAGGGCTGAAGGGACAGCAGGGATTAGTGACGGAACTCTCGGCCGCAGCAGCAGCTGCTCGTCAAGTAAATGGAACAGGTGTGACTGCTCCGCTTTGACCAGGAACGTGCAATTGGATCACAAAGGTCTGTCGTCGTTTTCGCTGACTAACCTCTGACATTTGGTAGGTGACGACGCGATAAACTCACCTGACTAGCTGCAAACGATTGGCAAGATTAATACGTTTCGAAACTCTCAATAATGTAGCTGTATATAAGTAGGAGTGAACGCTTCTGAAAGAGATTGTTGAACAGGACGGTTTACCATGATGGGACCTTCCTTCGCTGATTACTGCTTTTAGTAGACAGAAATCTTCCTTTAACTTACACTATATCATAAATGTTCGTGTTTTTTTTTTTAAATCTTTTAATCTTTTTTTAATCACATAATAAAAATCCATCAAATATCATTTTGCACTAGATGTCGATCAAACATGATCTACTCTAAGTACGGGAACAGATTCCAGTGGTAGTCGTACCTAGGTCGTCATAGTGATATATGATTGTGAATTCCTATTCTTCTGATTGAACCTGCTGTATTCTACATGCATGGAGCAGATACTACCAAACGTTAAAAACCCATCTGTCACCTCCGTTTGTACCGGTGATATCTCGATCCTCAGAAATTTGCATAACCACTGAGATATCAGAACACTCAAATGAAAACAGTCATTTTTTAGTAACATCCAAATTTGGACAACTGAATCATCTCAGTGAAACGCCTACAGATACATCGGTGATTGATAATACTACGTTATACCTTATGAATGAGCAAGTTACAACCTTACATCAGCACGAAAATCAATGAACTAAAAAGTCAAATTTGGTACCCGTCGATCTTCCCAGGGACATAAGTTCCTAGTGCCAAGTCTTGAGTCGGGAAAGAGAATTTTTACAGACATCCTGGGAATTAATTATTGTAGTTAAAATGAAAGGTATTAGTTGTCGAAGACAAAGGTATCCAACCTTCTTGGCAGAGTGACAGTACTTCAACACCTAGCACATAGCTATAACGAAAGTTGATCTATGTGGAGGGCTTTGAGAAGGGTGAGGTAGTTAGTGAGTGGGTCAAATATCAACTTAGCAACCAATAAAAGTCGATTTCACGAAGTGTGTGTGTTACTTGTGTTGAAAAGATCATATCGTTAAAGCGCGTGTATCACTGGTCCCACGGGTCTAACAGAAGACCATTTGCATCGAGTTCAGTACTGTACCATGGTCATCGTCCATTCCTGCCGAACATTATCTATGATTGCCATGCGATATTTGTAATAATTTAAATATAGGTGTGTCTGACACTAGGATAATAATGCAAAAAAATAATATAAGGAGGTTATCTTTGCTAGCTTAAATCATGAAGTTTGTCTGAAGATTTTTCTGTTTCGATGTATCCTACGTAGTATGAAACACCAATACCAAATATCTATCAAACAAGTCTAAGTTTCTTGCGAAATCATATAAACTTAATTTTGTCTTTACAATATACAAAAATTGGTATCGTCATGTATGATAGAGGCCAAAAACTTAAAAGAATGCATTGGTATTATAGTGAACCGACAGTTTGTTACTATTTTCAAAGTACTGCTGGGGCGGCATAGAACAATTTGCTGGCAGTGTCACGGAGAAGTTGTTTTTGCGTGTAGCCGGACAACCAGCCATGCGTCATCTGATTGGACACAATGAGGCGGCGGCCGCTGATTGGCCCAATTGGAGAACATGACCGGCTGGCCTGGCACCCACAGTGTGGTACATCACCACACAACACGCACAATTTAATTGCACTCATTTTTGCTACACACGCCTTTCAGTTGTAGCCTGTTGCCGGAGACGAGATAGCAATCTAGAGTTACTTAATTTGCTGATGTTTATCTTCCGCTTGCACTAAGTATTGAGTAGGATAAACTTATTACGTGTCAACACTCGCCGGTACATCCTGTTTTTCATGTGTGAAGCTCTCAGACAGCATTGAACAATTTATGCTCATCGTGTATGTTTGATGTTGCAATGTCAGCAGTTGAGTATTTTCTACTGTCTTCCTTCCTGGCTTTAATCGGCTATTACTGATTTTCTTTAAACTATAGCGCGTTCAGCTAACGGAGGCGGCTCAATGTTGGCAGAGGGAGGAACAGAGTACGTGGTGAAGTGAGCAGCATGGCTAGGGGAACATGACCTTGACCCGCCAGTTTGGAGTGAACTGGGTTGGTGCGTTCTGACCTCGCATTCGGGAGGACGGCGGTTCGAATCCCCATCCGGGTATCCAGATTTGGGTTTTCCATGATTTGCCAAATCACTCCAGGCAAATCCTGGGATGCTTCCTTCAAAAGGCCATGGCCGAATTCTTTCCCATTCCTTGCCCCACCATCCTTTCCCGTCTCTAAAGACCTCGCTGTTAAGAGACGTTAAGCAGTTATATATATATATAAAAAATGGGTATAGTGTTAAAACTTGACAGAGGTTACAGTTCCTGATGCCGCGTCTTAAAAAAGAGCGGTAGGCACATAGCACCAATTGTTTGTTAATACTTGATATTAAATACTCGTTCTTGAATACCATTTTTAAATATTATAAAGAGTCTTGGAATCAATAAAAAAAAGTAAAAAGAAACGGTTTAAAGACCTCAAAATGTGATAGAGGAGAATTGTGAAGATACGATGAATAGAGTGAGACTGTCAGGGTCGGATGGAAGTAGGAGGCTCCTAATTTTTTTTTACAGAATTGAGAAGTGATATGAGCATATGAGTGGACATTTATTTCGTTTGTCAAACTAGTTCACCACCTTTCTTGAGTTATCTGTGTAAGGATGTCACAGCTGAGGGGAGAAAATACGTGAAAGCGAAGAGACTAACTTTTACAGAAGGAAACTGCAGGTACCAACCTCTATGAAGAGAGGAATCATGTATTATTTTGAATACCATTTACGCGGGTGAAATCGTTTTAGAGACATTACGAAGGCGTATTAGTTTACACCAAGTTTCCGATAGTTTCTACATTACGATTCACCAGTGTTCCATTCCTACGTACTTATCCTTGAACTGATATCTTACACTTCGTCTCAGAAGTTGAAAGTTCAGTGAAATGTTTTGAGACTTCGAGAGCAACAGGTGGATGGATCCTCTCTAATATTTCAGGCCTTGGAGGCAATCTTAGTTGCAGTACCGGTCATGTAGCGAGTGAAGGGCCACGCCTGTTTCCGGGGCCCCCGTCGGAGTCTATAGAAACGCCTTGACCTGCGGTCTGCAAGCCACTGAATGAAGGCCGTGTGAGAGGCGGATAGGGCGTGGCCGAGGAGAAACTAGTCTGCACCTGTATCGCTATCATCTAGACTCAAACTGCATCGTTTAATAGTTCTTTCATGATGACCTTTGCGTTATCTAACCAGAGGCTCATAATATCTCAAACCGGCTGAATGCTAAAACTAAATATATATATATTTTGGAGGAATTGTTCCCGGATTGTTCGAAGCGTACGCGATACTTCAACAATGCTTAGGGGGCATCCATTAATTACGTGAGGTGAAATTAGGGGGGGGCGGCGAAATCACACTAAGGGGGGGGAAAGGGGGGTCTACGGAAATCTCAGGTGAGGTTTTGGGGAAAAAAATTTTGGTCTGTAGAGCTAAAAAAGAAAGGTCTACAAATTGCGCAGATGTCGATTTTAGGAGGTATTTCGGCTAAAAGTGGATTTGTGACCGGATTTTGAAGGGTGAGACCTAAAAAAAATCTCCAAAAGTTTCGAGGGCGATTATTAGGGGGGGGGGGGGTTCATAAATCCGGAAAAACACCTTACGTAATTTATGGATGTCCCCTTAGGGGACGACAATTAATTACGTGAGGTGTTTTTCTTAAATTTGGACTCTCCCCTAGTCACTTGATATTTAAGTTATACTTTTAATTTTCAAAGAATTAATTTTATTTGATATGTTCATTTATTTTTTTCTATGCCAATAAATATCTAAGCGCAAATACTGATGTATTCTATGTACTAAATTTATTTCTGTGAAATAAGAGGAGTAAAATGATATAAAAAGTTGACGTGAGATATTTATTGACCCCCCCTCGCTTTAAATGAGATTTTGCTGGACCCCCTCCACTATTTTATCTCACGTAATTAATGGACTTCCCCGTAGCATTCGAAATAAGTGGTGTCGAGCTAATTAATTCCTGAGATTTGCATTGTTTGCCGAATTATACCTTCCTGCAATGTGAAGGCAGATCCATACCCTCTTATTTTGGGTTTTACGGATCATCCACGTCATAAGAACCAACAAAGTAGGGGGTAAATGAACGGAAAGGAATTTGACCGTGGCCTTTTTAAGGAATACCAGGTCGGAGCGTTACCGCAAACCTACCATGTTTAGTAAATCCATACCACTAAGGCTCAGTCCCCAACCCTCTCGTGTGGTAACCATGGGTTTTGAGTACTGGCAGCACTGTACTAAGGCCACCGATTCGTAACCGGACTCGGCTTGGAGTTTTATTGGTTTTCAATCTATTGCAAAGCTCGTCTGACACATACATGTGAACCATGTTAAAATGCTTCCGTGTTCATAAACCTGTAGGCTTATTTACAATATTACGTTATGCAACTACAAAGATGTGGAATGCGCGTTAAATTGATAACTGTCACTGTCCGTAGGTGGACGAACTGTCGTTCGACATACCCCAGCCAATAATGTTATTTGCATTAACATTTTTTCGTAGTAATTATTATTACTTTTAATTGGTACAAATGTGTAGCAACTAAATTGATTGCTACAGTTTTCGCGAACGAATGATTGTTATTTAATCTAATCTTAAAACTGTAACACATTATTTTTCTTTCATTTCTTCATTTTTATTGTAATCCACAGGTTACAAATCGTAAAACATTTTTAAGAATTAACTCGGATTAACAATTTAGTGTCAATCGCCTAGAATATGTTTGTGTGCAATTTTTATTTTCTGTTGAACATTTGAATAAGAAGATTTGTCTACAGGTTTCAGACTCCATGCAAATAGACTTGAATGTGACGTAAGTGGTTAGGGAATGAAATAAGACGTTATGTGTTCCTTGTTAACGTATCAGCGATCCTTTTATTGTCTTTAAATTTATCGAATCATTGATTTATGGTTTTTTGACCGTTGAATTTTACAATGTAACTTATATCGAATCATCGCTCAGTATCACCGCAGTTTTGCATTATACTTTTATACGTAAGGGTAACGTTTATAATGTAATTGGGATGGATGTGACAGCACGTTCTGTAAGGTTGTTGACAATTTCATTATTCTGATTATTTTCAGTTTATTCTCGACTTGTTGCGTAGAATGGTAGCCAGTTAAATGTGGGCTCTTTCTGATTGGCTGGTAACGAAGGAGAACGGAAGTTAAATTTGAGGTGTGACGAGGTTGACTGTGGCGGAATACGACGTAAAAAGGTGGTGATTTCTGCCAGTAGTTGTTTTAGAAAGTGAACGGTTTTTGTAACGGGTACGTTTTCTTGCTTAACCACTGTTTGTGAAAGTAGTTACAGCAAGCTAGTGATCTCAAGATCTTAAGTTCGATTTTTATTCAACAAATATTTTGTTTCCCCATGATTCTCTGCTCTAACAAAGTATTAACTAATATAGCAGTAAAAAAAAGGTATTACGAAGTTATTTTAAAGCTGCTGAATATTGAACAGTAAAGGTCTGTCAGTATTCAATATTACTATATTCGTAAGCCAAGTCGGAGAGCTGAAGTGTGTAAAGCTAATGTTTACAAAGACAGAAACAGATCTGCTAAAACAAAAAGTAGTTTAAACTACGTTTATCTGTCTTTATTTTTTTGTATAAAACTAGTTACAACGCAGCATATCTTAGAATAAGTTAAGTAAAATGTGATTTACTAGTCTCTGCTTACAGTATAATCTGGAGGAATGCTGGGTTTGGTAAAGCCGCGACAGGAGATCAATGCCTGGATTTTACTACCCTCTAATCTAAAATCTTTTGAATTTTTAAGAGTAATATACATTTCTAAGAGTCAATTTTTTATTTTAATATGTGACTGACAATTGTAATAACAATGAACACACAATTTTAGATTTATCAGCCAATCAAGAATTCAAAAGTAATTCACTAGTAATATTCTCACGTTGCATTCGAGTGATATAAGTTAATGTAAGACTTTACCGGCGTATGATTGCAATGATGTAGAAATGAATTAAATTTTGTACAATGACAGCTGCTGTTAGCTTTTGTAGTTAGAGTAGTCGCGTGACTTTCAGGAACTTCACTTGTAGCAGGAGGGAACAGCCGAGGAAATTAATCAAGGCGTAGTTCCTTATTTGGTTTAAAGTCAAATAATCATTCGTGCTTAACCAACCATTCAGGTCCTCGTCCTGCACATTCACGATTGTATATCATAAGGCTCTTGCGAACAATAAAAAAAATAGAATTAAAATCGAACATTATAGTTACTAATTGAAATAGTCATTCATAAATTCGTACTGACCGTGGTGGGTGAGCGGTTAGTACTCTGGCCTCGCATTCGGGAGGACGCCGGTTCAAATCCCTCCAGGCGAATCCCGGAATGCTTCCTCCTAAACGTCATGGCCGAATTCCTTCCCGTTTCTTGTCCCCAGTCCCATCCCGCCTCTAATGACCTCGACGTCAGCGAGGTGTAAAGCCACAAGTAAAAAATAAAGTTACATCTGTTGTGGACTGGAGATGTAATATGGATGCGATATAATGGCTCCCATTTTCACATTTGTCACAAGGTAATTGTTATTGATGGATTCATATTCGACTTTGGTTCCTTCATGAAAAAACATTTACGGATTTTTTCACGTTCCTTGCACCAATAACATTTTCCTGACTGTTAGGACCTTGCCATCAACAAGACGTAAAGACTGAAACAAAAACAAAACAAAAAATCTGTTAAAGACGTAATAAACAATTTGCAGTGGAATCGTTATTTGAGATAAGCGTTCTTCTGTGGACCAAGCCTTCAATTATAACCGAAAATGTATCATAACTGAAGTGTACACTTTGCAGTCAAAGTAATTTTACTCTTAAAGAACGCGTAAGTGTGTGGGAAAATAGATCTGGTGAATTGAAACAGGGATTGTACTGGTAAAAGGTTTTTTTTTTTTAGATTATAAATTCCCACCAAATAATCATTCCAAGCGACGATTCTTTAAAATAAGCCCGTCCGAGTTTTCCCCAAATTTCTTTGTCCAGCTGTAAGACACAATTCTTAAATACGAACTTATCTCGTAGCACCATCATACGTTTTCATCTTTCAGAGAAGGAAGTTAGAAAAACGGATCTCTTTCTCCCTTTATACTTAACTAAAATCGATAAATGAAGTATCATTTTAAAAATGAAGTTCTCTGCTTTGGTAGCATCACTAATTTAGAAAGAAATTTTTTGAAATTCGACCCGTAAATGGCAAAATTATGAACAAACTAGGTCACAGGAATGCAATAGTTCGCTGGCGTCGATATGGAGTGATCGCATCACCGCTAGATAGCAGCAACATTTGTCACAGATATATTAATAAACTATGTAAGCTTTCTGGATATTTCTGACAGGAAAACATTTCATCATTTATAATTGTTTCGTAATACATTATAAATATATGAAAATTGTGGATCATTTTCCTCAATTCCTGATCACATTAATAAATTATAAAATAGATCGAAAAATGATAAATCGCTGAAGATGCTTCTACAAAAGGAATAAAACGCGTTCGGAAAGTTAATAAACGATCAAACAGTCAATTGCTTTGGCAATATTTATTTTTCAACATTGTAAGTGTTTTGCTGCATACCTGCTTCAATTGTCAAATAAACAATTCCTCCATTCTACTACAGACGAACCTCTTTATTCGTCGTAAATCATTCGCGAAATTTTGGATCAGGGCACCCAGTCAAAGTAACTGCGGTTAAGAGTAGTGCCAGTGTTAACGGGATCGCAAGAGTTTGTGTGGAGGCGGGCGTGTAAGCAGGATTACGGGTGTCCGCCACGCCGCCGAGTTGTGCTGGATGGGAGTGCGATAAGCGAGTCGCTAATGCCCGTCCTGCGCTTCACGCATCGTTCTACCAGCAGAGACCCCTGCGGCGCCGCAGATCCCATCAGGCTTCCCCTTCGTCAGGTCTTCATCAGCTGGCGGGAGATCAGGCGGCGCGATCGCACCTCGCCAGCCAGATACCTCCATCTTCGCGCCGATTCGTCACCCAATCGGCGCAGTAAAATATCTGTTCCCCGCATCGCTACGAGGCTCCACGGGAAGCGGGAGAGCTCCGAGGCGATAAACAGCTCGTAATTTTGCACGGGTGGCTGTGCAGATCCGGGACTTGCGAGGATGGTCACGAAAAGAATTTTGGGGAGTACCAACCAAGAGGCGTGGAAAATTCTTCTTCTATTATCTTCGTTTAATTCGCTCCTGTTTCTTAATGCTTTGATGTGAAACTATATAAGCAAAGGTGAACACTGCATCCACTTGCTAACGCCTTACTACAGTTGCTAGAAATTGTTATATCCTGTATAAATTTTGATAATTTCAATTCATCTCTGTTTTCGGATGATTATTAAAATACGCACAATGTCACAGGAAAGCAGGTATAATGCTAAAAAATATTTGAACAGTATTGTTCCGTTAAAAGCAGCGATTTCATTTATCTCCATGATTAATGTCTGACAGTTGTTTTATTAGCACACTTCACACTTGCATTAATATAGGAAGTCTGAAAATGTTGCCGCACACATTTGCATGAATATAGGAAGACTGAAAATGTTTCCTCACTATCTGGTGATTATGATAATGAAATTGAAATTATCTGATGGATATAAACTTTAAATAGTTAATAGATGGAATATTTCTTCAAATATTAATCTAGTACTCAGAAAGAACTTTTTAAAACTCTTTGTGTGGAGCACAGCACTCTGCTGTATCGAAGCGTGAATTTTAGGAATACCAAAAAGAAGGAAAATTGAAGCATTTGAATTGTGGTGCAATAGAAGGACGCTGAAAATTAAGTGGATTGATATTAAAGTACGAAATGAAAATGTTTTGCAAATGATGGGCGAGGAAAGAAGTTTGTGAAAGAGTCTAGCAGGAAGAAACAGGATGGTGGGTCACATTTATAACATGCGTAAATGATTAATTTGTTAATAGAGTGAACAATCGAAGGTAGGAACTGTGGATGAAGGCAGATATTAGAATATGTGATGCAGATAATTCAAGACGTAGGTTGTAAGGAATGTGTTGAGATGAAGAGGTTAGCGCAAGACTGGAAGAGATTGCATGAAACCAGTCAGGAGGCTGATGACAGCCCCCTCACCTTCTCCCCTTCCCCATTTCTCCCTCCCCCTTTTCCCGTACTCTATTTCCCCCTTTTACACTCTCCCCTTTCCCCCTCTCCATTCTCTGTCACCCCCTAGCCCCCCAAAAAACACTTCAAACTTCACATTAACATGCTCATGTGTAAATATTGGTGCGTTGACTGTGTGATATATGGAAGACAGAACTTTGTTTCCTATTCTAAATGTTTTTATTTGCTTTCACTGTACTCTTGTGGGTATTATTCTAATTTATCTTTGATGCTAACTTTAGGGACCGTGCACAAAATACGTGGCTCGGTCCAGGGGGGGGGGGGAGGGGTTGGCTGGAAGGTTACGATGGGCTACGTGGGGGGAGGGGGTGATTCCGAGCCAGACCACGTAGGTTTCCTTTCATAATATATTTCACAGTTAAAATGAGGAACAGATCTCAAAACAACATGTGAATATTTATTTCCCTCAGTTAATTATCTGCGTATGTAATTTTCAATAGTCTAACAAGAGAAAATAGTACAAAATGTCTTCTGGAAACAAAAGGGAAAAAGCTACGTGCTGCATGGGGGGGGGGGGGGAAGGGTGTTCACAGGAGGCTAAACTGGAGCTACGTGGTTTATGCACGCTCCCTTATCACCATTTGACAGTTTCTTCTTTTTCAATTCGCTGCGGAACGCAAGTAGAGTTTGAACAACTTTCAGGCTGCAGTCATGCAGAATTTGCAGGCATTTCTCAATCATATATTTCATAAATTCATGTTCAACTTATTTTCTGAAGAAGGTTATAAGCATATATTATAAACTGCTATAAATAGTTCAAATCTATGTGCCACTCGGTAGCCATTTTATCACCCTAAACTAAGAATATGTATGTGTTATGTGAATGTGTTGCTTGCCAGAAAATTAAACGTTATTAAATGTGGAAGGCAGAATAGTTTTTCCCTGATTTAAATCTGTGTCTTTGCTTTCACTGTTCTCTTGCAGTTCTTGTGGGTATTATCTACAATGGTTACTTTATCCCTGGTTTTATCAATTGGCTGTGGAACTTTAGCCACTTTGAAGCTGCTCGCCCGGCCGCAGTAGCCTGTGACCCCTGCGATCATGTGCCCTGTCGCACAGCTGTGCTACTCTGTCATTAAAAACTCGTTACCCGTACGTATGTGGCGCGCGCCCGAACGCCTGTCGCCCGCGGAGCAGCGCGTAACGACTTTTTCAATTTCGTAACTTCCGTCCGCCTGATTGCGGACTGCCTTAGCGGAGAGCAGTTCTAGGAAACTGCTCTCGTTAACTTCTGCCGTCAACGTAGAATGAAAATAAACAAATACTTTACTACCTTGCAGGTTGCTTGACATTTCCCCTGAATATCACAAGATATATTCAATTTGGTGACGTCATCCGATGTCTTACTACGTTGTTACCTCCTTGACTGGCATTAAAGTCAGATGAATACTTCGTTTAGGACCAGTCAAAAAGGTTATAGATTATATTTTAAATTTAAATCATGTTCACCTCGCATTGGCGGCTCAATGTCTTGTTCTCCTGGACCCACTCCTCACTTTATCATCCCTCCATTCCTATCTCTCCACTGTGTCCAGGCAACCGAGTGTTTTTCACCTTCGCGTGTAGCGGTAAGGGCAGCGGATTTGGGATAGAGCGCAGTGACCTTGAACCGCCTCTGTTAACTGAACAGGCTATAATTGTGACGGAACACCTACCCCGGTGTCAAATTCTCTATGCATCCATTTTCCCTTCACTGGGTATTTTTTTTTTTTTAATTATTTGGTTATAACTTCCCAACACACATACTTTTTCACTTTACGAATTTTAATTTTAAATTATTTCAGTGGTTTTCGCAAATTATTCATCACTTTCTCTGACCTATATATACCTGATATAAATGATAGACCCACCGGTTTTGCTGTTACACGCTGTGTTCTGCCTTCAGCCTTTCCTTCCATCATGTAGTTTGTCTAAATGTCCAAAATGTCTTCTCAGAAAATGTTGAAACCATTGGAGGATTCTCATAATAACATAGGATTTATCACTTTTGAAGACGGTGTTCTCCGGCATATCCTTTCTTCTTTGTTTCTTCCCACTCTATATTTATCATTTTACACGAGAGCCGTATTTCAAAGATGTAGATCTGACTTTTAAGAGTCTACAAATAATTGGTAGTTCCTGTGATAAAATGCATATATTTATGGTACTCAACTGCTTCCAGTAGTAGTGTAATACGAATTAATAAAACGATGGACGGAGTAAAATCGTATTATTTGCATATGTGAATACAAACTATATAGAAACAGGTTTCTTCTCATTATGTATATTTTGGTAACCATAATAATAATAATGACATGGTCATACGAACCATCGCTATAAAGACTTTTTAATTTGACTTCCAGAAACTGAATTTTAAGAAGCTGCTTTGGAACAGATCATTCTATGAATTATTTGGCACCATATTTGGCCTTTGCTGATTGGATAAGTAACCTGACTGATGTTTACGACATTGCAACAGTATTTGTATGGCAAAAGAAAACCAGTTTCTGGATTCTTATTAACCTTAATTATACCAAATATTTTGTCAATATCTTTTTCGTGAGGGTAGGAAGATCCCCTCTGATGTCATTAAAAATCCAATTTAATTTGAAAGTCAACAAGCAAATGAAAATAAATCAATTTATCGTTTTTGACTAAATTACTTTCTTCGTGTAAATTCGTAAGGCATTCCAATATTTTGATCCAAAGACATAGCTATTTCAACATCTTATTGAAATGCATTAGCTGTAAAGCTGACGAATTTGTTGATCCAAGTGAAGATTTTACAACTTTATAAGGAAGAACACTATACTTTTTTAAAACGTAATCACTAAAGTCACAGCAGGAGAAATTTAAGAATTTTAAGTTATCAATAGATTCTGTTTTTCCTCAAGCAGAATACCATGGGAATAAAATTTTCGTAAAAACATTCTGTTAAAGCACTTAAATGTTGATCGTACGGCTTTTACGGATATATGGGCGCCCAAGCAGAAAAATTAAGTTAATGGTAACGTGTGAGTAGCCATTAATCACGCTTGATATATTCGCTTCCACATTAAATACATCTTGTTCCAGTAAGTATCGTGTGGTTAAGGTTTAATAGGCCGGCCGACCTGTGTTTGGGGTAATAACCACCCGCAGCCCTCTCTCGCCGTGGGGTCAGTGTGCGCTTTTGGGCCGGAACGTAGAGAAAATCGTGGGAAATTGTTTTTAAAATGTTGGCCGGCCTGCCCCATTAGACGGTGAGTTGCGTGTGGGTCAGGCGGGCTCCCTGCCAGAGCTTTCACCAGCGGATCACGCCCCATTAATACAGCCTGTATGGCGCAGACGAAGGAACGCGATTCCCATATTGCTCACTCAAATGTAGAAACCTATTGGATTGGTTTAGTTTACCTTGTAAATAGGGTTGCCAACTATTTAGAAGAAATAGACGAAAATATAAAGCATATGAAAGGGGGAAAAAAAAGTATTTTTAAATTTAGACTTTTATTGCCTTAAATACACAATTTTCGCATGTACGGGACTCGCTACTAATCTTTTGCTTCGTTTCTAAGTGTTATAGCGGGAACCACATTCTAAATCTAGAATTATAAATAAATTAACTTTTTTATAATCAAATTTAAGGATGCTCTGTTTCTACCTTTCCACTATTTTGCATTCATTTCGTTTCGTCATAAGCACTAATATGTTGATTGGAAATTAATAACTTTACTTGAATTGTATAGATTACTAGAAATAAAGCATTTCAGTACTGGTGCATCTCTTATCACAAGGTTCAGATCTTTATGACCGAAAAAATCGAGAATATGCAAGCAAACATTACCTTAATAATGGACATATATATGACGAAAGAAAGACAAAATATGACCAAACATTTAAAGTTGCTATACATCAAAACGTGCTCAATTTTACATAATTTATTTTATGTAGTAGTGTCGCTTCCATGTAGACAGCATAATTTGCTTCCGTGCATTCATTGCACCTTTGGGAAATGAAATGTTTCGAAAATTATTTTCATGTTCCTGTAAAAGAATGGATCACTAGATTTGTTCTTTTAAAAAATCGGAATATACTATACATTTGTTGTGGATTAGTGAACAGACCATTTTTTATTCTTGTTTGATACCAGCATTTCAGATATCACTACATGCATCTTCAAGTTCTCGAAGAGGAATTTTCTCCTGTTGTTACTTAAACCGTCTTTTGTTGCGAGAAGCTTCGTTCACCACGCAAGATGTCACGGAAGCGTACTTAAACAAAGTCACTGCAATTTAATTGTGGTTAGTTTTAAGTCAAAACAGATTCACCGTAGTGTAAAATGTCACTAATTTTACAAATTGTTTTACATCCAGCATTCCCACGCAACACTTTATTAAGTTTGTTCTTTAACCAACTAGGCAAACTGCGGTTCGTATATTTTTTTTTTGTTAATAAAGAATGAGCTCATTATATATTTTAATTTAAATATAAGTTATACTAAAATAAGCTATGGAACTGTTTGAGAAAGGTGTTTTTTTAATCTAAAAATAAATAAGAATATGTGTTCAAAAAATAAGTATTTTCTGACCCAATACCCAAAATTTCCTTTTTTTTTTTTTTGTTCCAAAAAACAGATAGAAACCTTGATGATAACTTCACTTCCTGTTTAAGGTATTGTGGTTTTGGAGCACTATTTATTTCTGTTTTATGTAGTTAACAGCCTTTGATCTTCGCTGAAGGTCTTAATCAGAACCCTTTTCGAGGCTGTACTCCTTCTACCCTGTCATTCACTGTACTCGACAGCACATTATATTCGTGGAATCATTTATGTTCGTCGACAGTAAGTAAGCGCTCCCGTAGATCCTTTCCAGTGTTTGGAATTCGAATGTTGCGAGCTACAGTATATCATTCAGGTAGGCTAATTGATCACGACAAGCATGACAATCCATTGTCAAGATGTCCGGTATGCAAGCAGTGGCAGAATTTTTATTTGTTTCAGGAAGTACGCCTCAAATTCAGAATTGCTGACAACTATCAACCCTTAGAAGTCAAATTGGCCCGACATGGGGTTATTAGCGTTATTTTACTATACAGCTTAGCAGAAGATACGAATTACATTTATGCGCGTGAGCAAGATAACTGTGGATAATACAATAAAAACAATATCAGCAAAAAGAAAATTTTTGCATTAACCATTGTCTTCATGGAACCTCTAAAAGGTTGCAGGAAGCCAGCCATTAGGAAGTCGATACCAGCAGCAATCTAATGCCGGTTATCACCAATGTGCTCTTCATAAGGGCACAGAACAAACAAGGAAAGATAATAGTATGACTTTGAAGACTAATAAAATTGTATTCATTTTCCATGCTTTTTCCAAGCAAATATAGGGATTCTTCTTTGTAGAATATATTGCTGATTTCATTACACATCCTTCGCAGCATTGTTTTAACGTCAAATAAGTACTTTCGTCGGTGAGTGTTGCGGTCGGAAAAAAAGAATGAAAAGCTGCTCATCTGTAGTCTGAAATTCTTTTTTTAAATGCTTTTATCCACTTACATGATGTACTTTATAAATACTAAAAAGACATAAAGCGTTATAACTCAACTTTAAAACGTTGCAGAACTGGTGCGGATTAAAACGATCAAGTAGTGCTTGAGGGGCAACGCGAAGGCAATTGCCCGGGATTTTTCGGCGTTATTTAATACCGGTTTGCCAATATTAATAAAATATGAGAACAAATGGAGCGTGTAGGCATCGGTAGCTGCCAGTTTGCTGCTCTTTATTGCTCCAAGCGAATCAGATGCTTTTTGAGAACACAGCTTATTAAACAGGAATTTTATAATGCCGTACTCGATTATCGAATGTCAGTGAACTCCGAATAGCTGTGTTTTTCCATGTTATAATTTTCTCACAGTCGGCCCCAAGGGTTAAGCTAACAGAAGCAGAATCAACATTACGATGCGGCCTACTCGTTTTGCTTGAGATGGCAAAGCTCCAAAGAAAATCTGCGGTTTAAAATTAAGTTTTGGAGGCAGTTCGGCTACTAAATTTCATCTTAAATACAAAGTCGATATTATTACGAAAATGAGATGCCACTAAGCATTGTTTCCATTCCTATGCTCATAGTGAATGGGATATACTGACTCATTGTCAAACCTGGCTTTTGGTTACAAAGTTTTAAGCCGAATTGGGTTTTAAATTCCAAAATTTCCAATCAGATTTCGATCTTTCACAAATTTTATCGAAACGTATCGCGGCTAATGCAATGTTGATAGCTTACTACAGGCAACAGTAAGTTAAGTTTTAACCCCTGCGAAATCTTTTTCCTTAAAATATCAAATCTCTTGCTCTGTTCGCTGACTACCGGTGCAGATATGCGCCTTCGTAGTTCTATCGTTCAGCTGCCGCATGCACCATGTTTATTATTGTACTGTGTTACAAACCTTCGAGATGTGTGTTCAGATCCATAAAACAAGCTTTGTTTGCTTTAACAATGGTAATTACTTCACATTTCATTGTCTGCCACTCCCAGCATGTAAAACTAAGAACAGACTATTATCTGATCAGGACATAATAGTTATTGCTTGAAAGCAACCGGGCTTCCTCGTCATACGGAACGTAAATCTGAGTTGTGCATCTCGAGGTATATGTTTTACGTTATTCCCGACTAACTGGGATGTTTTCACTTTTTTTTTTGAGACATAAAAAGAGCAGTATCTGGCTGGAGTTGGTCACACTCTTTTTATTTTCAATCGAGCATCAAGCATGGCAATCGTTCCCTCCTCGTTTGGTGGTATCTATCTACGTATACATACGAGGGACTGTCAAAAAGTTCCCGGAATTTCATTGTAACTCTTTATTAACAAAACATAAGTACACATTTACTTAATCTCCTTCAAAGAAGGCTCCTTCTGAACACACACACTTGCTCCACCGTTCCTGCCATTGCTGGAAACAACGATGAAAATCTTGTTTCGCTATCTTCCGAAGTACAGCCGTCGCTTTGGTTTTGATGTCTTCTACGATGGCAAAACGGTTACCTTCGAGGTCCATTTTCATCTTTGGAAAGAGCCAAAAATCCGATGGCGTCCCGGCAAATGGCAAGGAGGATCTTCACTGCATCATGACAATGCTCCCTCCCACACATCGATTGTTGTGCAGACATGGCTTGCAGAAAAGAACATTCCAGTCCTTCACCAGCCTCCCTACTCACCGGAATAGCGCCATCGGATTTCTGGCTCTTTCCCAAGATGAAAATGGGCCTCAAAGGTAACCGTTTTCCCACCGTAGAAGACATCAAAACCAAAGAGACGGCTGTACTTCGGAAGATACCAAAACAGGATTTTCATCGTTGTTTCCAGCAATGGCAGGAGTGATGGAGCAAGTGTACGTGTTCAGCAGGAGCATTTTTTGAAGGAGATTAGGTAAATTTGTACTTATATTTTGTTAATAAAGAGTTACAATGAAATTCCGGGATCTTTTTGACTGCCCTTTGTAGTTTATCATTAATCTCTGGGACGACGGATACAATCTTGCCGCCATTTTTGGTGTTCCGTTTATTATCCTGAGCAATAGTTACTTTGACCACTATCTCTATTGGCCAGTCAGTTTCTGAACTATTTCAAGGTCTATTGGTGGTGTTACTGTAAAATGATTAAAGTTAATTTTTAAAACTGAAACAGGATGCCATCACAGAATCCATTAGATGATTTCGAAACAAGGACTTGGATTCTTACTGGCCATTTAAACGAACAAATGGCCTATTCAAGTCTATATAAACTCTAACACTCAACTGTTCCCTTTGCCCCGCTCTTCCAGTCGCCACGTCACCAATACAGGCAAGAATGTTTTTGATTTGTCGATGTGAGTATGGCAGGTCGCTCCGTAGTTCGGATTCACGTTAAACTCAAGGTTCATCCATGACAGAGGCGAAATGCGCAGCAAATAGAAACTCGTCTCACAAGAGGTCGAACAACATTTCGACATCCCCCAAGGTCACTCCAGGGGAATTCCTGGATGAGTCCATCAAAAGTCAATGCAGAATTCATTCTCATTACTTGTCACCATCCCTTCCCGGCTCTGTTCTCAGTTTCGACAAGCCGTGAACTACGGGTTTATTTTTATTTTTTTATTTTTTTTACCGTTTGTATTACAAGAGGGAGTTTCAGTTCCACTTTAATGTGGGATAATGCCAACATTTAATAAGGAGCTTGTGGCATAACAAGTTTGGAGTAGACTATAGCTGTAGCCAGAAGTGTTTGGCGGGTGGTTTCAAACGCGCCGTTACTAAATCGTACAGTTAACAGATAAATTCATCTGTTAGCTTGCAGATAAAGTTTGCGGGTTGACGCTTGTACTACAGGACGCTTAGTGTTGCCATTTTTAGTGTTAGAGAGAGAGCGCTACGCGAGAATGTTCCGAAGTGCTGCAACAGCGCGATTGCACCTCCCCCCCCCACGAATTTCCTTGGCCACAGCTATAATAATGGGTTTTCGTACGCTACCCGCCAAAGATGCATATTGACTACGACGGCGCGTGAATAAAAATGAGTTCTTTGGTTATGTGAAGTGACGACGTGTGAAGTCTAGCACTGAAAATAAGGCACTCTGCTGCCAGTTAAATCGAGAGAGATAAGAGGAGAATCGGGTACCTCTCACGCCGTCTCCTTTGGGCCGGTCAGTGCCGCCGCCGCACGGCTGACAAATGACACTGGGGCAGGTCGCGTGGCATGTGGCCTCTGGCTTTTTGTAACCAGCTCTGCCTTTCATCTTGCCGACGCTGCCAGCGTACGATGTAAATGGTACGGCAAATGCTCACGTTACGTATCCCAGAAGTCAGCTGGTTACTGTGAAGGGGGAACGCCTTATATTGTACAGTACATATCTCAAGGAGTCTGGACTTTGTAAAGGAAAGATATAGTCTAGGTACGTTATATTGATTAAATTTGCGCTATTAGGTTTTATTTTATTTTGAAGTACAATAACAGGTGGTAGTAACAGTGGTAAGAGCCAACTAAATCTTTTTCAATAAAAAACCTCAAATTCCGGCGTTTATCATCAAAATATTATCTCTTCAATTGTAATTCTAGCTTAAGACTTTCGTTTAGAAACTGCGTAAATCAGAAGAATTTAGGGTTTAGTTATAGATCATTTTCCTTCTCTTTCCTTCCATCTCTTTTTGTGCAATGACTATGTTTCCTAGGTCGACGTTGGTTAAGATGGTAGGAAAGTTTCTACACTGTTTGTAACTTCACAAATTATACACGTGATTTCCCCATTCTGATTGTGAAACTTGTATCTGATGCGGAAAATGGACACTCTACCATAATTCACCTGAAAACTCTACTGGTCGGAATGGATGCCTTAACATACATATTTTACGAAATCAGCTCCAAAATGATTATATTAATCACCAAAATATATGCTAATTAAAGAACATTCGCTATATTAAAAACTGAACAGAGTTAAATTATCAGAAGTTACTGTTGGTGGATTTGGCTGGGATTATCGAATGTTATGTCGCATTTTCTCATACATTATAAAAATCATACTTCAAGAAAAATTATGACAAGTTTAGCTAGGTACTCTTCACAGACAGTGTTGCATTGTTTTGTGTGTAATATGGTTTGTTATTCGATTACTCTCCTTGTAATTAACTCTCCAGTAAACAGATTGAAAAACATCTGTCGCCACATTTTGGAGAAAGTGGTTTCGAATTCCCGTCCCGCCATTCAGATGTCTATTTTCCACAGTTGTTTCCCGAACTCACTCCAGGTGTAATGCCGAGATGGTTACTCCAAATATCCATTTCTGGTTACAAATATCCTTCCAGTTCCTTGCCCAAAGTCGTTTCCCGATTCTAATGTCCTCGACGTCCACGGGGGGTAGAAAAAATCAACATAGATTTGAATCCTTTTTCTCATGTCTCTCCAAATCGATTAAATGCGCTTCATAACGAAATTAACCTTAAGATTCCACTTTAGAAGTTTTTGGGTTATAAAATTAAGAATGAGTGGTTCGGAAATATTTTAAATTGAAGCCTATTACCGATAGCGTGGAAATCATATCGAGGAGTGATGGGTATAGAATAACAAGAAAGATTGTCGTGTTGTCAATGAAGTATAGCGTTTTAGAGACTCAGAAAGTAGAAGATACCAGGCAACCTGTTAGAGAACTGGAGGAAAGGAACTCTCTGTAGCCAATGTGTCATCTTTAAAATCGAAGAGACAATTAATTGGCATTGCTGTGCCTGGAGACTCGATCCGAAATTAACTGTACAAATGGAAAAGAATATGCTTTCATTTTTACTTTATAAATTCAGTCAGTTCTATACATTTTAATCCTTAAAACTGTAGCAGGCTTCCAAGTAACTCATATACTACAATAGAGGAAGACACAAGATGAGTCAGAATATTTATTTAAAAAAAGAGTCATGCGACGAAAAATTTCTAACAAGGCACGCTATAGCGCATTAACCATTATGTAGACGGGCAGGGCGAAAATTTTTTAGACAGCTTTTGCTGCTTGTTGATTGGCAGGAATAGCGAATCCCATAGTATCGTCGCTTGTAGGTGTGTGTTTGAGCAAGCCGATATTCTGTTATCTGGCAGCCGTTACGCTATGGAGCAGTACCGGAAACGGCATGACAACCTGTCCGCTTATCACCAACACCAGAGTTAAACGCTACGGAAGTACTACACTCTAAAAGTAAGGTAATCTTAATTTAAGCGAAATAGTTTTATGACATTTTTTATTAGCGCTTCAGTCTAAATATAGTCAGGAAACCTTGGTGATCTCCAATGTATACAGGGTAAATGAATGAAGTAATTTCACAAATTTGCAAGATAATAATTTGAAATATTGCCTCAAAATTTTATAGCCACATAGAAAATCTCCAAAAGTTTTTTGACATATTACAAATGCTCTATATGTGTCCTCTTAATGATTTAGCAGATATCAAGTTCTTGTCACATTCGGTGCAGCATTTCCCTAAGCTAACTTAGTCCACAACCCGAATGTTGGATCCTCCAGAAGGAGACGCTCTGAGCTATAGCGCTAGAGGTAGAACGGCCAGTTCCTTTCCTCTGGGACCTACAATTTAATATGGAATCCGAACTACTGAACGGTCTGGCGTAGCTCATATTATCAAACAAAACTTCTAAAAATTCTTAAAACACTGTTGATGCCATCACCAGTTGTGGTATGTTTGTTGTTAGAGGAGGCTTAAACATAAAATTTTTAACATAAGCGAAAAAAAAAAAAAACGCGTGGGAGTTAGGTTTGGAGAACGTGGATGCCATGATAGAAATTGTATAAACTGCTCTCGGGTGACTAGCCGAGTCAAGAGTGCGTTGTCACACGATATTTCGGCAATGAATCTAGTCGCAGAAATATCGTGTGACAACGCACTCTTGACTCGGCTAGTCACCCGAGAGCAGTTTATACATTCTCAACGCCGAGAAAGACTTCGTTCTTATATATGATAGAAATTGCTGATCATCATCCTCCACAACATAAACATTCTCAGTGCTTTCGACATCTTTGACTAACTGCTCCCGTCTAGGCTCTGGTGGCAGAAATCTGGAACGCGGCTGCATAACTTTTTGAATTTTTCTATATTACTGTAAAATTTTCTTACAGTATGTCAAATAATATAGCTACAGCAAATAAATATGTGAACTCGCTGCAGTCATTTATAATTAACCTTTGTTTAACATCAGAGGAGAGGTCTCAGATAAACTTTTAAATTGAGAACCTAATCTGTCACAGTAACCTATGGTGACCATTAGAGCAGTTCATTGTGAACATGAATATAGCTAAAGCAGTAGATTCCGTCACGTGGTAGTTCGGGCCTCTGGCAATACAATTGTGGTTTTCCTCGGCGAACAGACGGAACACCTGCTCGGCTGCAATCTGTTCCGCCACGCAGGAAACACGCAGTGACAGCACGCTGTATGCGGGTCATTCCGCATTCGAGAGCTACCTGCGGGAATCACTGCAGCGTCTTCACTCTTGTGTAGCTTCATTCGGCCATGGCCTTTTTAGGAAGCATGCCGGCATTCACCTGGAGTGATTTGGGGAAACCATGGAAAACCCAAATCTGGATGCCCGGACGGGGATTCGAACCAGCTGCGTGATCCCGAATGCGAGGCCAGAGCGTTAACCGCTCACCCACCACGCTCGGTCCCTGTCTTCCCAGGGATGAAAGTATATTTATCTGTTTTATTGTTTTGTATGGATTACTGTCATGCAGTGTGATGCAAATGAATAACAGATGGAACAAGGGAGAGGAAAAAAAAACAAAAAAACAAAAAAACAACTACAGGTCCATTCAGGCCTACTCTTCCAAAGGACACTTGACCACCAGGCTTAACGTCACATTTCGAACTAGCATCAACAGTGTCGTATGACGCCACTGAGAGCAGGCTTGGGATTTAACTCAGGACTTTTTGCTTATTAGGATTTGTGCACCACGATTTCTCTTAACCTACAGGCCAGCCATTGGCGGTCTAGGTTGGACTGCCTCGTGAGCTCCATATTGCGCTTAATTGCTAGAATTTACGGGTTGTTTAAGCCACGGCAGAAGTGAAATGCAGGCATCATTAGCGTTAGTTAAAATTGTCATTTATAGCAGCTTTTACTGACAACGGAAACGTTGCTAAACTGTTGCTCCGTGGACCCTTAATGCACATTATTCGAATAAGTTTGTCGTAACGAACTTTATGGTTGAAATAGGTTCACGAATGTGAACAGCCTTGTTTCAATTTCTCATTATCTCTCGGAATTTATCAGTTGAATACTGAGAACGTTCCTCAACATAAACAATCGTCGTGAACACTGTGTTGAAATACTCCTTCTTCTTCGTCTACCCAAAGTTTCGACCAAGGCTTAGGCGTTCTTCAGGGGCCGTCTTCCGAATCTGCTGGAGACTGGCGTAGTTAGTTGTTTATCTATTTGTCCTGAATAAGACCTAAGCCTTGGTCGAAACTTTGGAGAGATGAAGAAGGAGTAGTATTTCAACGCAGCGTTAATCCCGTAAGCCATTTTATATATTATTATGACGGCTGCGAAAACAACCAAATCTTTTATAATCGTTGTAAACGGTTTTCGACGCATACGGATAATGATAATAAAACAGATTTCTAATAAGGAAAAGCTCGGAACAATAAATCAAAAGTTATTATGTTTTCATTTAGATTCTAGGTATTTCGAATACTTTATCGCGTGTTTAGGAGTTTTGTTGCTGGTGAAAGATTTAAAAAATTTCGGAAATTCTTAGGAAAGTTAATCCGGCTTGCTGTATTATAAGGTATGACTCGTGTTAACAACTTGTATATAAAGTGACACTTATTTTATATTTTTGCTTAAATTGTTGGACCACCATCTAGAATTTAATAATTTAATTTTATATGTAATTATTTTCGTGGAAATAGCTCCATCTGACGCCAGCAAATGAAGTCCCATTTTGCTAATTACCTCCTTCCAATTACCTTAATGTAAAGGATCGCTCGCAACATTCCCTATGACCATTTTCTCTGAAGAATAATTGCAGAAAGGATAGTGCTGAATTCATTGGAATGTGGAGATACTGGAACTAACTCTTTTAATTTTCGGATGACATAAAATCAGTTACATAGGACTGCGCACACAAACATATTTTCCTGGTATTTATATTAGCAAATTTGCAGTTGGTCCACGCTTTTAATATTTCAGCGAATTCGAAGCATTGTAAGTTCACCATTGGATCCTTAAATGTTTCAACGGAAAGTTTTAATGGGAAAAATTTCTAAGAGGTTGCGATGACTCGAATGAATAAATGCTATTGATTATAAATAGCGAAACACATATTAAATGACATCGCGTGCTGAAGAAAATTCTAGACGTGTTAGGGCAGGACATAGTTTCCGCCCGTGGTAACTGAAGACGCAGGCAGTGTGGCGCACGTGTTGGACCGCAGGCTGGTCGGGGTGGTCTGTCGCAGCAGGTGGCTTGGCTCTGCGAGGTTGCCTGCCCAACACCCCAGGGACGGTGAAAGCCGTCAGGGGTGGGCCTTCTTGAACGTAGCGTAAGAACAATATACAAGTCTCTCGGCGCGTTTTGTAGAACCGAAAATAACTGAAGAAATAGGTGCGCACGCGTATTAATTTACAGGACGAAAAACTGAAATATTATAATTGTCATTCATATAACAGTCGATTCAAATTTATGAATAAAAAATTAAAATATTTAGAAAATAATCGTTTGCAGGTTGATTCAATTCTTTCTGCGAATAACAGTGTATATGTTAAAAAGTTTAGAAATTAGAACAGACGCTAAGGACTTAAGTTGGTTACATGTGTTTGAGAACAGTCTGATGTGGAGTTAATGCATCAAATTGATGGGTACTTTGATTTAGGGTTTGTTGTGAAAGTGGATTTAAATTCAGTATTTGTACGGCTTTTTTTTTTTTTAAATTAAGAAGTTTGGAATTTTCTCGTGAAATCATCCAACCAGCTGCATTATATTTATTTTATGTTTCTATAATTGGAATGTGTTTGCCATAGTATGGGACAGGACATACACAACACTTAATTAAAACCACCCTGCCCTTGGAAGGCGTCTGTAACCTTCACCTACAAAGCTGCAACAGTACGCAACTTTTCTAATAACGTTTCCTAGCCGTTTAAATAATTAAAAATCAGGCTACTTTTAATTTTTTATGTCTTCATTAGTAATTTCCTGCCAGGATGAGAAACATTCTTTGCCATCTATATAAACATATGTGGCTTTTAAGTATAGCTCTCCGGCTATAATTACGATATGATCGATCTCTTCTCCGTCTTGTGTTCTTTATCTGAAACAAAATGCATACTATACCTTGCTTTATTTCTTGTTACTTTTACTTCAGCAGTACAATCAATTATTTGATCATAGCTAAACTTTACAACTTTAACCCAATTTTATTCCACACTTCTCAAATATTACAAATTACTCAAAGCAACTTTTACATACGAGTATTACACAAATAACCTTTTCACATAAGGTCCAAATATTTCCATAACTTTTCCAGCTTCCTTCTAGCTACTTCCGTAACATCAAGCCATTTTACTCATGCCTCTCCCTCTCCATTTATTAACAGTTGCGTCGATCGTCTTGTCCTTGGTATCCGATCTGTTGTACCCACCCGTTTTACTCTTTGCTGCCAAAGATGCTCCCCAAAATGCCTTTAACATACGTCATTCACAAATTTTAATATATATAATCTATGACATTTCTATATTTATATAAATTTATTGCTTGGCGTGACGTATGACCGCAACTAGTCTAACATGTGGCCCTCAACACTCTCTGTTCTCCGTTAGGGGGCAACCATAAAATACGTGTGGTGTTTTTCCGGATTTCCAGCCCCCCCCTCCCTCTGGTGAGACTTTGTGAGATCTGGTCCGATTTCCCTCCCCCCTCCACTGGTGACATCTGGTCCGAGAGATACCCTCCCGCCTAGAAATCGCCCTCGCAACTTTTTGAGTCTTTTTTTTTAGGTCTCACCCTTCAAAGCCGGTTACACCCCTACTTTTCGACGAAATACCCCCCTAAAATCAACTTTCGCGTTTTTTTTTTTTTTAGATTTTCGTTGACCCCGCTCCCTCTTCGTGAGATTTGGTGAGATTTTGCCGGATCCCCCCCCCCTATTTCACCTGACGGAATTTATGGACGCCCCCTTACTGCGGCCGACTGGACTACAGCTTAGTAGGAGTTTTAAGACACGCAGCTACCATTCGTTGCTGCTGTGTGAATGAAAATCTTGCTATGATGTGACGGGTTGATTGCTGTCATGTAATTTATTGTTAATATGAGTACCTGCCAACCCGCTAACATCCGTGGGACGTTTCTGCAGCGAAATAACCAAGCGAAAAAAGAAAAAAAAACTGTTAACTGCAAGTACACGTTCCATCACTTGAAGTGGCATCCACTTCCGTGCTTAAACCTAGTCTCTCATTTGGAGCAGTTATTCCCAGTCCGGTTACAGTTAGTCTCTATAATAGCTGGAGTTTGGTCGAGCCGGATTAACCGCACGTCACGGTTTTCGGCTTCCGCTGGTCGGGGGTAATTGGCAGGTTGCATCGACAGGCGACGGAGCGTGGCTTTCGCGTGTAAGAACGAGTGTAGTGCATACTGCAGTGCTACCACAACATGCAGCAACAAAATCAGAGTAGCCTACCATTATACGCAGCAAGTTGCCTAACGGTTATCAGAATGAAAATACTTAAGATTGTGCTGTGTGCCGTTTGTATGAACAAGCCACGGACCACATGAACAACCATTTGTTGCTATTTCTGCAGATAAGATTTAAAATATTCACCATACGTCTACGTAGTCAAAGCGATTTTTTTCCCTCTTGAATCTCGACTGGCTTCATGAAATCCTATAACTGTGGAGTTAATCTCGTTATCCTAACATAGCCATTACTAGCCACGTCATTATCTGCTTCGTGTTTATAATCTTAGTATGCTTGAGTTGCTCACATCTAATAAGTTAATCAGTCCCCTGTGTCTTAAATGTTCTGCGAGATTAGTCCCCAAACTACTTCCTGTTATTTACAGAACATGTTTATTTCGTACTTTATCTTAATTTTCGAAAAACTTTTATAGCATCACATTTCTAGTATTCCTCAACTCCAAGGTTCTCGGTTCGCTTCCATGGTGAGCCGCATCATTCATAATTATTATGCTGGAAGGTTTCTTATTTTAAAAAAAAAGCTATTTTTCAAACGCGACTCTGCGATCGTTCTTGCGTCTGTCATCGCTTATAATTTTACTTCCTAAGTATCATAATCATTTTAAGTCTTCTATTCTATCAGATCTTTCTTCTACATTTAGCCTACTTTTACCATTTCTTGCTAACTTCATGACTAGGGCCCGGATTTTTCAAAAAAGCATATGCGCATATGCAAATGCATATTTTGAGGGTTAGTGCATATTTTATGGATATGTGCATATTTTAGCTTTTATTTCATCTCATAACTGAATATCCGATACTTCTGAAGAAACTGTAAAGCCTAATGTACCTGTATGTTGGACATCCTTGGCAACCGCAACAAGTAAGTTAAATTCTTGGAGTAAACAGGATTTTTTTGTACTGGCATTCACATGTAGAGAATTTTCTACCTTATCCAAACTCACACAGTGACATGTTTGGAGGTGCTGCAAATGGAAAATTTGTGTGGCGGCGACCTTCTCTACTGCCCTGAGCGGTAACATTCACGGGAAGGGCGGGTGGGGTCGGCAAAATCAAAGAATAGCTCTATTCTCCCTCAGGCGGCAAATTCTTGTTTGAGGAGACGACAGTCACAAGTATTTACCCCCACTTGGAATATTCGTTATCTACCAGTGTGTTTATTCGTGCGACAACTACCCGGAAGGCCAGCGGTTTTCTTTAATCTTTTCGGGAATATTCCCCTAATTGCGGTACGAGCCAGTTTTCCTGAGAACAGATTCCTGGCTTCCAGACCTGAGGGATTCGTACTTTTAAAGGGACGTGTACATTCCTTTCCAAAAACAGTAGCCTCTCAAAGTTTGTGTTGACAGGAGTGTTCGTGTGCTAAGATTAAGTTTCTTCAATCTGACTCCAAAAATGCCTAAAGAAAAATGCACAAGATCAGTTTTAATTAAGCAGTGGATTTCAGGCAACAGTGACTATTCTAGTGACGGTGAAGTTGTGTACTGTCAAGTATGTGAGAAGAATATAAAATGTGAGAAAAAATTTCAACTTGAACAGCATTCTAAAACAGCTGTACATCTCAGGTCAAAAGAAAAGAATAGGAACACGCAACAGCTACTTTTAACTCAGGTATCACGGTCTGTTAATACATTCTCTGCTGACCTGTGTAAGGCTTTTGTATGCAGCAATATCCCGCTGCATAAATTGAATAATCCAGATCTACGAGCATTTCTTCAAAAGTATTGTGTTAATCAAAGGATACCGGATGAATCCACCCTCAGGAAAAATTATTTGCTCTCTCTACACGATTCTGTCCTGGATTCAATTCGGTCTGACATAGGAGGGAACTGTGTCTGGATATCGGTAGATGAAACAACCGATTCATGTGGCCGATACGTAGCGAACTTTATAGTGGGCAAACTATGTCAAGAAGAACCCGGAAAACCACATTTACTTTCAACCAAAGTGTTAGAGAAAACCAACCACAGTACAATTGCAAGATTTATAAACGATTCCCTGCGACTTCTGTGGCCTACTGAATCGGAGAGTGATTGTTACAAGGTGCGTGTTTTAATCACAGACGCAGCTTCATATATGTTAAAAGCTGGTCAGTCGCTTCGAGTGTTTTTCCCCAATCTGATCCATGTTACATGTTTGGCGCATGGATTACATCGCATTGCAGAAGAGATACGTTCTCTATTTCCTTCAGTTAACTAAGTAATTTCAAGTGGAAAAAAAGTGTTCCTAAAAGCACCAGCGCGTGTACAGTTTTATAAGGATCGTCTGCCTGAGGTTCCTCTTCCACCGGAACCTGTTCTCACTAGATGGGGAACTTGGTTGTCTGCAGTGCTGTTCTACCAGGAGAACTTTCATCAAGTGAAAGATGTGGTTACAAGTATTGGTCATGACGATCGTGCTGCGTGTGTTCGTGAAGCAAAGTGCGCATTTGATTGTGATACTGTATATCGAGATATCAATTTCATCCATGTACACTATTCGTCACTTTCTAATGCTATTAAGGGTCTAGAAACTAGCGGTGCACCCCTTCACGAGTCTATTCAGTTGCTTCACAAAACAATTTCTTCTTTAAATGCCGTCCCTGGTGAAATTGGAGAAAAAGTTAAATCTAAACTCAGCAGGGTGTTAGACTCAAACCCAGGTCTGCAAAAGATTCAATCAATTAATACGTATTTAAGTGGAACCACACAATCTTTGCCAGATGAATGTTCCGAACAGTCAGCACCATCGTACAAGTATTGCCCAATAACGTCCGTTGACGTGGAACGATCATTTTCGGCTTATAAACTAATTTTGTCTGACAACAGAAAATCTTTGACCCCTGAAAACATTGAAAAACTGTTGGTAACATATTGTGATTCATCATTTTGTAAGGAATGAAACGTGTATATCAGTGAGTTGACATAAAATAAATCATTTGATAACTGTATATTCTTTAATAGTTAGTCCATGTTCGTTAATTGTTAGTGTATATTCGTTAATTGTTAGTGTAGATTCGTTAATTGTTAGTGCATATTCTTTAATTGTTAGTGCATATTTTAGGACTTTTTTGTGCATATTTGCATGCATATATTAGATGTTTTACGTGCATATATATCCGGGCCCTATTCATGACACTTTTCTTGCTTATACTTAAAAGGAGATCTTACTATCTCGGAAATTCAGTTCTGGATGAGACTTCGCAGGTTAGTAGTATACCCTAAGGGTGTCCACCCAGTAAAGTAATAAAGATTCCGAGAAAAAGGGCTCTGAAGTTTTACGCGCAGCTCATATACTGATCGATTTTTATGCCGGGCTGGCACAGTGAAGTGACTGAGTCTGTAGCGATCTCGCTTACCACGCGTACGACTCGGGTTCGATGCTACCTCAGGGTAACTTTTAATTATCTCGGGCTTCAACACAACGATTATGTGTCCAGGAATTGATTATTGTGTACTTATCAAATTGATTTCCTCCTTTTTTTATTTATTCTTCCCATTGGGTATACTACTACCCTGCGAAATCTTAGTCCCAAACTGAATTTCCGAAACCATAAGGTCCCCTTATTAGTAGTAATTCTTTCCCCAATATTTTGTTCAATCCACTCAATAACTTTTGATTTTTACTTTCAGAAGTTAATGGATTTAATAATAACAAATACCAAACATTTCAGTTGCAACCTTTGAGTGTTTAGAGATTTTTTCTTCCAAACTGCCTGCACCCATCCAGTCCTAATTTCAAAAGTTCCTTCTCCCTCTTTTCTTTACGAGCAAACACACACACAAAATAGGATGAATATTTCATCTTATCCACAGCAATGCCTATTTAATCTCTCTTATTTTGCTGTCATTAGTCTCTCGACTGGTTTGATGCAATCCTCCATCCCTTCCTATCTTGCGCTAACCTCTTCATAACTTCTAACATACCCCTTATAACCCTATCTGCTTCATATATTCAAATATCTGTCTTCATCTACAATTTTACCCTTCGTCTGTTGCCGCCACTAAAAAATTAAACAAATCCGCATGTCTCTTCTCTCGGTTAGACTCTTACAAAAATTTTTTTTTTTTATTCACCCATCGTTTCCAAAACACGTTCATTTCGTACTATATCTGTTCACTTAATTTTCGGCATACTTCTATAGCACCACATTTCAAATGCTCCAATTTTCTTCTTTCTGGTATTCTAAAATCCACTCTTTTTACCATAAAATGCTGTGTTCCAAAAATAGAGTTTTAAAAAGATCTATATTTAAACCTAAAAGATTTCTCTTTTCCATGAAGGCTATTTTTTCAAAATGCTATTCTGCTTTAACATCATAATTTAATGTATATCTGTATGGATATATTATTTTCAGTATATTTGTATCTTTCCAGGAAATTTCCTTTGAGCGGTGCCACCATATATGTTTGTTATATAATTCGTAACACATTTCCCTGCAGAACGCTTAGAAATACTCGCCTTTTTTTTTAACACCATGTGCTTGTATTGGTCGGAAAAGCTACAGGCTATGAACGAACACGTGTCCGACGTTTGGTATCGCGAGATGTGTGTTATAGAACCAACGACTTCGATGGATCGAAAGTTGTCTGAGCGAGGGGCTGACGAGTCGATCCATTATCTGTCGACGGGAAGTCGGCCTGCCGACCTCCGGACGAAAAAAAGAGCCATTACTTCTAATTATGAGGATATAAATCCTTGTTAAGAAACCGACGTTTAACTGGCAGGAATTCTGAAACTTGCCACACCCGGCACAAGATGTCTGTAATATCAAATGAAGTCGTTGAACTTAATCTTCTGTCGGCACAAGCAGTGTTAGGAAATGTCGGCTGATGGAACGCCGATTGTACGTTTCTTCCCAACAATCTATCCACTAAGGAACTTTTAACAGTATACTTTGATATAATTGGGTAGGATTAAATTTCAAGTTACTGTCTTCTAATGAGTATAAATAGATTAATTTAATGTCAGAGATTGCTCTCGGCGATTTTATTTTTGTGATAGATTATGGACATTGCTCTAAATATAAGAGATGGAATGATGTTGTCTAATTTGGGGAATCTGTTTTCGTGGTTGATAAGTTTGTAATATCTTTAATTGAGGAACATCAGCTGTGAATGATTTAGATTTTATCGGACTGTACTTAAGTGAAAAATCCCATTATCCAGATCAGAATAAAAATATATATGTTACAAGATAAATGTATGCTATTGACTTATTGTGAACAAAACTGCATTATAGCTGTATTACGGTTTTTGTTTCCTGATTATTGCATACGCAGCTCCGTGAAGGCGATTTTCACCCGTTTCTTCCGGATCACTAGTGCCCCTGGTAAGCTTTGAATTTTAACACAGATTCATTTTCCCCAGTGTCCAAATCAAATGCGTCCATTTGTAAGAGGGTCAGAGTTCTCATTTTGTTTAGCACTTTCGGATAATTATTTTATATGTATTGCTTGTAAAATATTTATTCGCTTTAATGTCATGTTTTCCACAGATTGTCCTTAGCCAGTTTAGGTAAAAACTACAGACTTTGTGGTAAGTACAAAAAAATGAGATAATGTTTTAAAGCATTTTTAATTTATCAGAAAGTAGTTGAAAAATGGATCCCATTAAAAAACAGATCCTGTAATTTGAGACCTTACTACTTCAACTAAGCTATTGGGACTACCAAATATTTCAGAAAATGAAAACTGAATCAAACGCTGCTCTGTCTGATGTCTGAATAGAGAAGGTAACTCAGGATTAAAAAATTTGTAGATTGTTAGGATCAACGGGAAATAAGCGTAACATCTCAGGAGAAAACGAGTAAGAATAATAAAGAGTTTTAAAAATATGTTTTAAACACTAGGTCTTTCAGGGACAGTCAGAATAGTTTAAGTAAGCTTACTTACTTTGTAAATAGCAAATACTGCCCTGTAACACTTTGTATTATTATTATAATTTTTTGGTTTCACTGATGCATCTCTCCATCTTTTTCTGTACCGAGCCAACCTCATCATATTCGTGTTTCCAATTATGACCTATTAACTGAATTAGAGCCAATATGCAGTTTCAAAATGCATGCAGATCCCTATGCCTAAACGCAAAGTATAGTATGTTTACACTCTTTCTCATAAGCAATAAATACGAAATTCCAAGTTTATGTATTTGTGTGTAGTGGTGAAATATCTTGTTTCACTACTCTCTTTATTATTATTATTATTGCTTTACGTCTCGCAGATGGCACTAGAGACGAGAAAGGATTGGAGACAAAGAACGGGATATAATTGGGCTTTGGTCTTTTGAAGGCATTATACAGGCTTACAACAGGAGTGATTTCGTAAAAAAAAACATGGAAAACCAAAGTCTGGATGGCCGCACGGGGATTCTAAGCACCGTCTTCTCGATTGCGAGTTGACAGCCTAACCGCTAACCCATAGCTCTTGGTTTTTTCTAAATAATTTTTTTTGAAGTCATAAGAAAAGGAAAACTTCAGATTTTTGCGAAACAGCTGTTTTTTACCTAAATTTTTAGGAAATGAACTACTGAACAGAAATAGCCAGCCAGAAAATTTAAGTTATTGCGTTTTTCGGTCACCATACTGAACTTGGAGGGGCATGGTTCAAAAATATGAACTACTAAAATAATTTAAAAGAAAAACTGTGTTAAGAAGAATGTGAGGGGCCGTGGCTAATGTTTACACGGCCACTTGGAATGAATTACTGAATTTCAGTTTTTCTGCATTTGTGTTTCCAGCTTCTTCGTTATGGATTATCATATCGTATTTCCAACCTTGTTACCGAGCAGGCCGGTATAACGGTTAGCGTTCTCGCCTCGCATTCGGGAGGACGGCGGTTCGAATCCCCGTCCGGGCATCCAGATTTGGGTTTTCCATGGTTTCCCAAATCACTCCAGGCAAATGCCGGGATGCTTCCTTCAAAAGGCCATGGCCGAATTCCTTCCCATTTCTTGCCCCCCATCCTTTCCCGTCTCTAAAGACCTCGCTGTTAAGAGACGTAAAGCAGTTAAAAAAAAATCCAACCTTGTTAAATGTCTTTCCACTAATATGATAATTTAGAGGATTTGGTTTAATCGGTCCCGTTGTGAAGATGTTCCCATCAGAGCAAATCTTGTGTTATTACGGCAGGCAGTGAAAAGTTTCTATTCATCTCTGTAATTTATTGTTTCTAGATATTACATCACGCGTTTTGCTGAAGTTCGTGATATGTTTCACTTGTTCGATGTGACAGTTGAAGCACAGCAGTACAAGAAACGCAATGCAGACAATAGGACCGAGCGTGGTGGTGTAACGGATAGCGTTCTGGCCTCGCATTCGGGAGGACGGCGGTTCGAATCCCCGTCCGGGCATCCAGATTTGGGTTTTCCATGGTTTCCCCAAATCACTCCAGGCGAATGCCGGGATGCTTCCTTCAAAAGGCCATGGCCGAATTCCTTCCCATTCCTTGCCCCCATCCTTTCCCGTCTCTAAAGACCACGTTGTTAAAAAGGGACGTTAAACTGTTACAAAAAAAAAAAAACAGACAATAGAACACTTGATGACCTGTGCGAAACTTTCGAAATAATATACGATGAATAGCTAGGTTGGTGGTTAGTAGTACGAATAATAGAAAAACTGGCTCATTTTTAGTAACTGTTTTTCGTTAACTGGAATAGGTACGCTGCAAAACACTTACACTGTCTTACGAAACAATTAGAAATGATGAAACTTTGTTCTCTAGCAGAAACAAAGTTATCCGAAAAGCTTAATGCTCTAGTAAAGACATACAGTTTATCCATATATCTGTGATATAATATGTCGTCCTGCTGGTAATGCGATGACTCTTTATCGACGCGAGCGAGCATAGCATCTTGGCTGTGCACTATCTCATTTTGTAGCAACAATTGTTTATCCGTCAACTAAAATATCTTGCGGTAATAGGGTCAGGTCCCATGTGAAAATTTCGATCGTGGTGCTGCTATCTACCGGTAATGCGATCACTCATCATCGACGTCAGCGAAGCCTAGCAGCTACACTCTGAACTATCGCATGCACGTGACCTTGATTGTTCCAAATTTTTCCCATTCAATGGGTTGAATTTCGAAAAATTCCTTTTGTTAATTAATGATATTACCAAAGCGGAGAACTTAATCTTTAAAATGATACTTCATTTACTGATTTTGGTCAAGTATGGGACGTCACCAAAAGAAAATGTTTTTAGAAAAAAAACGTACTGTACATGATTGGTATTTTGCAGAGAAAAGATTAGTAGAACTAGAAGCATGGGATATGAAGTCGACAGATAATAGTGAATTTTTTTCGATTGGCTAACAAAGTACATAATTTACGATAGTCACTGCCTGTATTGGTATTCCCACAGCACAGATATCCCGGAGATAATTTCGTCTCTGCTGTTCCTGGGGACACGCATGTGCCTCTCGGCCCAACTTGGATACGGTACGGTGATTGACAAACGTGGCTGTGGGAACGGGACGAGCTTCTTATCCTTTTCCAGTCACGGCGTTCAGATTTGAAAGGGTGATTGGGGCAGCGCGATGGGTAGCTACAGATACTGGACTGTGCGCTTTGGAATTGAGAGGAGGATTGGGAGATCCTCAAAAATGAACCGTAACGCCAGACTGGTTCGTATCGGTCCAGAGAACGCGTCAAGTGAAGAAATCGACTTCTGCGAATCTCGGGGCTGTATCGTATTTAACACCTGGAAGTATGTACTGAGGGAACAAAACACTTAGGTACACTTGGTTCCAAGAATCGATTTCCGCATTTTACTCTCTCTTTGTCCTAATCTCAATATAAATCTTCTGAAACTTCTTTGAGGAATTCCTGTAATCAGTAAACTACTGCATGCTACCATGAAGGTTGTGATAAGCATCCGCAGTACACCAAAAAAGATTTTGTTATCACATCATATACAAATGCTACGTAGAACCGTATTCTGAATTGTGTGACATTTATTTGTAAAGTTATATACATTTTTGTATTTGAGATTCCACGATCGGAGTGTCTTGTTGACATTGAGAAGAGGAAGGCAGATGGTCTGGCATTGTAGTGGCAGAAGCACATGTGTGATGTGGTCAAGGCAGACTGTTTTACGCTTCTCTCACTTCAGTCTCTCGTACTGAATGATTTTTGAGCAGCTATATTTAACAGTTTATATTTGTGGTAAATAAATGTGATATAAAGTGTAAACTGTCGTCAGCAAAAATTACCAGTAGCACCAAACCATAAAAACCAGCCTCGAGAAGATACTATGGGCAAGAAAATCGTTCGTTGAAAAACTGCGTACAGAATACAAGGGTAACTATAGCAAACAGCAAACAAACCCCTCACAATTGTAGTTTGGTTTGGGAGGTTAATCGTATCGTGATTTGTATCACGAACAATCTAAAGTAAGTAGTTTATTAATGCTTTATTAATTTAGTTATTTGTAAGTGAACGCTGAGAGGCTAGTTTCATTTAGTTTGTCGGGCGGCTAAACGTTCGATGCAAGATACCGAAGTAGGTAGTTGGTTTAGTTACAAGCTGACAGTATGGGCAGCTGTAGGTTCCTATATTGTAGCAAAGTAGCGTGGACCTAAGATTCAAACGATATAATGTAAATTCATACCACTCGAAAATTATATCATTAAATTGGGTTATGAATGATGTTATCCAAGAATTCTATCTAGATTTGGGTTTTCCATGGTTTCCTCAAATCATTTCAGGCGAATGGCGAGATGGTTCCTTCAAAAGGCCACGGTCTAATCACTTCCCGTTCCTTGCGCCCAGTCCTTCCCCGCCTCTAATGACCGTGATGTCGACGTCGACGATGCGTAAACCCATAAGGCAGCGTCCATAAACCACGTAGCTCTATTTTGGCCTCCTGTGAGCCCCCCCCCCCTCACCATCCACCCCATCCCCCTCCCACGTAGCACTACGTGGCTTTTGCCTCCACCCCCTCCCCCTCACGTAGCACGTAGCTTTTTTACCTTTTGATTCCAGAAGAGATTTTGTGCGGTTTTTTCTTGTCAGACTATTGTAAATTACATACGGAGATAGTTAAATGAAGGAAATAACTATTCAAATGCTGTTGCGTGTTCTGTAACTCATTTTAACAGTGAAAAATGGTATGAATGGAAATCTATGTTTCCCGACTCGGAAACTCTCCGTTCCCCCCACGTTGCGCACCGTAGTCTTCCAGCCAACCCCTCCCCACCTAGACCGAGCCACGTAGTTTATGGACGCCCCCTAAGCAAAAAAAGTTCTTCTGACTGGGTCCCTTTTTGTATTTTGGATTCTGTCTAGTATAGAAGACACAAGACGAATGAGACAATTAAAGCGACCCATGCCCGAGGACTAATTCGAACCCTTCTGTAACGCTGTCAGGTTCGGCAAACTAACCTTCTGCACATCTTAGTCGGTCACAGAATCATCACTCAGAATTAGTCGCAGGATATGGAGGCAGCAAATGGTTGCTTTGGCAGGTTGACTTGTTGTAGAGTATAGGGCGGAGTTGTACAGTAGAAGATTATTAAATAGGTGGGAATTTTTAGCTTTGGTCTAGCTTGCTTTCCTAGTTAGTTGAAGTTATTTGACGCATTCTTGTAACCAATTACTTAACACAACAATTTTCTACTGGTTCTCAGTGTTTCATTATTGCACTGAGTACGCAGGTAAGGATTGCTAACGGGGCTATGTACCATTTGTACGTACCACTCGTTTCCTGAAGATTATGTAAACAGTGTAAATTATAATGAGGCTTATTACTGCAAGTTTGTGGACAATGAACTTAGTGCTGCGAACCATCACAGTTCACCTGAATTTATTTTGAATGATTGCTCATATCAAAACAGGTTATCCTCGTTCTGTCTTTCTGAGTAGAGATCGTCAGTTAACTCTTACCCATTGTCTTGTCAGTACATATTCGACAGGTAGGGTATATTACAACAGTAAATTGGAAGAATCGCCATCGAAAAACTCAAATTATCGAGAAGGCAATTTTATTAGAAGATACTATTGCTTTTCAAGTTTTTACTATCCTACGCGAAAAAAAAGAAAGTTAAAGATGAAAATAAATTCCTTCCAAGGTACGGAAACTTCGTCGTGTACGAATTTAGGTAAATGAAATCTGTGCATCTGTTTGAATAATTATATATTGTATACAATTCAGCTTTAGATAGTGACGCCCATATTATCTGTTTTATACAGTTTGTTATTGGTCGGGAGCAGTTCTTCGGGAACATATTCTCCACACGATTCACTGAAAGCGACAACTATGTATGCTGGGCAACTTCGTAGTAGAAGAGTTGGAATTTCATCTTTATGCGGCGTATAACTAAAATATTTTCCACAAGAATATTGCCGCATCAGGAAAAAAAGTAGCCGATTACACAGTTGGTAGGCACAAAGCATGAACGAAAATTCTGGAGTTATTATAGAAGTTTTTAAACGTATATTTAATTACTGGAATTACATTACTATTTAGATTGACACATTCAACTTCGGATTCGTTAAAATTTTTCATTTCTGTCTCGTGGATGAACAATAAAACAGCGTTATTATAAATGATTGAAGCGATTTCACAAAATTACTGTAGCTGTATTATTTGACATATGGTAATAAAACTTTACAGTCACATAGAAAACCTCAAAAAAATTTGTAGCTGCGTTTCAGATTTCTGCCACGAGATCGGAGATGTGAGAGGAAATTGAGAAACCGATGGATGGTCGTGGCATGGACGATTATCAACGGTTCCTACCATGGCTTCCATGCTCTCCCGGCATAAACCTAAGCTATTTTTTGTGGTATAATATGAAAGATTCAGTGTTTAAGCCTTCGTTTACCAACGAACCTACCAGTACTGCGAGCTGGCATAAACAGTGCTTTTAATCAGATTGATAGGGACACGATGTACCGGATGTGGCAAGAACTTGCTTATCAGCTTGATATTTGCGGAATCAGTAAGGGAACACACATAGAGCTCTTGTAATAAGTATATCGTATACAAAAAAAGAAAAAACTTTTTTAAGTTTTGGACGTTTTTGTGACAATTTGTCTAATAACATAGATACAGTAAATTTGATTTGTGAAATTTCTTCAGTCATTTATGATAACCCTGTACAGTTTAGATCATACACATATTTCAAACATTTGATTTTAAATTTTTAGTTATTTAAAAAGATTTTAACAGAAAGTAGTTTCGCAAGAATATTGACGCGTTACTCTTCCTCGTCATAGTTTTTGGCTTAACGATTTTCCAGAAATTTATGGATTCATTTCACGTAACATGGTGACTTTGATTGCGGCTTATATCATACTGAACATCCAGTGACGACGAGTGTACAACATAAAGTCAACGGATAACATTTCCGATAATTCTGGAATAATATTTTTTACTCTTATCACTTAACCACGACAGGGAATACCCATTGTATTAGGAACAGAAAGAGCGAATTATATAACTACTAATGTCGTTGATGCGTCTTCTCAGTTTAATGTAACATGGAAGAATGTTTCAGGAATACTTTCTCTATAAGAATGTTAATTTAGGATCTCATTATGCAAAGTTGGGGTCTCATTAGTGGCTATACAATGTGAAAGCTGTGAAGATTTACTGGAAATTAAGTTCTTAAAATATTGTCTGGATTTAACTTCCTAGTAGTAGTGTAGCCTACCAATAGGACTGATGCAATCTAACAAGACGTTTCTGTGATACGTAGTTTTGAGATTCTTGTCAAAATTTCTTCCTACAACCTCCAATTCATCGTTAAATTCTGTCAAGGTGCTATTAAGAAGTAAAGACCATCTCTTACAAGACACAGTGAATTGTTATAGAAAGTAATTTTTGTTATTCAGTACCGTTTTGTGCGTAAGGTACACAAATGCAATTCCATATAAAACAAGAAATTTTAATGCGACATTGCCTTATGTTAGGCAACATGTGAGCTAGTTATCCGACGATGATCTTAGTAATAGATTGCTAATAATGTCTTTCATGCTTCGTATCAGTTACGTAATGGTCAAGTAATAACTCTGAAAGGCAATCGCTTTTTTGATCGGCTTATTCTTTCCATTTTATGTTAGCAAAGTGAAGGCCCAAGGGTTTTTGACTTTTAGTTCTGATAAGAACAGTTAGGTGACATGAGGATTACTGTGCTCTGGTTGCCAGGAGATCCTACAGGATTGTCTGGCAGGTCGACTGTGCAGACTATTTAGCCGTGCAAGCACGTTGAGAAACGGAAACTAGTGTCTTCCGTTTTAATAACAGTCGGGCGGCGAATCTCTCGCTTGACTTTCTTCTTGATGGCAGTCCCCTCCAACAGAACCCCTTTCCAAAGTAATGGATCGCACCTCGTCGTGCAATAAACATATGACCAACCTTGCAACAAAACTAAGAACTAGAAATAACACACTGCAGAAGCTTACTGGCACCTCCTGGGTAGCATCCGCCTGTACATTGTACCTCAGCACTGAGTCTTGTGTATTCTGCAGCTGAGTACTGCTCGTCTGTAGGGATGCACCCACACCAAAAAGATCGGATAGTTTTGAACAAGACAAAGCGGATAATTAGTGGATGTATCAAATCCATTCAATTACACTGGCTGCCCGTTTTGAGTAACATTGAACCGCCAATGATAAGACGATGCAATGGCCTAATTGCACAATATAATAAGATCTGTCATAACTTGAACCTCCACATTCACGACGACATGGAAATCCAATTTCAGAGACTTAGGTCGAGAAGTCCAAGCGTAACAACTTAAAAACAATTTTAACGGGAGAGAAGCATGGAGATCGGAATTGATAGTCTCAGTCTCACCATAATGGCACTCCCTGTTTGACAATCAACAGGCACTAAAGGGACTCAACCTACCTCGCAAGACCCGGCCTGCTCTCAACAGAGTTAGATCTGGCCGTGGCAGATCTGCTTCATCTCTTTATACATGGGGAATGAGAGATTCACCAAATTGTGACTGTGGTGAGGAATAACAAACCATCCGTCACGCGACCTTTGATTGCTCACTTCGAGCCTTCAGGGGATTCCCGAAAAACTTCATAGATATTTCAAATGAAACTTTACAATGGTTGCGCTATGTCGTTTTTTAATTTTAACTATAATTTAATATAATTTTTTTATTAGTGTGAGTCAGTTATATATATTTGTATTATTGATTATATGATATGGCCAAAGGATTAATAAATAAATAAAAGTACGAAATGGTGTGTGATTCCCTAAACATCTGTAATTTTAGTCTCTGTATATTCTTTTTGTTTTAGAAACAACAATTAGGCATAAATTTTGACAGAATAACCGAATAACTATGCGTCAGTTGGATCTACATGGAACAGATTCCCCTTAGTGTATGTGTGTTGACACATGGTGCATTACCTTAAACATAGAGCTGATTCACACGGAAAGCCCACATTATTTCCAGCCACTGCAGCATTCTCATCATCAATATACGTTTCTGATCCCCAGGCAGGGCACAATACTCAATCAATCTGGAATGTCTGTGTGCGAGAGCGTACTAAACACGCAACTGGCTGATGAATGGTTTAGTCACGTCTACAGCCACGTGACGTGCACCCGCCCGGTAGCGAAAATCCCGGTACGCAGAACCGGGCCAGAGATCTGCGGAGTATATCTAATGCGACAGCGGGTGGTCGAGCGCTGATTCATGCTCAGTAGAGGGTCCGGCTATGGTCTCCGTGGGAACACGGTCACCGCCACGCGACCAGCACGCCTCACAATGTGCAGGGGACCAGCTCGGTGATTATGAAAGCTTCCTGTCCCTGGTACAGCTACCAGTCCACTCGTCCTGTGTACTAGCTGGAGTGTTGCTGGCCATGTAGAAGTCCTGGGTTATACTCTCTGCCGGCCCGGGCAGTGTAGGCCTCGCATGGTAAAGTGTCGACGGTTCGAGTCGAGTTCCGAGCATCGGTGGTTTTAATTAAGTGTTGTGTTCGTCTTGCGATAATGTCCCACTATTACATGAGAGAGCATGAAATAATTGTTAGAATAATATAAATCTGAGTTGGCTTAATAGTAACAAAGCCCGGAGCCTATAATGGATTTAAATACAAATGGCCTTTTTCTGTCTGACTCTACCAAACCATTTTTTTTTATTTTTTAAGAAATGGCATTTGGCTACGCGGCCATACAGCCAGCACTATGTAATTTTGTAGCTTGAAACTATGTACTGTATCTTTCAATGTATTATTGATTCTACGTGGTATAGACGACACAAGACAAACACAACACTTAATTAAAACCACCCATGCCCGAGGCCGGACTCGAACCGGCGACCCCTGCAACGCGAGGCTAGCACGCTATCCCTTACCCTGCCGGGGTCGGCTACCAAACCTTTCTCCATGTATGTGAAGCACATTTAGACTCACAGGTAATACCGATTTCACCTTAATCTGTGAGCTATTTTTTTTTTTTTTTTTTTTTTTTTTTTTTACTTATTGCTTTACGCCTAATCGACGTCGAGGTCATTAGAGGCGAGACGGTTTTGGGGACAAGGAATTCTGCCATGGCCTTTTCAAGGAAGCATCCCGTCATTCGCCTGAAGTAATTGGGGGAAACCATGGAAAGTCCAAATCTGGATGCCCGGATGGGGATTCGACCCGGCGTCTTCCCGAATGGGAAGCCAGAACGTTAACAGTTTACCCATTACGCTCGGTGTGTGAGTTTTTGAGTCTTGTATGATTACCCAGTTAGGCCTAGTCATGCCAGAAGCGGACTAGGCGGGAATTTGAAAATCCGTCACTTCGCACTTAAGGCTTAGTAAAATGATTAGCGATCACGTTTCTGTCTAATAATTGATCCCCTTGAAGTCAGAGCGGTAGTTCTCTCTCAGACTGATCGCTTTGACTTTTCTTAGACTCGTGATTACCGTTTTACTGGGAACTTCACTAAGTGCAGTGTTAATTTTGTGGTACGTCAGAAACCTGATAAAATACATAGTTGTTTCTATAATAATGGTTGACTGTCTTAAGAATCACTCTTATCTAACACTTGCTTGTAAGTGAAGTTATCAAAATCAAAACATATACTGATATTTGGGCAAATTTTAATAAAATTATGATTTTCCGATTTTCAAAATTTAGAACTAGCCAGATGAGTTTCACTACAGAACACTTGTGGGCTAGATGAACATAATCAGCTAGTAATGTCATGTATATTTTTGACCACGTTGTACATCAATACGTTGATATGAGAACAGTAAAATTCATAATTTAAGATTTTCTAGTTTGTGACAGTAATGTCGCATGGAGTTACAAAGGATTGAAATTTTCTTTGTTCCTTTCATTTTGTAACCTTAGGCACTGCAGTAACAGTTTCGACTTTTTTCTTCTTCTGGCTTCGGAAGTATTTCTTCAGAATTTGTTTGGAAGTGACTGGTGCGAGGACAAACTAGCAAGCCAGTTAAATCTGATTAAAGAGAGGTATTTAAATTTATTCTATCCAGTTCAGTTGTAAAGACTGTTCATAATATCCTGGTTTCGAAGCTACTAGTTCCATCTTGATCTGGGGCTCAAACAGAACTTTTTAAAACCGTATGTGTGGAATACAGCACTTAATGGTAGCGAAGCATGTACTTTAGGAATATCAGAAAGAAGGAAAGTTGAAGCACACTTGAAATGTGGTGCTATAGAAGGGTGATAAAATTAGGTGAACAGAAAAAGTACGAAAAAAACATGTTTTGTAGATGTTGGGTGAGGAGAGTGTGTGGGAGAGTCTTTCAAAAAGAAGAGACAGAAAAGGAGGGGGGGGGGTCACATTTTAAGACATGCGGCCATGCTTAATTTGTTAGTGGAGGGAACAGTCTAAGGTAAGAACTATAGAGTTATACAAAGATTAGAATATGTGAAGTAGATAATTGAAGACGTATACTGTAAGGGGAATGTTGAGCTGAAGATGTTAGTGCAAGATAGGAAGAGATGGAGGACTGCATCAAACCAACCGAGAAACTGTTGATAGCAAAGAAAAAGGTTTAGCCCCATTTCGGATACATTGTTTTCACTGATTGCCTATTTGCCAAGGGTATAATACAACAGTACGAAAATAAACACCTATGACTGACAGTGCATTTTACCCAAGAGAAGGACATTCCAGAAGAGGACACCTATCATATTGTTAGATCCTTTTTGATAACATTGTAAGAAAGAGGGCAACGGAGAAAGGGTTTTCCTCAAAAGTGGATTGAATTGGCTAAGAAGTTAAAGATGGTTAGTCGTACACGAGTGTTACTCTTCAGTTGACGTTATAACGGCATGCTTTATACAGAATACAAGAGATTGACAGATCTTGATGTTTACCTCCTCGGGGCTACTTCACAAGAAACATACTGCTTGTTTGTTAAACGCCCGTCCTTCTCGGCCTGATACAAGTGGCGTGCGGTTTTGCGGGCGATTATTCCAAACAGCATTTGAGCAAGACAGGGCTGGGCTGCACCCACGTCCTCGGCAACAATGGCAGAGCCAATCGTCCTGGCGCGGCGGTTTTGCTCAGATTGCTTTGCACGATTTCTGAGGTATTCTCGAAATTAAGGTGATTTTCTTACAACTTAACGACATTTGAATGTTGCAGAAGAATGCCGTAGCTTCAATTAACGTACATGCAACATGGACCTATGTAATTATGGGTGACAGTCTTGGTGTAGCATGTACGACCTGGCTTATAATTTTACTGTTCAGCTGTTGTATTTTCATAATACATTGCGGCTTACCGCAAGAAGTGTTTTGAGACCGCCAAAGCAACGCTGCACGCAACGACTAAAATGGATGGTGGCGTCGGCGTATCTATCATACACGACCTTTTGTGACTGTTTTATTGTCTTTTGTTAAACTGCGTAAATGAAATACATCCTCCAATTTCTATAATATTTCTATCATAATTCTGTGATACAAACCTTTCACCAAATAATTAGAATACATTTTCCCCTCCGCTTGAATGTGTATTTGTTGTGATAACAGAATGTTTGTTTCTTTCAGCTTTTTTGCTTTTAAAACAATGTGGTTTATTTAAACGTTTGCTCGTATAGAGCCCTGTTTCAGCAGGCAATAGGATGCAATTCATGTTTCATTTTCCAAAAAAAAAAAAATTGTAACAGAAAAAATAAATTGCATTTATGGAAAATATGCCTATATATCAACGTACGATTACTCTCTGCAATTCACAAAATTGTGGATGGCAGAGGGTGCTATGCATCAAACCTAATTTTTACTCTGGGCATTTCAATCCAGAATGACACGACAGAAGAAAGAATCCTCGGTTTTTAAGAAATACAAAATATAATTGGCCTTAAATTTGAGAAAGATGGGATTATAAGTTTTGTTAGCCGTTACAATATACATACCTGCGAACAGTATTGATGAAATTACGAGCCCATTATGACTAAGATGTTATCCACGTAGTTTATTACTGTTTCTGGATAGGTTACTGTTTACAAAATTCGTTTATTTTACATCGTAACTATTCATTTCCATTTTAGTTTCGTCTTGGAGTCAGTCAATTTTTACATTCTGTAATTCAGATTTCTTTTATATCTGGCTGGAATTAGACCGGTGGGATATTTTTTGACACGTTTAAGAAATATTGCACCAGTAACTGACGCAACTATTGCTCGCCTTGTGGCGTACTCCGCTACCAGAGATGGCTAGTTTGAGCCAAGATGGCAGCAAAAAAATTCGCTCACCACTATTTTGACAACAAATTGTTATGGATAAATTCGAAAACTCTCAGCAATACGTATGGAGCAAGTGTACACGACACTGTTGGCGGTGTTACATCTATCTGTTACGACATCAGACTTGGAACCTTTCGGAAGAGTGTGCTTGAATATATCAAAGCAAGGATTCTTGATATCCTTCCTTTAATCTCTCAAGTACAACAATGTCAGAACGATCTAAACATGGAATAACCAGAAAACTAGCTATAACATTGAAGACTGTTGATTTTTTACGGGAAATTGCTATGCGGGAGTACTACCCTTGTTGTAACTACGATTAGTTTTGTATAACATCTTAAATATATGTGAATTATTAAAAATTCCACCCTTAATGTTGAGAAATGAAATCAATATACGATCTACGAATTTTCTCAGTGTTATTATCAGAAGTTTTTTTTACTTCATAGGGTAACATGCATATTTCTTGTTTTTTTGTTGAAGGTTATCAGAGAAAGTATTCGTTATCTCTTATTCTCAGCACCTATCTCTTTCACTCTTAGGTCCTCATCAATTGTCAGAAGGTTGGATATAAAGCTTTGGTGCCATGAAGTTTCCTTTTCTAGAGTCTTCAAGGAGATACAAAGGAGATAAACAGAATTATATGTGATCTTACCAGGAGCTTTCCGTACCTAATCCGAGATAAAAGATAAATGATGTGCAAAAATAAAGGACTGAGAAAATCGACAATATATAACTAAAAATTGACAAGTAATGAACAGATTTCATCTCTCGCTTGGTTATCCAGTGATGTTACTGAACACCCCGTCATTTGGAAGGCAAATTCTTCCCCTGTGCGGGGAAAATGTATTCTGTCGGGGCCGGATTCTTATGGCTTATTAAGCAGTAAAAACGGATGATTTATATTCGGCGAGGCGGGAATATCTAATAGCCGTCCTGGGACAGGTCTGAACCGCTTCCGATGGTTAGTTATTTAAGGCGTACGGGAGCACTCGGTGTAATTTACATTTTTAAAAGGAACGAAACCGTAATACACTATTGTCATCGGGATAATTTACGTCGATGTAATGGGAGGTTACCACAGTGCGTTACAGCTCATTATCGGATACGAACACCTCTGAGAAAAGCGTCTGTACCTAAGTTGCTACTTCTTGTGTTAAAACCTTTCCTTTCATCTTTAAGTGAGAAAATGAGATACTTCTTTATCGTATCTAATTCGCCTAAGTATCTGTTAACATGTATATTTCATAATGAAAGCTTTTGAAACAAGTAAAAACATGTGTGGCTGTGGGAACTGGCTACTTAAATAAGCAGTTAATTAGAAAAATTTGAGGTTAAAAAAGGGACACTTCCGTGCGTGTAAAATTACAGTATTTTGAATCTTCTTGAAAATCGTGTTCTAACATTTATACTTACTACCTTACTAGTTTGTATTGTTTAAAAGCTACATTTTTTTTGTGCGTGTACGTATGGGGGGGGGGGAGAAACAGAGATCTACATCTGATTTAATGAAATTGGTTTACAGTGACAATACCTATAAGAAAGTAATGAATAGTTGCTGGCGTATCCCGTCGAATTGATGATTTTTGTTCCATCGTGTATTGTAACTAGAGTCATTACAAACATATTTTTGACAATACTAAAAATTATGTAATTAGAAACACTTTTCATCTTTTTTTCTAGTAGCCTAAAAACTGACGAAGTACAAGTTGTTTCTAACTTCAAGTGGTGGGAAAGAGAATGTTGTTTTGTACTCGATAGCTCAAAAGAGGCAATAACAAGTGATTAGTGATATGTATGCATTATGGGGTCTATTCAGACAATGCAACAATCCGGTGGTCAAATCGCTTGGACGCTACGAAAATGGAGAACGATAAGCATAGAAGACCGCTCAGTCTCCTAGCAAACTGACACCCAACAAGAAGACACACCGAAAGCTAAGAGAATTGGAACCCCTTCGTGACGTTGGAGGCAATGTTTCCGGACAAATACTCCACCCCCCACCTGCCTGTGACTTAGGGCAGAGAAGGTGCCATGTGTGTGTAGTTTTCTGAAAACATGCAGAAATATCAGTATTTGTAGCCTTGTTTCACATTATTTTTCAAGCTATCTATTTGGTTTATAGATGTGTGTAGGCCTACCTCATTCCATTTAATGGATGATCCTTTATTATACAATACATTCGTTCGGTATTGGCATTCTCTATAGTTCTTAGTAAATTACTCCAATCAGTCAATAAATACCTAAGGCGTTTTTATTTGTGTTATACCATTAAGAAACAATTTTTAGTATTGTTTTAAACCAAATTGTTTGTATTGAATACGCCTGGAACGGAGTCTTGTACGCTTATTTAAAATTATGTATCATACAATAATATTGTTAGGGGGCGTCCATAAATTACGTGAGGTGAAATAGGGGTGGGGGGAAGTCCGGCGATATCTCACCAAGGGAGGGGGGGGGGCGGGTCTACGGAAATCTCACGTGAGGTTTTGGAAAATAATTGTTGGACTGTAGAGATAAAAAAAAAAAAAAATCTACAAGTTACGCGAAAGTCGAGGGCGATTTCTAGGGGGGGTCTCACCAGAGGGGGGGAAGGTGGGAGGGTCAGATGTCACGATATCTCACCATAGGGGAGGGGGGGATCCGGAAATCCGGAAAAATACCTCGCGTAATTTATGGATGTCCCCTTATCTACGGTCGTTAAATCAAAAGACGATGTTTCAACACTATCGTTAAACTTAAAATAGAGATTTTTTTCGGTTGGATACATCTGTAACTATCTATTCGGGTAGCTACGTCTGTTGATCGCATAATTTTGTATATGTTCCGTTGAATCCCCGGTCCGGTTATCCAGATTTATTTTTCTCCTCAACAATTAGACTGATGGGCATTTCTTCCTGAAAAATCTAAACCGGTGCGATTTCCCCTTACCTTCCAATCTGATGGAAGTGTATTTTCGTGTTTATTGTGTTCCTCGTGTGGACTAGCGTAACGTGCGTATGTTCAGGGTGGCGTGTTGTGATTGCACGAAAGATGTGGAAGCCCGGTGCTTGACCATTATAGGGACCAACCACCATGAACAGTGTGTGGTATGTTCTCACTGCATACGCACTGCGGAGAGGATTGAGATTTAACGCAGGACTTTGATACACAATCTGCTGATAAAGACTTGTGCACCATCATCTCTCTTATCTATGTTCTAATGATGAAAATTCTTGCACCACCAGGAACTGTGCCAGGATTCGGGTTATACTATCATTAGTTTCCAGAAATCATTACTGGTGAATGTTGACATCGTTCTTTCATAAAGGCCTTGGCGGATTTGCTTCCCGTACCTGTCTCGATCGAAATATCCTCATCGTGGACAATACCTAAACGGCCTAGCTTAAAATGAATAATAGAACTGACATTTATCATTTAGATCCCATGTGAAGTCCTCATATTTTTCAGCAGTATTTATTTGCAACTGATTTGCCGTGTGATTTAATGCTTCAAAAAATCAATGGTCGTGATGTGTGTGGGGAAGCTTGACGTTTTGGCTCCACTGCACAGTGGATCCCGTGGGAGCGAGTGGTGGTTGTTCGCATGCGGGCTCCAATCACAATGCACGTGTGCCAGGCACACTCCGGGCACGAGGCGCCCTCTGGGGTCTGCACGGAAACAGCCAGCTGCCCCCGGGGTGGACCCGTATTGGGAAATGTTGTTCTCGAATACAGGGAAGCTTACCAACGTGCTATCTACTGTGTTCACAGAACAAACAACCACACAATTGTTTCACAACATGCGAACAGTAATCACTAAATACTTTTAACTTGAACACCGTGACTCTAAATATTTAAAAAAATTCAGGGTTAACAAACACACACACACACACACACACACAAAATTATATTTTGATTACACAGCATGTTGTAAGAGATTGGCTCCACTTTAAATCAAAGTGTGTCTGCAAATCACTAACCGAGAATGAATGTTTACTACCTGAAAGCCCAGGGCATGGAATTTCAAATTTCCAGCGATTGATACCTTTTCCAAAATACCAGCATGTTATAACCTCCGTTGTTGCCAGTACGTGATCTGAACGCTTGGTACTATATCCTCGGCCTCTAACATTACATCATGTTCAGTCATATTTTCTGGTGAGAACTATAACGGAGAAATTTTTATGCTACTGTTAATTATTAATCTGAGTGACTGAGAAAATCACGGAAGAGGTCGTTCCTTGAAGATACCGACACGTGGTTTGGACGAAGTCAATTCTTTTCTTGATGTTAATCCAGTTGAGATGGAGAATATATCCATAACTACACTAGGTACCTCGCAAAACAGCTTGTATCTTTTCGTTCATTTATAGCATGCTGCAACAATGGAATATATATGTTTGAAACCGCATCGTCAGTAAAACACTGAGTGAGGTGGGTAAGCGGTAATGCTCTGACCTCTCATTTGGGTGGGCACGGATTCGAATCACCGCACAGTCATCCAGATTTGGGTCTCCACCAGGTGAATGAAGTGGTGGTCAATATGCCATGGGTGAATTTATTCCCGTTCCTTGCCTCCAGTTTATTCCCACCTCAAATGAACTCGCCGAGGCGGCTCCTACAAAAGGGTATAATTGACTTTCTTCCAGTTCCTTCTACTAATCATGTTTCGCCTCTAACGTCCTAACAATCATAACAAAATAGTGATTATTGGCTATTTAGTTCATTTCCGGACATATATATGGACAGAAAACGTGATAGAAATTTCGGAAGAGTCATTGGAAGGAAACACGCTGGCATTCAGCTGGAATAATTTCGGTAATCCACGAAAGACCGAAATCTGGATGGACGGACCGAGCGTCGAACTTGGGAACAGGCCAGAAAGTTAACCAACCACAACAGGCTCTTGTTGATAAGCGGAGAATTTGCATACACTTATAAAAGTGACAAATAAATGCAATTGCGACTGCAGTTAGTAAAAACACAATAAAGTACTGGTTATAATTTAGGCGGGATACTCTTCGTGTTAATCTATGTTTTATTTCTCTGTGTCAGCATAGCTCGATCAACTGACTACCCACAACAGATGGACAAACTGTGATGCTAATTCGGAAACAGTTCGTAGTATTCAAAGAATTGTTGGCGAGCTTGGTCGGTTTTTCGTCGCCACAGCATCTCCAAGGTGTGTTCTCCGCTTTGTACAGTATCAGCCGGGGATGACACCGATAACGCTCTGGGCTCTTCTCGGAAAGTGCAAACACAGCCGCTGCGCCGGCCCGCTGGCCGGGCAAACACCGGCAACTGTCAACACAGCGGAACAAACCACCCTCTCACAAGTTAACAAAGCGACGCTCCACAGCAGACCGCTATGTTTCTTACACTCTTAAGGCTAAGATGGCTGACGAAAAACAAACCTCTGCAAGCCTGTACATGATTTTTAACTGTTATTTTGTTTTGTTTTTGTTTGATTGAACTGAAGACTAGTATAGACAATTTTGTGGTGGGTTTTGTCAATTACTTTGCAAGATTTACATTGCGTCCAATCAATCTTCCTTTATCCTGATGCTTCGACTGAAGTCTGAGGTCTCGCTCAGCCACCTGATGAGTCTATTGGAGACCAACATTGTGCCCGCCAGTTCTCGCCTATATAGTAGAGAGACTATAGATTCTCTACCAACCATCGAGATGTGATACTTCAAACTTAATGTCTTTGATCACAGTGTTGTTTATTTGGTTCACACACATTTCCAAGTTGCGCCTAGAACATAGCCTCCATCTTCATTAAGATTGTTTGGCTGCTTAAATATATAGCCTCCTTTACTTTTCATTTCATGTAGCCTTTGGGACTGGCCAAAACGCTTGTAATTTCACATAGTATTTTATGGCCCAGAATTTCTTGCACCAGTTTCCAATGATCATTATCTGTCGCTAAAAAGTAATCCCTATAAAGAAATGAATAATAGCAATATTTGTGAAAAACTCTAAAATTCAGCAGTTTTATTAGTAGCAGACTAGTGTTATTTCTCAAATAAGGAATCCGCTGTGCAGCTATGATCCCTCATATTACTTTCAAATCTCTGAGCACATAATGAACAGCTCTATTCAAAAACGTTCTGGCCTCGTATTCGGGAGGACGCGAATTCGAATCCCCTTCCGGGAATCCAGATTTGGGTTTTCCATGGTTTCCCCAAATCACTCCAGGCGATTGCGGGATGCTTCCTTCAAAAATGACATGGCCGAATTCCTTCCAGTTCCTTGTACCCAGTCCCATCCCGCCTCTAATGACCTTAGCCGTCGACGATGCGTAAAGCCATAAGTAAAAAAAAAGTTTATTCAAAAGTCAACTACAGCAGTCTTGTGGCTCTGTAGGTTAAGGCAGATCCCCGTCACGGCTCTACTTTTTTGCAGCCTTAAAGCTGATATTCACCTCCGACGAACTTTGCTTTGTTTATGTGAAGAAGCTAGGACGCTCCACGATTCGGGTTGCTCGTTATACTGCAGGTCCCCCATACCTAATAGGATTACCGAGTTAGATTAGGCGCTTACTACAGAGGCGCACTGCGCAACCGATAGAAAACGGTGTCACCAGATCATTGAGATCACAGTATAATTATTAAAAGTCAACTAGATTATAAAATCTGTTATGACGTATGTTATAAACAAACTGGTGTTTTAGATGATTCGCAGATTGAAGTATACATAGAAATCGGTAAATTTTACTTGCTTTACATTTTTCACTACCCACCCCGTTGACTCAGGTCATTGCCTCATCAGTCCGGTATTGGCCAGCTAAGCAAGAGAGTTGGTGGTGCACGATTCCTAGGGGTGCGTCCATAAATTACGTGCCTCGGTCTAGAGGGGAGGGGTTGACTGGAAAGCTACGCTGGACTCCGCGCGAGGGGAGGGGGGGGGGGTGTCCGAGCCTGGCCACGCAGTTTTCCATTCAGTATTATTTGACACAGTTAAAATGAGATACAGTACACACAACAGCATTTCCGCCATTTAATTATCTCCGTATGTAATTTATGATAGTCTGGCAGGATAAAACAGTACAAAATGTCTCCTGCAATCAATAGTGAAAAAACTACGTGATACGTGGGGGGGGGGGGGGGGTGTTAGAGACATAAGCTGCGTCGGAGTACGTGGGGAGGGGAGGTGGGAGGTGTTCAATGGAGGCCAAATATCCACATGCTGTTGTGTATTTTGTACCTTATTTTAACTGTGACAGATAGTATGAATAAAAAGCTACGTAACTTGATCCCCCCCCCCCAAACCACGTAGCCCAGCGTAGCTTCCTAACCAATCCCTCCCCCTCCCTTATGCCGAGCCACGTAGTTTATGGATGCTCCCTAAATCTGGCATTAGTTAATTATAACTTATATTTGACTGTGGAATATTTACTTCTCCATGACTTTAAGACTTTCTGCAATCTAGGTTCGAAACTTTTTCTGAGAACACACGTTTTAGTGGTTTCCAAAAAGCTCGCAGACGCTTCTATAACGAAGTACATGTTAGCACCGTGGAACACGCGAACCGCAACGGCCACTATTGAGTATTATGTTCCGGGTACTCTTTCCTTTATCCCTGGAGACATACATACAAAAAAGTTAAATTGCTTGTTCCGCACAAGCGCGCTCCTGTTTCACACTCTGCTTAAATTTGCGCAGTCATGTCTGGGCACTTTACTGCCGCGTTGCGGTTCACTTATAACATACCACATCTTCCATAATTACTTGGCGTAGTGCTCAAGGCGTTTGTGTGAAATTCAGACAGCAAAAATCCGTTCACAATCGTAACGCTTGTTTTAAATCATCATGATCTGATTTGAAACGAACTTTACGACTGTAAAATCTTACATCAGAATCAGATTAACATTCTGAAACGAAGGACATTAAATCCATGTCAATAGCCCAACTCCCATTGTCGTTCCACAACGCTATGGCATCTGCCTTTACTTTTCACCTTTGCTGAATAATATGATGAAAAACCCAGAATAAAAATATTAGACTAATACAGAATTCAATGATACTTTGTTTTATTAATATTGCAATTAAGAAGACTTTTGACTGCGAGAAGCAATATTCTGTCTGTTTGGATTTTGATGTGGTTTAGTATAATGTATAGCCCCAGCTGGTCCGGGGGTAGAACAGGGAAGGTTTCATTTTATTGTGAAGTCGAAAAGTGAGAGATTTAAGATAAAAGTGTTCAAATCAGTTTCTGAGTGTGATGCAAAAACAACTGATCGGATTTTGAAAATTTCGGAATACTGTACATGCGGGAATAGTAAATCATATGTTTCATTTTTAAGTGAAGTAGAAGAACTGAAAAATTTAAAATTAAAGCTTCAAAAAATTTATATTATTTTTTCGTTGAGCACGATTCACGCAAAAACATCTGGCAATAGAAATACATGTCGTGATTTCAGTGTAAGAGTGGCATCGAATTAGTTTTTTTCTAAAATAAAAAAGGTTGGTATTTAAAATAATACTCGCTTCTTTGTGGCTGTAAAGAGCCCCTTGAAACATATAACCTGTGAGTAAGGTGCAAATGTTTGTAGAGACATGACTTTAGAGAAGACCTGATACAGGTTATCCGGCTCCGTGAAATCGCTGATATAGACTGTTATGCCTCACGTTTGGTCTTGTCTTATCGAGCAACAAGAAGTGTGGATTTTACGCCATCAGTGAGAGGGAATGAACAAGTAGGATGGGCACTGAAACAGGCGATTGGAAGTTTGATAGTGAGCCTTAAACGGCTCCAAGCAAAGGTTTGGTGCTTCCAAATTTGCCAAAATAACGCTACTCATACTGATTCCTCTATGTATATCGATAATGCTACTTCTTCTCGCATACTGCTTTGTACATTTATCACCGGTCATAAATCTGATGACAGCGAACTTCAATGCAGTGAATGTTCGTCTAATGCCATAGTCAAGTTACATATACACAATACCTCATTATTGCACGTTGGTGGTATGATGTAAAACGCACTTTTCGATATGTTCATGAAACAGACGGAAGTTAATTTTTTTTTCTATTTTTAATGAGGTATAAATTAGTTTTGTAAATTCTGCAGTATCTGAATTTCTCGCCTTCGTTTTTGGCATTCGAGAGAACGCGAGTTCGATCCACGGTCCAGCCATCAATGCCTCTGCTTTAGCGGCCATTCAGGTTACTGTTTTACATAACTTCCCGAAATCACTCCAGAAAAATGCTGTGATTGTTCCCTCAAAAGGTCTTGTGTTATAAGCTTCCTGTTCCTCAGCCATAGTCATAGTCGTCGACATGCCGTTAAGTGCTAATCAGAAGCAAAAAGAATATCTAAATTACCGTGTAAGAAACGGACACCAAACGCCTGTATATGATCATATATGACTGCAGTTGTTAGCAAGATTCCTTCTTGAAAGTCGTAGCGATTATACTCTTGTAAAGAATATGTCTTAATAAGGGAGCGTGCACAAACTACGTGGCTCGGTCCAAGGGAGTGGGGGGGGGGAGGGGTTGGCTGGAAGGCTACGCTGGGCTACGTGGGGGGAGGGGGGGTTTCCGAGCCAGGCCACGTAGCTTTTCTTTCATAGCATTTTTCGAAGTTAAAATGAGGAACAGAGCTCACAACAGCATGTGAATATTTATTTCTGTCATTTAATTATCTCCGTATGTAATTTACAATAGTCTCACAAGAGAAAACAGTAAAAAATGTGTTCTGGAATCAAAAGGGAAAAAAGCTACGTGCTACGTGATTGGGCGGGGGGGGGGGGTTGAGGCAAAAGCCACGTAGGGCTACGTGGAGGGGGGGGGGGTTCACAGGAGGCCAAAATGGAGCTAGGTGGTTTATGCACGCTCCCTAATGAACGGTTTCGAAACTCGGAAAATCTTTTCAAAATTAGGACTTCTACTGAGAACCCAAGTTATTTGGGTAAATATGGTATTTTTGCTACATAGGATTATTGTTACTCCATTGATCGTTTTAAAAAGGGAAAGTTCTCACTGGCAGACAGATAACTGCACTGGGTTCCAATAATAATCATACACATGATGGACTCTGTAGTGTTAACACTGGTTCTACTCGATGAAAATTCTTGTTTTTATTTGGTGACCATAGTAACTCTATAATGTTATTTTCAGCCAGTGCTGCTCATTATGCTATTAAGGAGCCGCTCATAGGATCGGGGAGGTGGTGCGGGACAGAAGCGAATCCTGAACTCCGCGTACCGGCCGTTCTGATTGCGCAATCACCAAGAAGAATGCCGGACGGTCCTCAGTCACTGCCTCATAAACTACACACTACACTCAGCACACACACAACATAGTTACCGGTTTCGCAGACAGATGGCAACAACTTTCCTCCCCGGCAGGCGTCAGGCTCAGCGACAAATCCCAAGCACAATGCATCCTGAACTAACAGTTCCTGCAATAAGTACAGTACAAGGAAGAAGACTGACTCTACTCCTATTGTTGTCAGCGTTTGTATCCCGTTACTTCGGTTTTCACCTAAAATTTGTTGTTATCTGTATTTCAGATAGAAGCGTCGTTGTCGTCATCTGCGTATAACCTCAGCTGCCGTGCACAAACTACGTGGCTCTGTCCAAGCGGGGGGGGGGGAGGGGTTTGCTGGAAGGCTACGCTGGGCTACGTGGGGGGAGGGGGGGTTCCGAGCCAGGCCACGTAGCTTTCCTTTCATTACATTTTTCACAGTTAAAATGAGGAACAGAACCCACAATTGCATGTGAATACTTATTTCCGACAGTTAATTATCTATTTACAATAGTCTGACAAGAGAAAACAGCACAAAATGTCTTCTGGAATCAAAAGGGAAAAAAGCTACGTGCTACGTGGTGGGGGGGGGTGGGGGGGGGGTAGAGGCGAAAGCTACGTAGGGCTACGTGGGGGGGAGGGGGGTTCACAGGAGGGCAAAATGGAGCTACGTGGTTTATGCACGCTCCCTAATCTGTTTCTGATACGAGTAGCTTTCCTAATGGGTCTACTGTTTCGCTAAGATTATTCCGAACATTTATCATCGGTTGGAAAGAAAAGTTTTGAAATTTCCCTTGTTGCACCCTCCTGAATACTTTACAGCGGTGCTTCAATATTCAAACTGTCGGGTATCCTGTTTGCTATAGAAAAACGAAATTGAAAATGATAGCAGATAACTGAATTTTATAGTATAATGTCACTTTTCTGCTTCCTGGGCGTTGTATTGCAGCTACATACTTGTTACAGTTCCACAGTTCCAGAACGGACAGGAGAACAGCTTCCATTAAGTTTCTTTAAAAACAACTTCTCCACTGATCGTTTCCGGCAAGAAACGGAATGAGACGGAATAGCCTCACGCCCCAGCATCCATCGCAGAAGTAACACGTTATTTGGCGGCGGTTTTCACTCTTCATCGAGGTCCTAAAAATACGACCGGCGCTTTGATGGATCGATTCGTTCCTTGGCTTCTTATTCGATCTATTCTCCATTATTCGGCGTGCTCGCTGCCCGTAAGAAGTGCGCAGTAGCTTTCCCTGATTGGCTCGCACGTGTTTTATACTTGCACCGTCACGGCTCGGCACATGGACCTCTTTTGTGAAGGCGAGACCCCAATATCAGCTCCGAGCCTCTCGCTGCACGAACTGCAGCGTAATTATTCAGGGTGAGAAAGAAACTCTTCTGGAATCAGCAGAACCTAGCGTGCTGAGGGTCTGTACGTACAGGATATCTCACAGAGGCGTAAGCAGTATCGCAGCATATTCGTGAACCGATACGGCATTTCTTAACTGGACGGTAGTTGTTATATGTCGACCATAAATTCCATAAATTACGTGAGGTGAAACTGGGGAAGGTCTCATAAAGTTGCGAGGGCGATTTCTAAGGGGGGGGGGTCTCACAGACCAGATCTCGCCAGATGGGTCCGTGAAATCCGGAAAAACACCTCACGTAATTTATGGATGCCCCCAAAGGGGAGAGGTGTCCATTTAGCCCGAATGGAATCGTAATTACTAGCGTAGTGGGTGAGCGGTTGCGCTCTTGCCTCGCATTCGGGAGGACGTGGGTTCGAATTCCCATCCGGCCATCTAGATATCGATTTTCCATAGTTTCCACTTGCTTCCCCCAGTCCTTTCCCGTCTCTAATGCAAAAAAAAAAAAAAAAAAAAAAAAAAAAAACCGTTTACAATTGTTTGCTGATGGTACATTCATCTCTTAAGGTATTAAATGTCTGCTTAAATTAAGTTACTGTAAGTGAAAGGGGATGCGATTAACGAAGGAAAGGAAATTACTTCCCATTGAGTTCGAATTGAGCCGCCCAATGCTAGGGAATGACCAGTTTTTTAAAAAAACTTTAGGTGTAACATTGAAAAGTAATTTAAACTAGGATCATTCTTAGGGAAATATAATTCTATACTGGGATTCATAGGTCGAAATTTGAAAAATTCCAACGTATCTGTAAAGAAAACAACAAATAAAACTGTTCTCCTTCCACGTCTGGAGTTGTATGAAGCCATTTTCGCAACGGATTGGTTGACAGTATCGACACTGTGCAGATAATACCGATTAGTGACCGTTACCACAATATTTGCCTAAGTGTCTCACAATTGACATGAAAATTGGGCACAGATTATCTGGTAGACAGAAATAAAATTTAGTAACATACCAACAACCTCTGTTATTTACGAGTGCAGTGAAATACTGTTTTCACCATTGTACTTGGATCAGTGTAAGATGACATTTAATGTTGGGACTTAGGGATTCCTGATGAAAACTTATTACTTTTTTTTTGTAAATTCGTAATTTGATTTATGAAGTTCTTTGTAGGAATAAGTATAAATACTGACTCGATTTCGTGTTGTGTTTCAGTAAGTTCTAATTAATGCTGAACCAGTAACTTAACTACGGTCCTACGACATTTTTTATTCGTCATATGCGCGACCCACAATTCCTAGAATACCCTTTTTACTATTAGTTTACATATTTAGATTGAATAATTAAAAGTTTTTTGTTGCTCTGTATATTACAAAAACATAGCTCAAATTGTCTGTAGATAAAAGTTTTTTGTTTGCTGTTACACAAGCCGACGTATCAAGGCTGCTCATTGGACACGTGCCGGGTGAATGTTTACTGTTCGGTCCCCTTTGACTGAGCTACCGGTTTCCAATAAAACAGACGAGTTGAGGAGGCGCCAGACAGATGCAGTGAGCCGAGATACGGCCAACAAAGCAGTCACTGTGGGCTGGCGGCTGGATGAAGTCTTTCGCCTGACAGACAGCACCCCGCCCCGTAACGCTATCCAGACGCTGCGAGTAAACTACTTGTTCTCCAGATCCCAGCCGGGCGATGACGCCCTGATGCAGGAACCACCGCAGCGAGAAGTTGCCAAATGTCGGCCACAGCAGCACGCCTAGTCATTCGCCACATTATATATAACTTGAAATACGGAGATAATCTTCTCCTTCTTCATCACCTTTTCCCAACATTAGGGATCGGCTTTCTTCGATGAGTTTTCTTCATCAATGGAATGGTCATATTTGGAGCTCTGCTTTTATGACCGCATGCCCTTGATGACGCCAAGTATTTTATACCTACTGGCAGGATGTGGTCTATTACGTACTAATAGAGAAAGTGAAATGTGTAGAATACCATGCGAAGATTAGAAATCGTCCTTGCATTCGCTTTGATGGCTGCGGAAAACCTTCTAAAATCGCAGTCAGAATGGCCGGTTAACGGGGAAAAGGGGGGGGGGGTGAGGAGAGGGTGGCTCTTGCCATGCCCCATTGTACCTCCGCAATCGAGTGTGTGGTGCCTCAGTGCACTGAACCACACTGACAAGTAAACCCAGAGATAGTACTATGGCATAAAAACTTCTTTGTCTCCTTTTAAATGTTAGTAAGTCTGATCAATTCTCTTTAAGTCTGCTTTAACGATATTTTATATTTTGGTGCCACAAGTTCTTGGTCCTTGGCGAGCGTGCATAAACCATATAGCTCCATTTTGGCCTACTGTGAACCTCCCACCACGTAGCAAGTAGCTTTTTTCCCTTTTGATTCCAGAAGACATTTTGTACTATTTTCTCTTGTCAGACGATTCTAAATTATATAAGGAGATAATTAACTGAGGCAAATAAATATACACATGCTGTTGTGTGTTCTGTTCCTCATTTTAACTGTGAAAAATGTTATAAAAGGAAAGCTACTAGGCCTGGCTCGGCTGGACCGAGCCACGTGGTTTATGCACGCTCCCTTGTTTCAAATTCTTGAGGCTCTTCCGTCAACGATCTATTCTTTGTTCTTGTATACTGTCTGCATTGAAATAATATTTTAATTCTGTTGTTGTATTTCATTAAAATAGGATCTGTAAAGCGCAGTTTAATATTCCATTTGTTTTTCACTAAATTGATATGATAGCTTTATTCCTACTGTTATAAAACACGATGATTAAACGTTTACCGGCGTTTCTTTTCTTCAGCACTGACACTACAATCCAAACCGTTGTTAGCTACCATTGCATTTCTTAATACATAAGTCATGTGTTCATTATTTGTTGTTGAAAATATCGTATCAGCTGCAAATATTGATACCTGCTTGTAGATCATCATCAAGAAAGTTTGCAAAACCAGGAAAAAGATTAATGAGAGACTGGTCTGAAAAGTTTTCAGCCTTTGCCATAGATATATGTGCTATCGCCAAACTGTAAACAATTAATCTTCTCGAAAGTTAGCTGATTGCCACTATCTGAAAACAAAATATTTTTTATGATGTAGTAAGGTACGCAGTAACATTTGACCGAGGCCTTCAATTCTTTGCGGAACATTCATAGATTTTCAACGGTTTATAAATCTAGGTCCGTTATTTTTGTTTTGTAATGGAAATAGGGATAATGGAAATCGTTTTTGGGAAAGGGTGTCAGGGATTGAAATAATTTACCAAAAGAAGAGATGAATAATTTACGAAAAACGCAGAAGAAATTTGAAAACAAAATTCTTAAATTGCAAAAGTAGATTAGGGTAAGGAATTTAACACTGAAAGTATACAAGATTATAATAAAAATAAAAAAGTAATTAGAAAAGTATAGTTAGATGACTAGTGAAATTGCCACCGAAGCATGAGATCCATCGCAATTCAATTCAATTCAAGCACGGTTGCTATGCAAACGCTTATGTGGACATAATGACCTGGTGAAATGGTTTTTCTTGGCTGCGCAATCCGCCTCCATCGTAGTCATCCGTAACTCGGTAATCCTCCCGGGTATAGGGGAACTACTGTTTAACGTGGAATCCGAATCGCGGAAGCACTGTTGCTGATTTACATGTAATGATTAAGGAAAACACGCTGATTCGAAACTTTTTTACTTCTTGTCAAGATTCATTTACTTAAGCCATAGACGCTACGACGGGTTATCAAGTCGGCAATGCTTGCTGCTGATTTCCGGCAGTGTGGCAGCTTAGCTGGGGCAAGCGTGGGCAGCTGGCCCGCTTCAGTGTTAATTGTCCTAACGAAGCAAACGGCCGCCGGAATTCGGACGGTCCTACTGTGCTTTGAGAAGTGAGTACTGGCGTGTGAACCCCAGCACAAGTTAGCACCATCTTCAAAATGCTCTCTTTGTGTGTCAGCAGTGAGTAAAAGTCAGCTTCACGCGTCTGTTCCGGAGTGCGGTTTGCGAAACACATTCGCACTTCGCAGTCGGTAGCTTTGCGTTTCTTTGTTCAGTTCGTAGCTTTTCTATCTAGTAACAAACAACTACTTCAGCGTTGGGGGAAATGTTCTTCTTTCATAACGGTAGATTTATTAGTATAAAAAATACAAAACTAAACTATCTTAGTCCACAACCCGAAGGAGGCATACTAAGCCATTTTGTCAGAGGTAGGATGGCCAGTTCCTTTTCTCCGGGACCTACAGTTTAGCTCCGGGACCTACAGTTTAGCGAGGAATCCGAATAATGGGACGACCTGGCGTAGCTCAAATATATTCTGCATTTAAACTTTTTATTTTTTTACCTTATGGCTTTACGCCTTGTCGAGGTCATTAGAGGTGGGAAAGGACTGGGGACAAGTAGGAAGGAATTCGGTCATGAGGGAAGCATCTCGGCTTTCGCCTGGAGTGATTTGTGGAAACCACGGAAAAACCAAATCTTGTTGTCCGGACGGGGATTCGAACCGGCGTGCATTTAAACAATTGAAAGTGAAGTTAATCTACTGTGGCACAATAACTACTTACAGTTACACTTACTGTTTCTTATTTCTGTCACAGGCTTAAGGACTTTCTTAAAAGAAAAAAATTCTTTTATGCTCAAAAACACATACCACACTTCAAGATGCGGCATAAACGTAATTGACTTTCCCCCCAAAAAAATATTGTTGTTGAGAAGCTGAGATTGATGCGTAAGGGATTTAACTTTCTCCCAAAATATTGGAATGATTTAATTTTTTTTTCCCTGACGCTCTCGTAGTCGCATCTAATTCATCAAGAGAAAATGTTTGCGGTGAACTATTAATAGTCGTTTAACCTCAAACTCGAGCACTACGCGACTGTAGTTCGACCTTCAGTACTGTTTCATCTACATCTATACTCTGCAATTCACAAAATTGTGGGTGGCAGAGGGTGCTCAGCACCAAAGCTAATCTCTTTGCTGTGCATTCCAATCCCTAATGGTACGAGGGTAAAAAGAATTCATATAAGAATCAGTGCGGCACCTTATTTCTCTAATTTTATCTTTCCTGTCATTCCGACTCAAATAGGTTGGTGGACGAAGTATTTCACTACACTCGTAAGTGAAAATGGGAGTACAAATGTTTACCAATAAGCTTAAACGAAACGTGCGTCGTCTATGGTATCTTCCAGAGACTCCCAGCCCAGTCTACAGTTTGCTTTTGAGTGTCATGGTTAGAAAGCGACAAATAAGAAAACTGGAAATAAAAGAACTAAAAATCATGGGTCCCGCCAAAAAGAGGGAAAATAAAGATTCAAGCACAATAAGGACCTATACTGTCAACTTGAGAGCATTACAACAGCTGTGAGAGAGAGGAGAATAATTTTCCATGGTCACATACGAGTTCGGATAAACAGTAATAAACTCACCTCCGAAATCTTCAACATCATCTCTAGAGGGAAAGCGACTAACTCAAGTGGACGAGGCTAATCAGAACAGACGTCGAACAACTGGAAATTGACTCTAATGGGATTTACAACAGAGATAAGTACAGAATGTTGATTAAAGTATCTGATTATCTCCAGGCACTAACAGCCAAAACACTGCACCCCGAATGTGGTGTGAAACGGATGCGGGTAGAAAAGACAACCACAATGGTAGGATGATGGAATACTGAATTATGAAGAAAGCTTGTCTGAGTTAAGAACCACGCTGTCCATAATGGTCAAAACGAAGAAGAAGATATAGGTTAAAAAAAAACACCACAAATTCCCCTTCGGAATTAAACACAGGGCCGGCGTTAGGGAGAGGGGCGGAGGTAAGCGGGGCAAATGTATCCCTGGCCCGCCGGCCGATGGGGGTGCCAAATGACACGCCGGAGAGCCCCCCCCCCCCCCCCCCAGCCTAATAATCCACCAATTGTCCGCCCTGGCAAAGGAGGACCTAGGAAAAATAAATAAATAAATAGCCCATCTAGTTTGAGGGAGAGCCTCAGCCGATGAATTTACCATGGACCCAACAAGTTTTAAGTCACTGCCAAAAACCCTTACCCGGGACCTAAGAATCCTAGCAACGGCACTGAGTATGCATCATGATTTTAAACTAGGAAACGACTAAAGAAAAAATTCAAGAACTCTTTACACAAAGAAATTACAGGAAATGATTAAGAATAATTCTGAAGCTTTGGTGACAATATACATCGCACCCTGAGGAGATTAATGTTTCATGTGTTGACGCCATGGTCTCAGAAAGTACCAGTAGCCATATACTTACAGCTACTAATGTAATTGGAAATATATTAAGATAAACTTCGATTATTGTAATCATACTTTGCAGTACTTGATCGATTTACATGTGGGTATTGATAGCTTGGGTACGGTATAAAATAAACATTTCACGAAATTGAGTGGCTAAAATTGTTCATCAGCGGTGACCGTTTTGCTCGAACTGAATGTTCTTTGCCATTTTGTTTTCCTGGTATCAATGAGTATGTCAACCTGCATAGCATGACTTCCTTTCCGGGTAGTACTTAGTTCCTTTTATAAAATCTTTATACAGCTAACTGTTGTCCTCTGCCACCGTTGCATGGAGGTAGCCATATCCCATAAACTGGCAGAAGTATTAGGTTGAATACAATAGCGGAGCAGCGGGCGCGTGCTTAAGAAGCAGCAGCTGCAGCGGCAATGCGGGTGGCGAAGTGGCCGAGGCACAATGGGCTGGGCTAATGAGCCCGGGGGCCAGGCACAGTAGATACAAATCTCTCCAGGGTCGGACCGCGCCCGCTGACCTGCCTCTAGAAACAGCTCCAACACACTACATGTAGGTAGCAATAAGCAAAAAAAGGAATAACTACCTCCCGTCAACACCTTCAAAAGTGATACTTTCTTCAGGCAGCAAAGTATACTTTTCAGCAACTGCTTTCTCTCTCTCTCTCTCTCTCTCTCTATCTCCCTCTGTGTGTGTGTGTTTGTGTGTGTGTGTTTGTGTTTGTGTGTGTGTGTGTGTGTGTGTGTGTGTCTGTGCTATAGAGAGACTCAAAAAATGGGATGGGAAAGGGGGAAAAGGAGGAGAAGTGGTATCGAAATTGCATCAAATTTCTCAACGACTTCAGACAGCAAGGGCGGCTCTAGGTGTAGTGACACCGTGACGTAGCACTGCTTGCTAATGGATGATAAATAAGTAAAAAATAAATGTATTGAAACAGAAACAATTATTTAAAAATGCGGCATTCTCCAGCTGTCTCTAACAAACGATTACTTGTGACATGTAGATAAATACTGAACTCATCTGTTGGCCACATTAGTTAACTATCTCGCAGTCGCGGTGACAAATAAATATCCGTTGTCTCAAATCGAGCATGCGCACTGGCAGTTTCACAGAAATTCGGAAGGGAGGGGGTTAACTTTTCACGTAGCAGTTTGTGACAACCTTGTTCTGTCACAGGGAGCTCGAAAAAGTTAGTAACATCGTCGGTAGAGCGCAGCAGCAGCTGCGACTTTTATACGCCTTTGATGGAATGCAGGGAATCGTGGCGGAGCTAGCAGTCTGGAGTTCGTGGACTGAATGTGCTGTCCATACCTTGTAATTACCGAAGAGTGGTTAAGGTTGTCAGCGTTGTCACTATCTAGGCGAATCACTTCAGCCGCCAATGTCAGACAGCAAGATCTCGGAGAACAGTCAATGTACGTATGCTTGGTATAATACAGTCTACCACAATTTGGATTTTCTCGTCATTTTTTTAAAATAGAAATTAGATGTTTCACGACCAAGTAACGCCAAAATTATTATTATTAAGAGCGTTGTGTTTCCAGCTTTGACTCAAGTCATTCCATTTTCAGTTCTCTTTCTTCCAGCTCTTCGTTATCAACTTGCTCCAATTTTCTTCTCTATTCCGTACACACTACTCGATTTAGCCACCTCCTCTCAGTCGTTTAATTTGTGTCTTAGTTTAATGTATCTGTTGTTATTTTATCCTCATCATTCCCTTAACGTGTCTGTACCAGTAAAAAAAGTAAAGTTTCGATATTCATACGTTGATGTTGAAGTGATTCGACTTCTTTGTCATACAGTGATGACCATCAAAAAGAAATAAAGGTTTAATATTATTCTCCTTCATCATTTTTTACCAACGATAGGGTTGGCTGGCTTTGGCTAGTTTTACTCATCATCGGCATGCTCAGATTTAGAGGTTCGTTTCACGGCCGCGTTCACTTTCTGACTCCATGCCTAGTGTCAGGTCGCACTACGTACTAATGGAGGAATTGAAGTGTTGCTAACTGTCGGCGAGATGTGTAACTATGTTTTGTGAGTGATAAGTGTATTTTCTACTTGTTAAGTGTGTAGTTTATGGAGTAGAGATCGGGGACCGTTCCGGCATTAGCCATGATTGCTGCGGAAAACCGCCTAAAAACTGCAGTGAGGACGGTACAAACGAAGGAATGATATTGGTTTTCTATTCATCAAAATTATAAAGCAAATAATTGAGGTTACAACCATCAGATTAGAGCAAGTCAAGGTCTGTGAACTGGGTGGAACGGCCCTGGAAAAGTTTCTCAATAGGAAGGAATTTTTACCGTTGCGTTGCGGACTCTTCGTATAAGCGAGGTCAAAGAGCTTCTCCCTCGCTCCATGCGGTCTTCCGGTCTCTTGTGGTTTGGGCTGTCTCCGCGAATGCGATACGTTGAACAGCTGGCGGTGCCCACGGATATATTACCCGGGTACTCATTCTATCGCTACCGAGTGATCAGACATGATTGAAATTCACTTGAAGGTGAGGCAAACGAGATTGTAGCTCTTCCCACCCAAAGTAATCTCCGTTGTTTTCTACTTATGTCATTCCGTCTCTTGCAGCAGTGCCCGTGAAACAGTCTTCTGTCGATAGGGAAAATAAATAAAAAAAGATTATAATATTCTCAGCAAGTGCTGTCAATCCATGAACTCCCACTATAGCTGTGGACAGAAGAATTGGCGGGTCAGTGTTAACGCGCTGTTGCCGTACTTGGGGACAAACTCGCGATGCGCTCTCTTTCTATCACCTGAAAATTGCAACGCTGTGCGGCCTGTGTTGCCTAGTCCAAGCGGCAGCCCACCCCAAACCTTCCACCTCCCTTTCAACACACAAAAAATGTGTGAACCTGTGAATCGGAGTTAGAAAGTGTGTCAGTGTGAGGGTGAGCTTGCTCGAGAGAGAATATTTTGATTTTAGCGTTTTGCGATTTAAATAATTCGTTTTAGTTATTTATTAATTACAGTAATTTAGTGTCCTAATTTTACCGAACAAAAAGTGCAGTAAATTGTAATAACGGTAATTTAGCAAGAGAATCGTGCTACTAAAAATGGATACTCAGGAAGAGAATTATTCTCCTACTCCAGGTGTTTCCGGACTAACGACTCCAACAAGACGCACGTCATCGACAGCAGAACCACCGCGGCTGAAGAAGACAACAGAGTTTCGCCGGCAGAGTAAATCTATCATTCACAGTGTATATAAATATTTCAAACTCCTTGTGGACAATGATGGTGAAATTTTGTCTTCTACATGCACGCTGGTAAGAAAAGACTTGAAAAATATGGACGTACTTGATGTTAATGAAATAAAAAACTGTAGTGATTTGTTACCGCAAAAAACAACCATATTGCGAAGAAATTTAGGGAATGTACAGGCTATTTGCGCTGAAGCTTGTGGTGTCAGTTTGAGAACTGTCCAGCGAGTGTGTCGTGAGGGAAAATCGCCTACGTTTGTTTCTCCAAAGAAAAATGTGAAACAATACAGCACTATAACAAAGCTTAACGACTTTGACAGGGACATTGTCAGGAGAACAGTACACGAATTTTACGACCGTGGTGAGTACCCTACCTCAGAAAAATTAAGAAAAATATTAAAAGAGAAGATAAATTTTACAGGATCAGCACGATCTGTAAGACGCATATTGAACAATATAGGGTTTAAATACAGGCGTCAGAATGATGGTAGGCGATTTTTGCTTGAGCGAAACGACTTAGTGTCCTCAAGAGTCAAATTTTTGAGGAAAATGAGCTCCCTTCGTAGCTCAGGTGACACGCGACCCATTTTTTACTTAGATGAAACTTGGGTAACTCAGAACCATTCTTTAAAAAATATCTGGCAGAATTCAAATCAAAGTGGGGGCTTAAAGGTACCTGTCGGAAAAGGGGCAAGGCTAATTGTTTTGCATGCGGGTTCAGCAAAGACAGGCTTTCTCCAGGAAAGTAAGTTGGTTTACAGATGCAGCAAAACCAACAAATCTGAAGATTATCACTCAGAAATGAATACAACGACGTTTAAAGATTGGTTTCTCAACAGATTTTTGAATTTTTTGGAGGAAGGTTCTATCATCGTCATGGACAACGCCAAATATCATTCGGCAGTGATAAACCGAGCTCCAACAACCAAATCGCCGAAAGCTGATATAGCTGCTTGGCTAACAGAAAAGAAAATTTCGTTTTTGCCTACGGAGACTAGAGCTGAGATGCTGGAGAAGGTTCGCATGAATAAAGAAGAACCGGTGTATGAGTTGGATGTACTTGCAAACGAAAGAGGACATGAAGTAGTCCGATTACCCCCTTATCATTGCCAGTACAATCCGATAGAGCTCATTTGGGCCCAAGTCAAAAGAGAAGTGGCGGAGAAAAACAACACTTTCAAAATCGCCGATGTCGAACGTTTGTTGCATAAAGCCTTGGAAAACGTCACCGTCGAACAGTGGCAGAAATGTGTTTACCATACCGAAAAACTGCAAACAGAAGATTTCGAAAAGGAAGTGGTCCGAGATAATGTAATCGAGCCTCTTATAATCAACCTCAACGAAGATTCAACGACAGAGAACGAGAGCAGCGAAGAAGTGGAAGATGATGATGATGAAGAAGAAGGCGTTGATGGAGATGAATAATGACAAGTAAGGTATTAAAGAACATTTAACATATTACGCAATAAACTTATCAATTACTGAGCAACTTTAATAGCTTGTACTTAACAGTTTAAGATACTATAAACATTTGCTGTGTTAATGTTATTTAAAACCCCAAACTCATATTTAACTTGTTTTATTGTTGGTAGTAAGTTACGATATTACTGTTGGATATTATTAATTTTGCTTAAAAACATTTGGCTTTCTAATAATATTCATGATGACAATATAACATTTTTGCTTACTTTTATTATGGTTGATTTTTATAAAAAGAACTGCAGTGGCCATACTTCTTTTCTACATATAAATTTTTGGTATACAGCAATTTTAATTCTATAGTCTATATATATATATAATTTTGTCGTCAATTTTGCAAGTTTTTCAGTGCAGAGGATAACAAAGTATAATTTTGATTTTAGTTGTAAATAAAATTTAATACGTGCTTAGCCACAAATAAAATAAAGAAGAGTAATTCAATACGTTTTCTTAATTTCTCGAGAAAGTATTCTTCAGTTATATCAAATGCATTTACACGAACATAACTTTCTTAACGAAATGACATAAATCAATATTTTATCACAAAATTTCGATTATAAATTATTTAAAATACAGTATAAACTATTACTTCAAGTAAAAAGGTGAATACAACTGTTACGCGCGTGGTTTGGCAACGGCGCATTCTAGGAGACCCGCCAATTGTTCTGGCCAGCACTATAGCACTCGTTGCACAGTCACTTTACTGGGAAATCGCACAAAACATTTTAATGGTTGCTCGTTACACGCTAACGGTGGATGCTGATTCGGCAATCTTCAGTATAATCCTCAACTGAAAGCGAGGTTCGAGACTTTTGTGATGGGCAATAAATTCCTTGTCCTGATTTCAAGTCCGCGGATTCACTAATCCCCGACTAAAAACCCGCACAAGATCATTTTTGTCTGTCGCCGCTTTGGGCCCTCTTGAAATAAGATCATTGACGCTCTGTACCTTAGAATTCATTACAGTGACAACCCCATAAGGTGGTCGAGACAGTTTTAGTCGTTGTTTTCCTCACTTAATATTATTATATACTAAGTGCTTAATATGCCTTCCGAATGAGATTTTGTGCATGGTGTGAAGCTCGCATGTGAGACACCCAAAATACGCATGAAAGTCCTTGTTGGCATCTGCTTAAATTCTAAAATCTTCTCATTATTACTGAGAGCTTGTGCTGATGCACCGACATGCTCAGTGTCATCTAAATGTAACAAAGTACCACAACGCCTTGTGGGACCATGTTTCAATTGTATGATAGCACTCATGTTCAGCAATAGTAACTGGTTGTCTGCGTTCTCTCGTAATATGTGATCTCATTTTATATAAATCTCAATTTTTAGCCGTCCCTTTTTGTATGTTAACACTAATCCAATTAATTCAATCTAACAAGAAGTCTGTCTGGAAAGAACTGCTTTTAAAATGGTAAACCACAACAGGATCACCCATCACGAGGGAACAAGGCCGCAGAGAATTCGAAGTGACCTCACATGTACTGGACGCAGTAAATCAAACACACCCACATAGAACATCGCTTGTAGTGTCCTTTATCAATAATGTCCTTAAAATTTACGTTTTCTACATAAATATGTTTTTACGCTATGCACAATCTAGAAATTCCGTTGGTATTTGGTTGTATTGTGAACTGTAATATTTGTTGACAACGAAGTATTTCTGTGGCGTTTATATCAGAAATGTTATTGCCGTTGCATCCAAGAAAATATCAGAACCTATTTGAGTACCAAAAAAATTCTGTTATTATTTCCAGGAAACCAGTTTTTTTATGCGTGTGACTGTTTCCCATGGAGATTGACCGGCGAACTAGTCACGATTTTATTGGCCGCATCTTCCAATTCTGTCGAGAGCCATACCCTACTCGAGGAATCGAAATGTCACGATCTGTTTCCAAAATGTGTAATCAATGTCCTGAGTGATAAGTATATATTTTGTTTGTGAAATCTATGAAAAGGAGATTAGAGACCATCCCAGAATTTGTCTAAGTCAAGGCTGCCCAACCAATTTTGGAGATGACTCACAATTTCGATTGTATGTTAACCTGAAGGCCATATAATACTTGCCTATAGCTACAAATAGATATTTAAATAAAACAAAGATATAAGTAACACAATTTACTTTTAATCTAAAAAAAAAGCGTCAAGGAGACCTTTGCAGAGGTTTTTAAGCTAGTATTTCCAGACCGCTGTGTTTTGCGGGCAAGTTCATATAGGATGGCGGGCCATTATGTGGCTCGCGGACCTGGGGTTAGAAAGCCTTAATCTAAGTGACCATTTAAAAATCGTAATCAGGTCCAACGGTAATCCAGGAACGGGAGTAGAACCTGGGCCCGCTGTATAATGTGGTGGTTTTACAGAGCACAATTTTTTTTCTTTTTTTTTTTTTTCTTTTTAATTTTGAGTCAAAAAGTTATGCATATGTAATCTGCGGAAGCATTCCATTATTTCACAAAAATAGCTAGGATCTCACAGCAGATACCTATTGCTAATATTCTGTGTAACTAATATCTGATCGCTGGACTGAAAACAAAAATCTATTTAGTTTTTACAGAATGCTCTCGGATGACTAGCCCAGTTACGAAGTGTTATCACATGAAATTTCGGCGATCACAATCACTGTCGCCATCGTCTGGTGAAGTAACGTGTGATAACTCTTCCTTAACTCGGCTAGTTACCCGAGAGCATTTCATACATTCTCAACGCCTAGAGAAACTGCGTTCTTATGTAATCTATTTGGTGATAAATGAATGTAGTCTTTTCTGATGTATCAACTATGTAAAACGTTCTTGGGTCTCCCACCGGCGGAAACGCGTCAATTTGATGCGACGTTTGACTTCGCCAGACGATGAATGATGCGCTACTCGGTGAAATACCAGAGAACAGTTTATACAAAAATCTTTTCACTAGACGATAAATTTTCTGCATGGTGATAAGTTAGATAGCAAACCGCTATGTATCAAGCAGTCTAGTCATTCCTATTTCGCTTCACTGGTCGAACGGGACTGGTTCCCTGTGTTCTGTGTTAGCGCCTAAACGTGTCAGCAAGCAGTTTTTACACCTCTGTAACTCATTTCCGGAGTACACACACCGGAGCTCTCTGTGTCTCGTGACTGGAAGGAATAATTGGCGTGGTTTTCGCGGATGTCTGCGATTAGTAGAGATTTTTTGCGGGAGGGTAGTTCTAAACACGACTCGGGTCACGCAAACCCGGCGATCAGAATCGAGTGCTCGATTGCAACCAGTAAGTGGCACAGAAACCGCTGTCTCTTTGTTCGCAGTGCTAACTGAGTGGTCGTTACAACGAATTCTAACATGAGTGGCGCTAGCTCTGAGGATCGTGTTACTGTTTATGCTTCGCTCGCTTTAGTCCAATTGACTTAAGTGCTCGCAGTCGCCTTCTTTCCGTGGCATTGTTCTAAGTGACGCTGTATCAGCGGAAACAGGAAACCATATCCTCATCCTGGTGAAAATATTTTATACGGAAGTTTATTTCTGCTGTATTTCTTTATTCTTTGTCAGGTGGGATTCTGAAAACTTATTTGTTTCACTCATACATGGGTTCAAAATCGTTATTTTATTCTCACTGAGACTTTCTTTAGAAATGTTTATAGATTACGAGGTAGGTGAGCGGTAACACTCTGGTCTGACATTCGAGAGAACGTTGGTTCGACTCCCCATCCAGGCATCCAGAAAAAAAATTAAAAAACTAGTAGAAAGGAACTGCAATTTTATTTCAATTATTTATTGGCATGTAGTCTTATGCTCGCACACTGTGTTGCAATTGATGCTTGCAGATTAGTCAGATTGATGGTGCAGAACGAAAGGTAACAGAATAAAGCCTACTTTTATATAACATTTATCATTCAACCGAGATAAATGCGATAAGTCGTTAAAAAATGAAAACAAAACGTTTGAGATGGTGTGTGAAGCCCTGTACCGTCAACGAATTTGGCCACCTCTCTTGGTGCTAAACAGTTTTGTGCCTCAAATGATGAAAAAATATAGACATTTTGTCAACTGGAGAGTATCAGGGAGTAGGAGAATGTTCACTTTATTATGAAATAAGCGTCAATAATATTTTAACTGTTTCACGATGCTCGTTAATAACTTGCGCATTCAAAAAGAAATTAAACGCCACAACCGAAAAATAAATTTTTGCAGTTTATTTTACTTCTCCTGTGCCGAAAGTGTTATAAATTTACAACACACGAATTAATTGGACTTACGAATAATTCACTTTATTTAAACATTTATTAACCAAAATACTAGGCACCTGTTATTCTCATACCTGCCCAGGTTCAAATCTTGGTCTGAAGTGTCAGAATTTACTAATTTAGTTTTCCGTACTCTTCAAGGCAATTTTCAAGTTCCGTCTAAAAAATTATACGCAAATTAACACCTATCATACAGTTTTCAGTTAACTTTATTCACAGACAGATAGCAACAAGTCCGTCCCCTCCTTAACTGGAAAGTAACAGTAGAACTTGCCGACACAGGCAACGTAGGAGATAACTTTAACCTCGGGCATGATCATCCTGCGTTGTCCGTTAAGTTATGCATACAACAATAAAGCAAAATATTCACTAGAAAGAATCGTAGAATGCACACTTGGAGAACCAGTGAACCAATGACATACACTTGGTGATTAGAATGAAACGTTTGCAACTGGCTGATATAAAATGGCGTTATGGTCAGTTGCCATTATTTAAAAATAGATATAAAAAGTGGAGAAAACTGCAATTTTTGTTACGCTTAAGGCTTACGCCTCTTCGATGTAGAGATCATTAGAGATGGGAAAAGACTTAGGGGGTAATGAACGGAAAGGAATTAGGCCATGGCCTTTTTAAAGGAACCATCTCGCCATTTGCTTGGTAAGATTTGGAGAAATCATGGAAAAGCCAAATCTGGATGGCCGGTCTGGGGTTCGAATGCGTGGCCAGAGCGTTACCACTCGTCCGCCATGCTTGGTTTGTGAAAGTTAAAAGCGAAAAAATCAGGGTACTAATTCTCCGAGATACTATTATGGAAGGTAATTTCCAAAGAGGGCTGCAACGTCAACTCTATCTGAAACGGCACGAAAAAATCATACCACTCTGATGAAACTGCAACCGTTGAAAATTCGCGTTAAGGAGGGTACATATCGGAACGAAGCAACGTACGGACGGAACCGAACGAGGCGAGGCAGAACATATGCCTCGTATGTACACTTTGTTTTGTACGAACGCAGTTCAACGCGGCACCGAAAGAGACGAATTGGAAGTTCTATTAAGTTAGAGTGTGGATATGGAGCGCGTTGGGAATTTAACAGTGGCTCTTGCTTCAATTGCACTTATATTTGATATTTCTCGAAAATCAGCTACATCATCTAAGTAATTTTGTACTCTCCCAAGCGAATCACGTAGAAACGTAAATGTCATTCCGAGTTTAAAATAAATTTCTTTAATTACTTAAAATTTCTTAAGATTATTGTCCAGTAAACGCATTTATTTTGTTCCAAGCATCCTAATTTTTTTTATTCATTATGTTACAATTTATCGTCCTTCCACAACGTGGTACGCCTTTCATACTCTAATAAAAGCGAGTACCTTTTCGTTGCTCCAACTCATGATTAAAAATTGTCTGAACAAAACCAAAAAACAATAAGGAAATACTCCTTAACTAAAATTCAGTGGTTTTATTTAACTTCGACGCACAATGTGCCTAAACAGTGTGAATGAAGGAGGCAGACGCACGACTGGAAATACCCGTCCACATTATTAGCATGCGGCACACCCTCGAATTCTTTTGGGGCGTCCATTAATTGTGTTAGGTGAAATAGGGGGTGGGGAGGGTTCGCCGAAATCTCACGTCATCTTAGGGGGGGGGGGGTTTCCGACCAGATCTCACCAAATGTGATCAGAAGAGGGAGAGGGGGTCCGGTTCATGTGTTTGCGCCGTTCTGATGTGTACCCGCCTTTAGGGGTAAGGGAGCGTGCATAAACCGCGTAGCTCCATTTGGCCTGTGAACCCCCCTCCCCCCCCACGTAGCCCTTCGTGGCTTTTGCCTTAACTTCCCTCCCCCTCCCCACGTAGCACGAAGCTTTTTTCCGTTTTGTTTCCATACGACATATTGAACTGTTTTCTTCTTGTCAGACGATTGTAAATTACGTACCGAGATAATTAACTGAGGTAAATAAATATTCACATGCTGTTGTGAGTTCTGTTCCTCATTTTAACTGTGAAAAATGTTATGAAAGGAAAGCTACGTGGCCTACCTCGGAAACCCCCCCTCCCTTACCCCCACGCAGCGCAGCATAGCCTTCCAGCCAACCCTCCCCCCCCCCCTCCTCACCGAGCCACGAAGTTTGTGCAGGCTCCCTAAATAGTACTGTTTCCGAGACGACACGTTTATTGAATTGCCAGTGCGGTGTCCATTGAGGTTTGTTCGCTGAAGGCTGGAACATTGAGCAGCCTGTTAGCTGTGAATGTTGAGAGCGCGCTGCATTGTGCCTGCTAGGCGTGTGCTCGGACCCAGGCGCACTCCTTTTTATTCGACTAATTTGAATGGCCCTTCTTTGCCGTTTAGTCACGGCGAACCGGACGAGTTTTTGTTATTCTGGCGGGCTGTGTCTGCGCACTCGAGCGTGCCGCACCGGTCGAAACAGTTTCTGGGTCACTCGGAGCCGCTTGGCTCCAGAATTTGTGTCCTGTCAATCACGAATCAGGTTGAGTCAGTGTGGCTCGAGGCCTTGTTGCTTCTCATATGTGAAGCCGTGTGGGCGCCGGAGGAATCTCACCCAACCTCTTTAGAGATTTGTGAGTACGGATACGAATCCGTCAAAACAATGAATATCGCTAGAAAGGGAAATCTTTTAGAAATTGTGCGCCAGTCTTTTATTGTCAATATAATTATGATAGCATTCCATGAAATATAAGGATATAATGCGCGTGAATAGTAGAGGGGCTAAATATTTTAAAATCGACAGTCTGGTGGTTCAGTGGCTAAGGCGCTGACTGGAGATTGGAAAGATACACGATTCGAATCCCTGTCTCGGCGGGGATTTTCATAAGCACTTAACCCGACCTTCACCTCTGAAGAGCTTGCTGTGTAATGTGATGTACGCCAGAACGTCTCCGTTTTTTTTTTTTGAATCCATGTCAAACTGTAGATCCCTTGTACCCGATAGGATTACCGTGTTAGGTTAAGGCGGCTACGACAGGATGGAATACGCAGCCAATAGAAACTCTTTCACCAGGTAATTACGACCACACGGAATTCATTTAAAAAACCTCAAACAACATGAAACACATAGTTAACACTTGATCCAAGATTATATCTTTTGGGACAGCAGTCTGAAGCTCACAAACAAACCGAGCGTGGTGGGCTGAACGGTTAACGTTCTGGTCTCGCATTCGGGAGGACGCGGGTTCGAATCCCCGTCCAGGCCTCCAGATTTGGGTTTTCCATGGTTTCCCCAAATCACTCCAGGTGAATGCCGGTATGCTTCCTTCAAAAAGGCCATGGCCGAATTCCTTCCCGTTCCTTGTCCCAGTCCCATCCCACCTCTAATGACCTTAGCCGTCGACGAGGCGTTAAAATAAAAAATAAAATAAAAAAAGACCTCACAAACAAGTCTATCCATATTACCGATGAATTCCAGAACAATATAAAATGATCTGCCGGAAAAGAAAGTTATTAATAACTCGTTTATGTATCTCCTAAACATATATTTCACGTAGAACAAATACAAAAAATTTATATTATATTCCAGCACGTTCATTCTTGGAATATTGCAATGCTGAAGGAAACTGAGAATGTTAAAATAAGGTAATTGCGGCTTGGCAGTTTATTTTAGAATCGTTTTGAAGATTTAGGTAGGACAGTCTAAAGGACCAACGAAATCAGTTTCGATGAATATATTGAACTCCGGTGTGTTGACATTAACGGTCGGGCCTAGCGTTCGGGAGTACCAGGGATCGATACACTCTTTTCTTGGACCGTAAAGTCACATCGAAAAATAAATATACTGGCTTACGAGCTTATCACTTGTGATCAAAAATAAGAGAAGTATGTATGTAATTGCGACTAAATATTCATTTATCCATCGTGTATTCAAAGAATGGAATGAACACAAGAGCACTCAAGTTATGTGCTTAATTTTAAATTCCATAGTGCTAATATGTACAGAGCAACACGTTTAATGCTAAATGTTGGGGCATACTGAAGATAGAGATTAGGAATTGTTTCACGTACGCAATGAGACGAATATGTCTAAATACCCAGTAAAGATTAAAGTAGCAAGCGTAAATGGAGCAAAACGTTCATTCAAGTATTGGAGTTCAGATCTTTAAGTTAGAGAATCTTAAGCTATGCATTTTTTCCTTTTTATGCACTGACATAGAATCTGAATTTAGACATCAAATAAACCCAGTTGTATAACTTTTTCTATTTTACTAATCCAAAAATAAACTAACATTGGCACCTGTGGAAGATAGTAGAAACTAGAAGCGCTAATTCGGTAAATCGTAAACTGCGATGATGGAAAAGAGAAATAGAAATAAGGATAATTTGAAGAAAAATAAAGCATTATTTATAACAAAAGGAATGGGCAGATTTAGTGGATTGAATTGCTCTATACTTGCAATCAGAGTTTCAGCAAAGAACAGATTTGAAGTTATGGCACATTGGAACAGTTTACCTTCTGTATTATTAGTTCGCTGAAGTAGAGGAAAGTAAACGTGATGTTTCTAGAAATACTTTTTTAACTGAACGCCGTGGGAGTGTGGGAACTTGGCCTGGGATGCACAGTGTTTGGGACTTCTTCCCGCCTCGTCTACCGAGTGCTGACATACTGTAAGTAGAGGCGTCTAAACAATTTTTAATGAGGAGAGAAAACCTTCAAAACACGGAGCAACAGCGGCAACGTTTTGTCTGGTCAGATTTTGTAAACGGAGATAGTTTCCATCAAGAAACATCACGAGCTTACAACATATAATGTCCTCCAGCTTTGTGGAGGACACATTTATAGAGCAATACTCTATACTTGAGAATAAATAGTGTAGCATTTTACATCCCTTCTATTTAATTACTTATTACACTAGGAAACTAAGGTATTTCCTCAGAGTTGTTCGGTATATATTGTCGTAGAACTGCAGTATTTATGTACTTGTTTTCTTTCTATTTAATCTGTTAGGAACTTCAGTCGTCTGTTGTTAATGGTGTTTAGATTTAACCGATTTATTCAGCGGTCTTGTGGCGCAGTGGTTAAGCCGTCTAACTGCAGATCGAAAAGTGCCCGGTGCGAATCCTGGTCTCAACTGGGATTTTCTAAGGCCTTAATCCAATCTTCTCCTTTGACACAACTTGCTGTGTAAAGTGAATTACGCTAGGACGTTTCTGCGCTAGGTTCCATATACCCGGTAGGATTACCGGGTTAAATTAATGCAGGATACGAAAGGAGCGTAATACGCAGCCAATAAAAACACTATTACGAGGTTATTACGACCACACGAACCTTGCGCTACCGATTGATTAGACTCTCCCGTGTATCGGAAAGGAAGAAGGCTACTGCTCTTATTATAAGTTGCTCTATATCATCGTTAGTCCATTTTGACATGATCGCAGTGACGAGTGTTTGAATATTGTGCGGGATTTGATTGCGCAACTGTCTTTTCTGTTATTTGGAATTCAGACCGAGACCTACAAAAATGTTTATTATCTTATCTTAATAACAGAAATGGGCTCGATTCTATGGCCACCTCAAACGGATGGAGGAGAATAGACTAACAAAAAATATCTTTAATTTATTTGATTCGAGACCCAAATCTGTAATGCCCTGGTTTGTAAATATTAAAGAAGACCTTCATTTGATGGGAATAGAACCAGAAGATGCTTTCAACAGAGATATATTTCGGAAGAAGTTAATGACGAGTGGGACAAGCCGGGACGAAAACTTCAACAGAAGATGCGGTACACTCTGGACAGAGGAGCGCAAACAGGTGCATTCAAAACGAATGAAGGAGTTCTGGGCCCAAAAGAAAATGAAACTCGCTGCGAAATGCACAAAGTAAACGTGGTCCTAGTTGGCCTCAACGAAAAAATAAATAAAATAATAGGAACGTACTCGCAAGTGTGGTTGTGCATGTTAAAATGCCACCATACCGGATAAATGAGGAACTACGACTCCAGGTTCAAATCCTGTGTCACACATACCCGCCGTCCTGGCTGCGGCTTATATGTGGTTTCCCGCAAACACCTAGGCGAATGCTGGAACGTCCCCGAACTCGTCTCTCATGAACTATACATTTCAAAAAGTTCGTATCAGCTCAGTACGCTATTCGGAGAAAACGTTTTTGAGATGCTCTTTTATGTTCCCGGGTCTTTACCCTCCGCTGTTCTGATCGCGGGATTAGCGAGGCCTGGCGCCGCCGAAAGACGCCTCTAATACGGTGCGACGCGGGGCGCGGGGAGGAGGGAGCCCGGTAGTAAACAGCGGCCATGTGTGTCCCTGCGTGGGAACGCGGCGTGTCACAGCCCAGCCTCATACCGATAACAAGACACGAAAAACTGGGCTACTAAATTAGCCAAATATCACGAGGGGAGCACTGCGCCCCAACGGCAGATTGGGGAGCCGGTGTGGGGAGGAGAAATTACGGGAGATTCCTCGCGAAGTGCTATTCAGATCCATTGCACCCAAAGTAAATATAAGTGATAATTCTTGTTTTTACCACGTAGTATGTCCTGTATGTCTAAAGGTCAGGTGGGTGGCTCATCAAAATTTGACACTGGACCAGCACTTTCTTCCGATAACATTCGAATACCTGTTAATTATAACAAAACAGAGTTACCTGTTGTCGATTCGGAACTCTGAAGACTTGACGAAAGTTAATAGACTGGTAGCAGCACAACTCATCCGACTTCAGTGGCCTATAACTTGACCATATTTGGTCACACCTGCTCAGAAGACCGCGAGACGAACAACCCCATACGACCACACAGGGTAGGCGCGGGAACGTCCTTGACGTCATCGCGGACTTGGCGCGAGAACTCCCTGCCGCCATATATATGTGACAGCAGCAACAGACACGGCAATCCTCAAATGAAAGCCACAGCAATATAGCTGAAACGTTTTTAATAAATCGACGCGGATCCACCAGGAGAACCAAGATAATATGTACAATAACCGCAGAAGTCGGCGCAATCATTTCACTGGAATTTGTTGTCTGAGGACCTACTGTCTTATGGAAAGCGATATGTTCTGTACACTAATTTCAGAATGATTTCGTCATCTAGGGAAATTTTTAGTGGGTCCTATTTCCGTCACAAAAACATGTTAAAACCAGACGCCGTAACATGATTTATTCCAAAGAAAACTCTTGATGGTTCACAATTATGTTTAAGGCTAAAAACATCAAGGGCGGTATTGAAAGTTATGTAACTTATTGCAGAATTTTATTCTGCTCCGTTACTGAAAGGCATGTTGGTGTATATTGAACTGAATGAGTAAAGAATTTGAGTGTGTGTGTGTGTGTATGTGTGCTGATGGCTTTACGCATCGTCAACGTCGAGGTCATTAGAGGCGGCAAAGTACTGGGGGCAAGGATGGGAAGGGATTGGCCATAGGATTTTGGAGGAACCATCCTTGCATTGCCTGGAGTGATTTGAGGAAACCATGAAAACCCAATTCTAGATGGTCCGACGGGCATTGGAACTCGAGTCCTCTGAATGCGAGGATCTTAACGCTCGGTACTGATTAATTAAGACGGCAACTGTAGCATTAAGTAGATATTCTTTGCGTATGTGGAATTACAAAGGATGTGAGTTGTTTATATGACTGATATAAATGTATGAAAGGAACAGGGAGCATCGAGTAGCATGACGGCTAATGATTGGAAAACAGTACCAGAGAAAAAAAAAAAAATAGAATAATGTGTGAATTCGTCCATGTGAAAAAGAAAAAAAACCTTGCATTCCTTTCTCGTCGATCTGAAAATTATCATCGTAAGAATTGGTAGGAATTAAGTAGCATAATTAAAAAAATAAAAGAAAGAATAATAAATAGTGCGGTATGTAGGGCGAGCAATGAAACTAAGAGTTTAATGTTTAGAGAAGATTTCATTTTCTTGGTATGTCGTCAATTGACGTAGCGAAATGAAACTTATCTAACAAAGACCCTTAATAGCTCTTAAACTGCGAAAAATCAATCCAGCTGTTTTTGATATGATGGTGTAACACAAAACCAAATTTCAATTTTTATTCAAGAGACTCAAATTAACGCACTCCAATCATTATTTCAAAAATATCTTCAATGCACAGACAGCCCCGTTATAGGTTTATAATCTACTATATAATTTCCTAAGCTCACTCATTCACTCACCTCGATAACTATTGGCTGGAGAAGGATATCACGTGTCAGCTTTCGGTCGCAAAACAGCGACCAGTGATACGATTAGTAGAAATTCGTGGTTATGTTCACAATTTAATAGCTAAGCAACTGCTACCAAATTAATTGCCATAGTAAATTCATTTAGTTTGCTTTTCGTAGCGTTTCATAGTTAAAAAAATACTGATAAATTTATGCCAATTGTCATTCCAGAATAGCATAAATTACAATTTAATTAAAACTGGCACTAATGTTGTTACTTGACCAAAGTTTATGCATTACGGTTTATTTGCTTTCCAGATATTTTACTGACCACTTTTGTAGAGGGCCTTTATTCATGTTCACTGTACGTGAGGTATTAGGTTATTTTAAGTGGACATCAGACTAAATATGTTACCGAATAAACTATTCTGGCAATCCATTTCTTCCGAGTTGCTCAACTGTTTAATAATATGGAATGTGTATTAAGTTCTATGGCCATTACATATACGATGACCAATGATTACATTATGAGTGTTTGCCCACTCTCAATAAAAAACAACATAATGCTTTCGAAGCAAACAGAGTGAACTTTAAGGGTCAAATACAAGTCAAGTTATGACCTTTGAAACAATTATACGATTGCGCTACCATCAGTGTTCGTGTTTAATTCCTACCTGTATTAATGCTTCTGTGTTCTTCAGGCTCAAGAGATTTTATTTATCCTGAAACACAGGTCAAGTTTATATTTTGTCAAATCAAATCATCCTGTCATAATCTTTCATACTAAAAACTGGAACTTATCTAGACCCGTGACGATACTCTAAAAACGGTCAGAGGCTTACACTAGTAGACTACATAAATAAGACAAATTATATTTTTAGATGATTTTAAATGATTTATGGAATCTGAACTTTTGCCGTTATATTCCACCTTGCGCCTGAAACCCGTGATGGCGCGTTGAACACAAATCTGCATTCAGAGCGAGCTGGTCAAAGGCCAATTGCTCCGAGCGACATTGGCTCAACTAGACAGAAGCGCTTTGAAATCCGGATGCACCATACTTTGCGTAGTATATGCTAAACAGAGGCACTGTTATGGGGGTCAATTGTTTCATTGGATAACACGAGCATCCTGCCGGCGGTCACTAGATTGGCGCAAATGATTCTTGATGTGCTGTACATCGCGCGCGTCAACAGCGCCAGAGTTCAACGACTGCCGCCCTCTCTGCTGCATAGAAGGTAGCCGGCGAGTCTTGCTGCCCCATCTAACGGCTTCCGTGGTGGTTCTGCTGAAATCGCTTGAATAATTTGCAGTTGCTGACAGTCAAATCTTGATTAAAATCAAGTTAATTCGACTCAGAAAACTTCACAAGCGACGCTATGAAAGTAACAGCTTATACCATATCTTTCCAGAGTGTTGTACCATTGGCTGAAATTTTAGGGTTCAGGGCATTGCTAATCTCCTCCCAAGCTACATGCACTTGTGAAATACTGTTCACGGGAAACGCCGGACCCAGTGGGTTAGCGGTAAAATTCTGGCATGACAGTCGGGAGGACTTGAATTCAAATCCTCGTCTGACCATCCAAATTTCGGACTCCATCCTGCCCAATGGTTCCGCTAAAAAGCCATGGCCGAATTCGTTCCCGTACTTTTCCACCCACGAAAGCAATCAGCTACACTCGTACTCTTGGCTTACTAGGTATAACACACTTGAAGTTTTTCTTTCGTGGATTACTTAGTCTTTCAATATCCCTCTTCGTCACAAGGCAGTGGTGTCCCCTTCCAACTTCCGCCAAAGATGATGGATAGCCTCTTTCGCCATTCCGAAGATCTCATTCTCTGCCGAAAACTGCCTTTGATGGCATCCCCCACAACCCTGAGCATGAATTTCACATAATACCGCTTGGGATTGGATCCCTTCCTGGAATAAGTCATTCTTTCACTCCGACCTACTGAAGGTAGGATGACCACCTCGGAGCGTGGATCCGCCAGACAAGAATTACCCAAAAGGAGGATAGGCAATGTGGTCCTATCTCCCTTGAGTCGAGTTAATAGTTGTGTGTGACGCCACAATTAAACCCCCTTCCCCTTTCCAAGCAGATCCGCTAAATGATTGGAAGATACTCAAGATAATGATGATTTTCCTTCCGTTCCTTTTCACCCTCTAATGATCTCGACGCCGTAATGCCATTATTAAAAATAATTTGAAAACAACTATAATTTTATGCTTAAAATGTCGTTGTATAGCAATACCAGAAAGAAATTCAAGTATCACCATTACGACTGCAGAAGACGCTGAGAGTGGTGTGCCCGTCTGGCGTCTGCAACAAGTGTCTGTCCAGTAATAGGATCTGTGTGGCGTCTAATTGGATCAGATAGCGAGTACCATCTAGATGGCGCGTCAGTCTGCAGAACACCAGCCTTATTGAGACTTACCAGCTGCCTCCCACACTTCCTCTCTGTTCCTCACCACAGTGCGCAAGGACTGTTTGTAAAGTCATGGAACACGTGAACGGCCGCCAAGTGATGATTTCTGACTTCACTTAATTTCACGAACACTTAATAACCTCCCTCTAGAAGCATTCAATTCTCAAATTAAGCTATGGTTTTTTTTTTTTTTTTTTTGTTTGTTTTTTTTTTTTTTTTTTTTTTTTTTTTTTTTTTTTTTTTTTAACACAAGATAGAAGGAAAACGGATAAATTTGAAATGTGGTGATATACTACGATGTTGAGAGTGAAATGGAAAAATAAAGTACGAAATAAACATATTTTGGAAATCGTGGATAGGGAAATAAGTTTGTTGAAGAGTCTCAGAGAAAGTAGATTAGGGATGGTGGGTCACATTTTAAGACAAGCGGGATCGCTTAACTGTTTAGTGGGGAGAACAGTCAACTGTAAGAACTGTGAAAGAAGATAAATATTAGTGTATCTGAAGCGGTTACAGGGAAGACGTGGGGTTGGGTATTTACAGCTTGTCGAGTGGGTTGTGGGCAAGGAACTGATGGGAAATTGGCCATGTCTTGAAGGAACCATGCCGGGCCGGCACTTGCTTAGTGATTCGGGTTAACCATGGGAAGCCAAAGTCTGCCCGACTCAGGATCCAACCCGAGTCGGCTCGGTGTAAAGTTTGAGACGAAGAGTGGATATCGTAACAGGTGACTAAGGAGAATGACAATGGACGGTAGACCGTGGCTGAGATTCGAACTCGGTACTGTTCTCCTTTCCCGTGTCCAGTCTCGAGGTGATTCAGAACGCACGACCAACCGAGCCTGGAGGTTGAATGGGCAACTGCTCGGGCCTTGCCTTCGGGATAATGCGCTTCAGACATCCGGATTTCAGTTTTAGAAGGTTTATAAAAATCATTCCTGACGAATCGCAATTATCAAAATCTTTCCAGTTCCTTTGTCACAATCATTTCTCATGTTTAATGACCTCCATGTTTATGAGGCTTAGGCCAAAATAATAATAGTAATAATAATCCAGTCCTAAGCATATGTTTGTCAAAACTGGCAAGTTTTCTTAATGGTTTAATTTTTTTTTTATTTTTTTTTATTTTTTTTTTAAACAGTTTAACGTCCCTTTTTAACAACGTGGTCTTTAGAGACGGGAAAGGATGGGGGCAAGGAATGGGAAGGAATTCGGCCATGGCCTTTTGAAGGAAGCATCCCGGCATTCACCTGGAGTGATTTGGGGAAACCATGGAAAACCCAAATCTGGATGCCCGGACGGGGATTCGAACCGCCGTCCTCCCGAATGCGAGGCCAGAACGCTATCCGTTACACCACCACGCTCGGTGGTTTAATTTGTGCGAGATTGTGTGGTGTGTTTACACTTAGCCTAAAACATTTGCATTTCACACGAGCGGTTAACTAATACTCGCGTTACGTTTAACGCTTAAACAAGAATATAAGAGAAAAATAAGTTAAAATATTTATTAGACAATCACTATGAGTGTGCTGAATAGCGTCAAAGGTGTGTACAACTGGATAACCCGGTGCTGGCACAAACATTTTGAATTAAACCTTTTTGGTATACAAGCTATACAACATAGAGATTAAAACAACCCCGTAATTTAGGATAAACATAGATCGTTCTTTGGAAATTTTCGCAGATCTAAAGAGTCCAAATGTATCAATAATACCACGATAGACTTCACTTATAGCAATAAAAGTATTTAATGCTTATGCACTTTTCAGTTTGAGAAAATATAGAGTCAGTTTCCTTTACTGATACAAATCATTTAATTGGTGTATGTTCCAGTTTGCTTAACATCTTAATCGCTGGATGGTGTAATTTTTTTAAACTGAAATTTGTTCAACCCTACATGAGTCATCTGTTTTGGTAGACACAGTGAAAGGCACCTATTCTTTCAGCATAATTCCACAAGATTGTTTTTTGCTGATTTTTGGACGTATCTGTGCGTCAGTATAATGGTCCTCAGACAGAGTTAAGTTATTACCTGGTCTAATAATTGAATGTTCATCAATTTTAGCATCAAGAGTGCATTGCTCAAACGGAATAACACAAAATAGTCTAACACTAATTTTGTATAAGTCGGGACATTAGTAGAATACATTCTCCCTAATGACCTGAGTCACTGAATTATTTTTTATGCAGTTCTACAAATAGTGGGCGTCGAGAGGGTTAGTCCAGTGAGGGCATTGTGGGCAAGGACTGGGAAAGAATTCGGCTTTGGACTGTCGAAGAAACCATCCCGGCATTAGCCTCGAACGATTCGGGAAATCGTAGAAAACCGAAATCTTGATGACCGAATCTGAAATCAAAAATCAAACTCGCTTCCTACTGAATTGGGTCCCGTGCGTTAACCGATCACGGTTTGGTAATGAAAGATGACAAGCCTAAAAATCAATCATGACGGTTCTCGTTATTTTTATGAATACGGACAGTAAACATTTCCATATATTCATATCTGTGGATTGAGTACCAGAAGAAACGTGATATCTTCCCTGAGATTAAAGGATTGTATTTCGACGGCGGAAAGTGAGAATTATAACCTTCCTGAGGAAATCAGTCGGAGATAATGTGAATGCCGGCAGACACAACCCTCTCGTTGCTCACCCTCTTCTCACGACCCCCACAGCTGCGGCGGAGTTTTTGCCTTCACTCCGTGATGCACTCTCTCCCCTCGCTATCACTGTGCGAGACCCACACCTGTCTCCGACAGCATTAATAACCGCCCACGCAACCCTTCTAGCCGGCTGTTCCGTTCCGTCTGGAAACTTTAATCCTACCCATAGCTCGTCGCGTTTTCCGTATGTCTGACTTAATGATCATTTCCAGCTGCCTGCTATTCTGCGTCTACTCTCCAGCCAGACAAAATGTCCATGCTATAGTGCAGTTTTCTTAGCGACAACTTTTTTGTGTGAGGAAGTAATTAAAGTGATGTAATAAAAGCTTATGATAGTCCAAGTAACTAATGCAAGCTATTAGTTCGAATTGGAGTTAAATTAACAAATAACTACAAGAACTTCGAGATGCAGTGATAAGAAAATGTCTTTGGTCTAGTAGTATCGGTCAGCAGACCTAGCATCCGAAACAGTGAACTTCAGGTAAGACCGGCATGTATGTATGCTGTGTTGTTGCTAATTATAACTTAGGATTGCGCTTCGAAGAAAGTAATTTGATATTTTTTTGGGGAGATGGGTGGGCCTTTAGGGCTAGACGAGAAGGTTAGAGCCCATAAAGAATGGGGGCCAAGTAAAGCAAAGGAATTCTACCATGGTCTTTTGAAGGAACCATCTAGTATTTGTCTGGAGTTATTTTTGCGAAACATGGAAAACCGAAATCTGGTTGGCCGAAGGGAGATTTGAATGCACATGCTCTAGAACTAGGTATAGGCGTTACCGCTCACTCACCAGGCTTGGTAGGTTTTGTGAAAACAAATTGCCGAGTTTACTAAATTGTCGTATGTTAGCTTCTAAGCTGGCATTAGGATGCAAGACTTGCCGATTCGAGTCTAGTTTAGGACACGGAAAGTATATTTTATGTTGTCCTTCATGTTATGTAATCATTCATACACAATAGTACTCAGTACACGCCAGAGAACAATTTCATCTTTTTTATTTTTTTAAAAAGATGTTAATCAGATAGAGCTAAATGATTGCAAAGTACAAGTTTAATTTTTAAGTAAGTAAACCCTTTCGTACGGCTTTCCTCGTATTTCATTAACATGAGGGATCAGTCTCGCAATAGTTTAATGAATCAAGTAAGTTAATTTAAAAAGCGCTTAAACAATTTACAAGAGTGTTTTCTGTTTCACAGGATACGAAAGGCAAAATTGTAACATCCAAGTTAATATAACTCCGTGAAGTTAGGGACCTTAATGTTTTGTTTGAGCAATAGTGCCTATATCCCTTTGTTTCTGATATAATAATATTAGCAATATTTTTGTTTATTTTCTTTTGATCATAGATCTTAGTGTGGTGTTTAACTTCTTTCTATCTTGTGAGAAATCCTGCATCGAATCAAACCCTTCTGAACCTATGTACTCAGTTAGGGAGCGTCCATAAACCACGTAGCTCCATTTTCGCCTCCTGTGAACCCCTCTCTTCCCCACGTAGCCCTACGTGGCTTTTGCCTCTACCCCCTCTCCCCCAACATAGCACGTAGCTTTTTTTACTTTTGATTCCAGAAGACATTTTGTACTGTTTTCTCCTGTCAGACTATTGTAAATTACATACGGAGATAATTAACTGACGGAAATAAATATTCACATGCTGTTGTGTGTTCTGTTCCTCATTTTAACTGTGAAAAATGTTATGAAAGGAAAGCTACGTGGCCTGGCTCGGAACCCCCCTCCCTCCACGTAGCTCAGCGTAGCTTTCCAGCCAACCCCCCCCCCCCCCTCTCCTGGACCAAGCCACATAGTTTGTGCACGCTCCCTTACTTGCTTTGCTTTATATAACATCATCTCTCTTCTTTAGTTCAACCGAATAGATTATATTTACAGGAGGATTTTCGCTAAGACGTAAAATATACTAAATGTACATTTCTTTGAGATTTAGATACAATTACATTCTGCGATTGCACAGTGGTCCTAAGTAACATTAAATTTGAGTCGAACTGAAAATAAATGCATTCAGTCATATAGGTAGGATGATTTTTAAATTTACAAAAGTAAAATTTCAGAATCATTTGTCACTCGCATTATTTTCTGCAGCAAATATCGTTTTGTTTTAATAGATTCTCCAGCAGTTTTACTATTGTGTTTCAACTTGTTGGTTTCTAACCTACACGATATACCATCGATTTGGATTAACATTAAAATTTCCTACATAGAGTTAAACTAAATCAACACGTACTTATATGGCTTAGCAGTACTGGAGAAATGAGCTAGTAGTTATTCATTTTCTTGCATTTAACTACTATATTCACTACGAACCCTATACCAGTAGATTCTTCTATACAAAAGCTGGAACGCATCGCGTTGCCCACTAATTTGAATTCAGCTCGCCCTAGAAGAACTGAAGGTTCACGCATGTTTTCGCTAAGGTTACGCTGAATAATTTAAACATAACACGAGAGATTTTATATTTATTTACTGCGGTTAGGCAGCTCAGCGGTTAAGGCGCTTGAACTAGATTCAGATCTCGGTGCATTCGGGAATTTTTACTGTATTTGCTGTGTTGTTATGAGATACGTCAAGATCCTCAGTGGTTCGGGTTCCACGTTAAACTGTAGGTTCAGTGGCTACAGACACGGAATTTGCGGCGACCTGAAATTCTGTAACACGAATCTACCTACTTTCGTTGTTAGCTGTTCATTCCAAAGACAAAAAAAAATTAAGAGATTGCGGAACTGAAAACCCTTGGGAATCTTGTAATATGAACACACGTATGTTGCGCTCTGCGGTTGAATGCGGGCCAACCAGTCGTCGCTGCAAGCCGACGGAGTTTCCCGTTTCACTAGACAGCCCGGAGAGCGGGGTGAGGCGGTTCACCTTGCCCGCGCCATGTGTGTGACTGCCACTAATGAACGCGGCGCGTCCTGCCGCACAGTGTTTTTGTGGAGCCGCCCCAACCCTCAGCGCAGTGCGACAACCCTTCAGCTACTCGATCACGGCAGCGCAACAGCGGAGGAACGTTAATCGCGGTATACTTCGCCAAGCTAATTTAATGTTTCCTGTTACTCCCCCGCGGCCCGTTTCGGGCACTGATTGATGTCTCTCGTTAGTTCTTCGTCTGCTTTTTTACGATGTTGCATATAATTTCATTACAATTTAGGAGCGGCAGGAATAGCACCTCCCACTAGACGCGACACAGCATGGACTGAAACAGGATTATCCGGATACGGTTCAGGGTCTAACTTTTTTTTTTTTTTTAATGGCATTCGGCAGCTGAGGTCATACAGCTAGCTCAATGTGATTATCGTAGTATCCATTGAATCAGCCCTCCAGTATATATATTGAAGCTTCTAAGTATGGACACCACAAGACGGACAGGACATTCACACAGACACACGACACTTAAACACCCATGCCCTCGGCCGGACTCGAACCGGCTACCTTCGGCACGTGGGGTCGGCAGAGTCTAACGTTAGGTCGCTAACCATAATTAATCCTGGTCGGAGGCAGTTTTCTGTGACAAATTACGATAAAGCTTCGGTGTGGTTTCCTCTAACCATTTGAGAGAGGCAACCTGAAAAATAATGTCAGATTTCAGACTATGTGAGACTACATTCAGTTCTCTCCCATTCACAGGTCAGCCTTGACTACGACTGCAGGTGGAAAATTATGACAGTGGTGAAGTCGTATCCTATTTTCATTAAAGAGTATAAACACTAAAATATTTAATATCACCCGCCAGTGTGGTCCAATGCGTTGAGGTGCCTCACACTGGATCGTGAGGCGCAACAGACCGCGCATTGGTCCAGGACCCAGCGTACCGGCCGTCCTAACTGCGGCTTTTAGGGAGCGTCCATAAATTACGTAAGGTGAAATGGGGGGGGATCCCACGAAATCTCACCAAGGGGGAGAGGGGGTTAACGGAAATATCACGTGAGATTTTGGAGGTTTTTTTTAAAAAAAAAAGTATAAAAAAGTTGCGAGGACGATTTCTAGGGGAAGGGGGGGGGATCTCACGGACCAGATCTCACCAGAGGGGGGGAGGAGGGGGAGGAGGGGGGAGGTCGGACCAGATCTCACGAAGTCTCACCAGACGGGAGTGGGGTCCGGAAATCCGGAAAAACACCTCACGTAATTTTTGGATGCCTACTTAGGCGATAATTTTTTTCAGCGAATGACGGGACGGTCCCCAATCTCCGCCTCAGCAACAACACATTTTACAAACAAAAATATACACTTATCACACACGGAACATAGGTACACGTTTCACAGGCAGATGGCAACATTCCCCCTTTAGTACGCAGTGCGATCCGGTATTATTATTATTATTATTATTTATTTGGCTTTAATCGCCTAAGCACTATACAACCATCATCCAATTGTACATACATATATAAACATTTTACATATAGGTAAGAGAGCAAGACTTGACATGATTAGTAAAATATAAAGAATAGAACAAGCTAAACTGATTAATCAGAAAGGAACATTTTTGTTTATCCCCATAAGGGGTTTGAAACATTATGTTTAATTAAACTTGCTCAGACATACAGTGAAATATACATTATTGTTAGTTCCTTATAGTTGTTTTTTTTTCCCCGACATTACAATGAGTAAACTCCTTACAATTAACTAGTTTTAGAGAGATTATTCGGTTCGTTAATTTATTCCTGCTAGGTTGGTAAGAAGGTGACGAAATGGGTCGAGTTGGGAAGTATCAGATGGAGCTACTGGAAATTCTTGAATCATCTTCATAATCATTTGCAATGTCTTCTCTATGAGTGCTACTTTTTCGGGTGAGGGGGACTTTTCCTTATCCTTGGATTGAGGAGGGTAGGGATTCTGTGTGTTAGGTGTTATTGGTATATGATGGGGTACATACATTCTTTGATAAACAGGAGGGTATTGGGACTTTTGTTCTTTTGGAGTTGCTGGCCTTTGCTTGTTGCGGCCTACGGTAGTAGTAGTGTATTTCGGTTGGTTTGGAGAGAGTGCTTTACTTTGGTGACGTGACTCTTGATTTTGTTGGATAGAGATTATAGGACAGTTTTGGAATGCATTTGTTGAGGCTAAATTGAGTGGCTGCACTGCCATTGGAGAGAGCGGGGGGAATTGCTTTTCGTCGTAATACAGCGGAGCGGCGCTGGCTGCCTGCGAATATGTATGACGATGGGTGGGATACCAGTTCGGCGTGGGAGAGGCTTTATTATGGGCCGCTGCCGCACGTGCTTTCTGTTGTTGAACTATTACGGGACATATTCTGTCATTGGATAAATGAGGACCGTGACAATGCACACATTGTGGATCAGCTGTGCTGGTACACGTCTCCATAGTATGTGGGCCTCCGCACTTATTGCAACGGGGAGAGCTACGGCATTGAGTTATACGATGGCCAAAACGTAAACAATTATCACAGACGAGAATTTGTGGGACATGAGGTTCGACTGGGCAACGTGCTCCAAAGATTGCTATGTGGTCCGGAAGGGATTGTGATCTAAAGGTGATCATGCATATTGGTATCGGTATTCTCCTATCATTATTTTGGTATGAGTTCTTCTTGGTAAACCGTTTAACTGCAATAACTGGATAGGGGCTTTCTATCGCCTGTAGGATTTCTTCTTCTGACAGGGAGGTGTCTACGTCCCTGATAATACCTTGTTTGTTTATTAAAAAATTTGGAATGAATGCTTCTAGGTTTCTGTCCTTGAAAACTGTAGATTGAACCAACAAGTTAGCAGAGTCTGCTGAATTGGTTTCGATTTTTAACCTATATCTCCCGGCCGCTATGATATTGATGATGTTATGCTTATGTGCTGGGCTATGTGTATAAAGAAGTTTCCCTATTGACATGGGGTGAAGTCTACCAATATTTTTATCCACACTTTCTACAAAGACGAAGTATGGAGCCGAGTCTGTGCGGCTGTATCGGTTATTCTTACTTCTGTCTTTATTGGAATTTAAGTTGGGGCTTGGCACCTGGGGTATACTATTTTGGTTAGTAGGGTTCCGATTGATCGATAATATACTTTGAACTCCTTCACGATCCACGGGAATGCTTGTGATATCCATGCCCGTACCCTCGTTTAATGTTTTTTTTGGGTTGGATCACGGCTATCATATTGATGATCTAATTCTGCGACTGAAGTAGTTGGGTAAAACACCACTGATGACATGGAAGCTAACACCTGGGGCACACTCACTGGATTATTTAACGTTACTGTGGACATTTCCTCGTTCGGTAGCTCAGTAGGGTTTTCCCTCTATGCGAGACCGTTTAACAGTTCTTTCTTCCGGATTTACATTGTTCAATACTGCGATCGAGGGGCAGCTTGCAGAAGCAGCGTCGTTACCTGGGTAGTTGAGCGGATGAAGATGAGATGGCTGTGGCTGGATACCTTGTTGGAAGTGCATCATCGTCGGGGCTGAAGAAGCTGTTTCTGGAAAATAACACGGCTGCAGTGCCGCGTTGATTATTTGCCCCGTGTCTGGGGGCTCTTCCATGTTAGGGCACGGCCCAGGCTTTCAGAAGATGCTAAGAATTGAAGCCTATATCTTCAGGCAATTCAAATTTTATTCACACTTCACTGCACTGACGGACTGTAAGTTCACTTGACTGTTTACGAGACTGGCTAAGCTCCGGAACACGGAAGTGATCGCTATGAGCCGATCCGGTAGTAAGTATAGAATGCTTGGCTTCGGCAAGGGCATGCGGCCGTTAAACCATAGCTCCAAATCTGGCCATCCCAACGATCAGTAAAAAAACAGCCGATCCCAAAATGTGGCGAATAGGTGGTGAGAAGAAGACAGAAAAAATACTACCATAATTTAAAGGAATATGGATCTGGGAAAGATGATTTTGTGGAGCATAAATTTAGATTTTAGGGAAAAAATAAAGAATGCCTGCACTAGTTACGTTAAAGGAAGAAGAATGGAATGAGTGAAATAGCCCATGGATGGAGAAAGGTTTATATTTGCCAAGATCAAGAAGAGAAAGATGAGCTAAATTATAGATATAACCATCAAATAGGCGTTAAAAGATACTATATAAGAAATGGTAGAGAGCTGTGCAGGATATAATTGCTCGACAATATTAATAAGAAAACAGAAAGAAATAAAGAGGTTGGCGGAAGTAATAAAGGAATGGAGACTGAGATGAATCATGTTATAACCTGCCACAAGGCAAGACGGCAGCTAATTACTTTGTACATAAACGGGTTTAATGATGTCTGTCAGACGCAAAACTATTGCGAAAAACAAAATAATCAAACAGTTGATGTCAAAAGGTAGCTAACTATCTAGAACTGAACGTCTCTTCAAATGAATTTCACTACATTAATGTTTCCAGATATCCAGTTCTTGCTTCATACATCCGCTTATTCGTTCTCCTGGTACAAGGACACAAAGGCACAACATGAGTCAGTTTCCGCCTCCACTCGTCAGAATAACTGCAGCAATTGTCCTGGTTCCCACATGCGCCCCTGAAGTACCGTTAGTATTTTGAGCTGGTGATAGATAAATGTGATATTTTCGAGAAATTGCATTTTAAATGTTTGTCTCCTTTTATGAGGGGCGTTCACGGTTATATTTTAATTTACTATCATAATTAAGTAAGCATTTCTTGAGATTTTTTTGTTGTCGCAGATGTTTTCGGAAATCGGGTACTGTATAGCGTATTCTCAGTACTTTACCGTCAAAAGCTTTACATTATTTCAGAATACATACGCCTGATGTCAACGCCAAGCAAAATCTATTTCAGTATTTTAAAAATTTATTACGTTTTAAAGTTTTCGAGTAAAAATTTTAATAACACTGCGTAGCTACGTGCTTGACTGTCCTATTATTTCATTCATACAAATAAGATTGTACACCGTTTGCTGAAAGATGAAATAAGTTAGTACTCATTCGTGCGCCTTAATCATTGCTACCAACTTCGGAGTTTTATACTTTTGTTAGGTTCTAAATTCACATTGTAATTTAAATTTTCGCGCTTTAACTGGCTTGCAAAGGAATTTTCAGCGAACTGACGTTCAAAATACTGGAGAAACATTTCTCGTATTTAAAACTAAGCAATCGCATATGGTAATAATAAAGTAAAAATAGAAACGTACGAGGAATCGCGACGTTAGTTTATCTTAAGTTTACGTGATCGAAGTATGATCATAAGCAGACGAAAATTCTTTCTGTACAAAACATCAAACTTTTGACACAAGCTCTCCAACCGTGTTTTCACTGAATGCCCACAATAATAGGAAAGAATTGCGGCACCCTCGGTTTATATGATATTTTACAGCATCACGGAAGACGGTAGTATCATAGTAAATATTGGGAGAGAGATCCACAAGGAACGCGTTCTTAAAGAAAAGATGTTAGCAGGAAATCACGAGAAATGGCCGATATGTACAGATCTTAGTCATCTCCTTGTACAAGTAAGATGCAAGGTTAGCAGGAACGAAGGAACAGTTTGCTTCTATGAACCTGAAAGAGGCATGCATTAGGGCTCAGGTGTTCGGGGATGGTTGAACGCCAATAAAATGTTCTCAAAACGTTTTTAATGCCCGCGGTACCAATGAATCTGTGATTTACAACGACTGTTATCCCCAGCTCTTCTTTAAGCTTATTTTTGTGTGTATGCTTTTGTGGTGTTTGGAAACGAATAAATATGTTCCAGAAATCATATTAACAAATGTAAAACTTATGTTCACGTTGCATTCAACTCGATTATGTAAGAATAAAACATCATAGAGATGACTAGTTGGAAATTATGAACAGTAATTTTATTTGATTCTCTAAGTTTTATAAACATGCAATGTCTAAGGTCTTCAACGTGGCGTTTTACTAAGTGTAAATTACAGGATGAAGTTGTAACCTTAAATATCAATGTTTTTTTTCCTTAACCTTTTATTATCGCTGAATTACACAGCCGCGGGGACTTTCATAGTATAGAGGAATAATTGTAGGTAAATTCGTTACTCCATGGATGCAGGATTTCTTCATGTTCTAGTTTAGTGTAAAAAGTGTTTCATAGTGCGAGTGAAAAAAAACTGAAATCTACCTCATCCCATGGGGTTCCGTTTTTCTGTAATTAAAAGCCGGACGATAGAATACTTGTTTTGCAGCTTGGAACACGCCATTAATATAATTTCAGCAAAGAGGTTACACTATCTATATTCAGCTATGAGGTATCTGGTTCTTGTGGTGAAAATAGAATGAAAATCAGTGTGTTGATGCTTCCAGAATGCTGTTAAAAATTGCCAGCAGAAAAAACATCCAGAAACCATTAGTGAATTCGAACAATCTCCTTCGAATCCTACTTTTTAGTATATGGCTTGGTTTGTTGGAAGCTAACTGAATGTATCTGGTGCAAAGCGAAGAGCAACATCATTCTTGCAGTCGTCGACTTGACGTGAGAACTGCCTGCAAATGATGACAGCACAGCGCAGAGCGCATGCGCCAGTATAGGAGCTTCTCCATTGGCTGGCCCCCTTCCAACCGTCACAGTAATGTCTCAATTCTGCGCGTCTTGTCTCCGGCACATCCTACGCACGCCTGCCACTGTCAGATAAGCTACTATGCAGCGTTCACATCATCATCACCACCCGACATTTTTTGCCTTGGCACATTTTTTTTCCGACCGCAGAACCTGAAGCACGGTCGACATGAGAGTTCTGACAGGATCCCATTGCTTTATATCGTGATAAATGGTTTCAAACAGAATTTTGGAAAGGAAAGAAAAATTAATATGGAGTTGCATTTTCATCTAATTCTTCTTACGCGGATAATTTTTATTTTTCGCTTTCAGTCTGTTTCTATCTTTAAAAAATTACAGTTTTATTACTAAATAACACATATACAGTATGTCGAATAAAGTATAGGACAGGAGGACAATATATTTTTGCTTCCATCTGATCGTTAGTTCATGCAACGGAGTTTTCGGGTATGTTTTAATAAATTCTGCTGTTGCCGAGGGGAGAGGTAAGTATCTGATTTGACTCTGAGTACACAACATAAAAGAGATTGGACTTGAATCCCCTATTAGATCCATAATGATTTTGATAGATTCTCAAAATCGCTGTTAACTTACACTAACTTTTTTTCAAGTTCTTGTAGGTTTATGCTCAACGTATGTAGATAGGGGACATTATTTTTGCAGAATGAATACGTGCTTTTTAAAAAGTTACATGCAAAAAATTTGTAATTTCTGTGTTCAATTTTGAGACTTCGCCTGAGTTGCTTTGTGACTTACATTGCTAAATAAATGTACTGCCATAAAATTGGTGGAAACATTTGTAGGAGTAACCCACATCCTCAATTATCTGCTTTATATATTCTAACATTTCAGTAAAATACGTCCCACCTGTTGTTCGGTTGGTAGCGGATCAAAAGGCGTCGCTTGTTTCTTGCAGAGTATAGCTTTACGCACGTAACATCCAGTAATGTATGTGCTGAGAAATAAATTGAATTAAGAGTTTTAAAATAAATTCGTTTATTGAAATAAAATTCGGGATACAGCTGTACTCTAAATCAGATGTAAATGTTTGGAAGAAGCTCAGAGGAGCATTTTATGAGAAAGGAAAGCTGTTCACAGGGGACACTAGAAATGTAAACAATGTGTTAGATTGAATACAGGGACTGAAGAGTACTTTTAGGGAAGGGAGATATCTGAAGGTGAAGAGTACTGTATTTCAGCTAATGTATTTTAGCCTGTATTGCAAGTTAATCCAGGCATTTTAATAAGAGCGTGACTATTTATTTCGTAAATATTTAATAAAATGCAGTAACCCGTAAGGTACAACTCTTCTTTACCTTGGTCGCTCAAAGCGCGCATTATTCTTTGACATCTGATACAAATTCTTTAATACAATATCACTAACGATCATCTTTTTTCTATTGAATTATATAATTATAGTTTTCTTACAGTTCCATTGTCTTAAGATCAGTAAACTTGAAGCTAATGTCGGAGATAAGCAAAACGTCTGCTGCAACCTTGATTTGACCTTGAGCAGCACGTCAATCAAATTCAAGCCAAATATGTAAAAGATTTGGCAGTAGCTACTCTCTTCTTTTTCAGTGCTACAACAAAATCTAGTGGGTGAACGGTAATTCTCAGTCTGGCGTTTGGCGTTCCAGCCACCTAGATTTCGGTTTTCCATGGTTTTCCGAAATCACTTCAGACGAATACCAGAACGCCTAAAACGGCCATGGCCGAATTCCTTCCCGTTAATTTCTCGCCTCTAATGACCTAGATTTCGACGAGGCGTAAAGCCATGAGAAAATAAATTCAATGCAACATCGCAAAATGCGTCTCAATTTCCTGAAAATCGTGATAATGATTAGTTGTAGGTTAATGAATAACATCGGCCAACAATTCCAGTCTTGGTCAAACTCACTTTGAATCTTTTTTTTTTTTATTGCTTTACGCCTCGTCGACGACTAAGGTCATTAGAGGCGGGATGGGACTGGGGACAGGGAACGGGAAAGAATTCGGCCATGTCCTTTTTGAAGGAAGCATCCCGGCATTCGCCTGGAGTGATTTGGGGAAACCATGACTTTGAATCCTGCGGGTGGAGCATTACCCAAACAAAAAAGTGCCAAAGCTGTCACTACGACTGCGAATCATGGAAACTCATCTCTCCATTTTTCACATTGATTCAGATTGTTTATGAACAATTTCGTTCTTCATCTGTCTCACTATTTTGAACATAGTTTCTTAATGTTCTTAGCTGTTACAAAAACTGAAAATCAGAATCCAAGCACTCGGATTGGAGTGATAACGCATAATACTGCAGCTAACCTGCGCTTCATTCCAAATTAAACTTTCTTGAAATGTTTCCAGTAATGAGATATTCAGGAGAAATGTGTGGAGTACGTTGAAGGGGATTAGGATTTCAGAGCTTCACATGGGCTCCTGATACTCTTTGAAGAGATGTACTTTGTCGGTGCTCTGAGGTAAAGTCTTTATGATCCGTCCTGCGTTCTAGGGAGTGGCTGCCCGTACGTCCTCGGTCAAGGTGATGGCAAACGCTGTACTGTCCTCGACCGCCTTGGCAAGGAAGCCGACCGAGGTAAACGAACCCGCACCCACCGCAAATTCCGTGCAAGGACACTGCTTTTTCATGCGTGCTTGCAGTCATAGTCGCCATCATATATATCCACATAGTATCAGTTCAGTGAGGGGTGTATGGTCCAGTCTTTATATGTCCCGGAATTAAATGAGAGCCGGCGAGGATTACGTCATGTTTGTAGAATCTCCCCTCCTCTCATATATCTGTTTATTTTCTCACAATGTATCTATCATCCTGAGTGGTTTATTTTATTCGTAATCACTCATTTATAGTATTATATTTAATTGTAATTTACATCTCGTTTTCAAATTTCCCAGAAAATCATCAACGGCTGATGACTGGAGTCGTACTAGTTCTTGCAGCCTCTTGCTATAAAAACAACAAAATAATGGCCATTCCTTAGAACTCCAGTTAGCTCTAAGGTACCCTGCAGCTAGGCAATAAGCGTTACAGCACTATTCTACAGGCCGCGACCTGACGTTCCGGTATCTAGTTACGTTTTAAGGCGGTTTTCAGTGATCATCTTGGAGAATTCTGGAAAGGGTCACATATTTATCCTTAAAAACTTCATATCTCATATAACAAATTCATATTTAATATACAGAACACAGCTCAGTTATTGCAGAGAAAATTTAGGACAATTACTTAGATCTTTTAGCGATAAAAGAATTTTTTTGCCATAACGGAAAATCGTTAGTCGTTAGTGAACTTGAATTCTTTGATAAGTGAATACATCATACATAATACTCTACTGATTTGCTAAAGACAGATACTAATTTGCAACAAAACAGATTCAAACTATACCAAAATATGATCAAAAACTCTTCGAGAGATCTATCAAACCTGCAAGACTGTGGCAAGGCTTTTAATATTTCTCAGTGGCCTTCCAAAACAAGATACGCCAGTAGTCGTCTATGATCGAATTGTCTGCAAGGACAGTGGGTTGACAGCCAATCATATTGTAGTAGTTCATCGCATTATAGAAAACGTTGACAATGTTGAACGTACTCGCCTACCAATAAACTCTATCAAAAAGCATTATAACAGTTCAAAAATTTTATAATTTAAATTCATTCAAACTGTAAAAAAGTGAATTAATGATACTGAGTAACCACAATTTGAACCTGATAAATTGTTTGTAAGACTGACAAATACCTCATTTTACTACGGCCACAGTTAACACCCAAAATTACTGGATAATTTACTTAGCATACTAAAAATAACTTACAGATACCATTCGCTAAGAAAGAAAAAAAATTGATGACAATATTACTTAAGATTTCATAATTACTAGTTCTCAAATTCGCATTCGGCAATCTGATAAGTTTTTCAGATTATCTAGCTATCTTTCCAATCTCTAACCTCCAGTGGCGTCATCAAATAAGTCATAAAGTCTAATTTTGTAGGTCACACTTATCATCTATTTAGATTTAGCGCTACTAACGATACACTAACATCGGTTGGGAAAGGTAGCTGTTATCGTTAATAACAGCGCATCAAGATGGCAGTAAAATGATGCAGTGCTCCAGATGTAATATCTCTGCTATGAGCTGCGCTCAGAGAAAGCATAATGTGTGTGAGCTTCCATACGGAGTAGATCGCTGCGACCATTAACAAGCCAACGCAATCTGGAGTCGACATCTCGCGGTGGGAGGGGCGCTTGCCGCAGAATTGCTGCCGCTGGAATTAAAGCGTGTGTTTAGTGCTGACAACTGCGGCCGGCGGGATTGTTTACTGCTGTAGCGGTGGCGGCTTCTCATTGCCTTCTGCTGCCACCCACCAACTTGTAATGGCCTCTACCTCAGGTGAACAAAGGAGGCAGCGTATTACTCTTGTCATGCAGAATCTCGGGTACTACAGCAGCGTCTGGAGTGTGTATAGGGATAGGAGTGCGGGAGATGAGCGGTAATGCTCTTGGTGGGCATTCGAGAGGACGTGGGTTCAAATTCCCATTCCGATTTCTGTTTTCCATAGTTTCTCGAAATCACTTCAGTAGAACGCCAGGATTGTTCCTTCAAAGAGCCATTCCGACTTCTTTCCCATTCCTTACCTCACTTCCCATCCCGTCTTGAAGGACCCCCCCCCAACAAAAAAAAAAAAAATTGCACACACTCTAAACTATACGACTGAAGTAATCTCATTTCTGTGTGAGGGTACAGGGAGAAATTAAGTAGTAGTGCTGGCTAAATTTATGTTTAGCGTATTTAATTTATGCTTCTGTTCTTAACAAATAAAAAATCTAAACAATGTCTATTATGTGATAAGTAATGGTAAATGTGATAGAGTATTTTTTTTTGGGGGGGGGGAGGCTTAAGTAATTGTCGTTGCCGAAGTGCTGCATTTGCAATGATGTAGTCAAATATTTTAATTATAAGACTCGTGCTGTCTCCAATTTAAATTACTATATGTACTTAATGTATATCGAAATAAATTCTTATTGTCTACGACCTGGTGACAGAGTTTAGATTTGCAGCGCATTCCGCCTCTATCGATGCTGGACCTATAGTTGAAGTTGGATTCCGAAAGATAGAACCATATGATCAACCAAAGATCATACAAATTCCTGGCTCTACAGCAAACTACTGAGGCACCAGACAACACTGTACTTCACATTATAAATTATTGTTCTGAAAGTCCTATTTTGGAACTGTAATTCTTTAATTTTTTTCTTTGGCATTGCGGCAGGTTTGCAATTAGTTATTAGAAATGGGACAGGACAGTGCGCAAGTAACTGGAACTAAATGAACCTTTGCTTTTATTTCGAAAAATCGAAAATTGTATCGCTGAGCTTAATTGCCAGAAAAACTCGAAATCTACTGCGTAGATTTCGATGGGGTTTTCACAGTTTTAAAACTTAGGATCTCAACTCAGTTTATTGGTATATATTATGTTTCTACGTTACATAAAGCCGGAACATTAAATGAAATTCTGAACGTATGGTGAGGAATACCACTAGATGCAGCATGCTTCGCACTAAACACACAATTACAATGTCTCTGACCATACCCTTTAATGAAAGCAGTAAGATAATAACTATTTTGCACATTAAACAAAACTTGAAGTAGCTATCCTTTCCTTTTTTTAAACGCCATAGAGAGCCGTAAAAACAACAGAGATTTTCTTTAACCACGATATCCGGCAGTAGGCATACAAGTACATTGTCTCTGGCAATCTGCATTAATCTTCTGTTTGAATAAAATCATTTATTTACGATAATAGTATTCTGGGTTCACTTTTGATATTTGTATAATAGGCTGAATCTGTGTAGTTTAAGTATCTGGCGTTTCGAGCAAAAAGTATATCCATTCACTTCGCAATTGAATCAAATGTTGATTTCTAACATAATCTAGCGTTGTTTAGTAATGTAGTAAAGCAATTTCTTAACTTAATTAATGAAGCAATTTTTTCGGACGAATGAAAATAGTGTACGTGGAAATAAACTTCAACCCACCCGTTTCGTGGTAGGGTACGTGTGAATCTAGGTTTGCTTTAATTCTGAAAAAGTAGGCGCGAATTTTATGAATATTTGTACAAATGTTTCTCATTGTGGGAATAAACATAGCGTACGGGAAAATCTACGCCAACTATACCGGGCAACGCCGGGAACTCCGCTAGTTTGCTAATATTAATAACAAGAGCTGCCCTACACGCTTTTTTTGTGGAGTTCCTACCTGAAGATTTAGATTACGTGATGCTTCAGAGCATATAACATACTGCAGCAATTTTTTAAAATTATTATTAAGAAATGAGGAATCTGTACCATTCAAGATTTAGCAGAGATATTGTGTACGGTTACATCGTAATTACCTGTAAGCTGCAGTATTGCTCTACTATACCAAATGTTTCATGGAGGGGAAAAAAAAAGATAATTAAAAAAATGCATCTTCTCCCTGTGTCTAAAAGAACTGCCTCCTGAAAAGGTTAATAACTTAACAGTATCAGATGGTTACTGTTTTTTCTTCTGCCTTTGCACCCTGTCGACGTTTAGGTCATTAGCGGTGGGAAAGGGGCGGAGGCAAGAAGGGAAAGGAAGTCGGTCACGGCCTTCTGAAGGAAGCATGCAGGCATTCACCTGAAACGACGTGAGAAAGTAATTGAAAACCTAAATCTGGATGGCCAGACGAGGATTCAAACCCGCGTCCTCTCGAATGCGTGGCCAGAGCGTTACCACTCACCCACCACACTCGGTTCCAGATGGTGGTTGTCACTTTTTTTTATGACATTCCGTGCGTTTATTTACTACTACAACATATGATAATGTATACAGCGAACTGCTGCCGAGGACGAAAACTCTTCAGGCAGGCCTCGTGAATGCGTTTGTTTGTGTTGAAAAGTAGTGTTTGTCAGGGAAGCTCAGGTTTCGTCCGGAGTGCATACTACGTTGTTGCCATAGTTTGTTGTTACCTGATGACCACCCTGTCATTCAGACTGCCCACTTGTCAGCGTACAGTGCTCCTAATTGGACGCACCCCTTGCCTGAGTCATGATGTCACCAGCCGTTGCGCAGGCCTCCTCTAATTAGAGCCCGAGTTGTATTGTCAGCTCGCGGCGGGACGAGTTTTTCTGTCCCATCCTTGTTGGTAGCAAACATGGCTGTCCTCCTACCTGCCGTCATTATTTGCTACGCTCGCTCTCGCAGCCAGCAGCATGTGGACTGCAGCCAGCTAATTCTTTCTTCTCTGTCTTTTGCAGACGTGGTTCTTCACGGACACCGACGACCCGGAGTTCCAGCTCAAGACCAGTGAGTATACGTGCAACGTATAGTGTTATTCACCTAGAACACTTCTAGCATTAGCAACGACGTAGGAAATAAGCCAGGAAAAACTGTAAAACAAGTATATTTCTATCAGCAACCACAATAAGAATTTGTAGTAGTTTTATGATTAAGTTAATGTTCTGTAATTGCCTGTGAAGCGTTTTTTACTTATATTTGACACAGTTATTCGTAAGTCTAAATGTAGAACTAAGTCATTCACTGAAAGTGAGTGCTTTTCTTAGGCCTAGATTTGCTTTTTAAAATTGTAGTCTGAAAAGTTCTTAGTCTGTGTCGTAAGTAGAGATATATTGGCAAACAATGTTGCAAGAAAAGTTAAAAAAAAATGGAAAAGCAAACAATAGGAAGTTTTTTTTATTAAATTCTCTAAATTTATTTATCATCGCAGTATACAATTACGTGCAGAATAAGCTATGGTGCAGATTGAGAACTTATCATCCACGTTGTTCGTAAATGAATTGAACAGCAAAACTGACTTAATTGGAGATTATTAATAACAAGGAAATAAGCTTGCTCAGTGTTTAAGGATTGAGGATGTGCTACAGTACCAGTTTCGAGTACTGGTCCTCGCGTACTAGCGGTCATGATTGCAGTTTTTAGGCGGTTTGCCGTAATGCTGGGACCGTCCCCAATCTCCGCCTCATAAAATAAATATTTCTCAAACATAAATACACTTATCACACACAGAACACTTTTAAGTTACCCGTTTCGCAGAAAGATGGCAAGTCAGACTTTCCTCCTATGTGTTAAGTACGCCGGGTCTAACAAACCCGGTTTGAATTTGGACAGGATACAGATCCCTCCCCCCGTTTCATGATTCACATTAGCTACCTGTGTACAACAGGAGGCACGTGGATCTCAGATGGCCGGATCGAGCGGGAAGGTAGATATTTATTCAGCTTTAAATACTCAGGGACAAAATATGCACATACTTATTTGTTATGATCTGTTATTAATCTGTAAAGCTATGTATTCCTCGCAATTCCTTGTGTCTCATTTCAGTTTTCTCATTTTCTTTTTGGTTTTTGCTTCACCTAACACATTTTCGCTTCTACCAAACCTCCTGCTTGTTTTTCTACTACTTTCACCTTCCACTTGTGCTAGCAGCTGCATCAGACAATTCTCCCTGCTGATTTTAAGTTTGTAGTCTCATCATATATTTCCATTCACTTCTCTTAAGATTAGAAACTTATATCTACTTCCTTGTGTTTCAATATGATTCTATTTGCATTTCGTTCATAATGTCTTGGTGCCCAGTTTACATTCAGGGGAAACAATAACTATTCCATTTTTACAAATTTATGTCAACACTCTCTCTCAATTTTATGTTTCACCACCTATTTATTATTAATTTATTATGTTTGAACTCTTTGCAGTTATGTAACACCGTATTTGCGTTAGGGGGCGTCCATTAATTACGTGAGGTGAAATAGAGGGGGGAGGACCGGTGAAATCTCACTAAGGAGGCTGGGGGGAGGGGGGTAGGTTGACAGAAATCTCACATCATCTTTTTAATTCCTAGAAGAACACTAGAGCTAAATAAAAAAAGGTCTACAAAATACACCAATCCCGCCGTTATGGGAGGTCTCCGAAAACTCCGAGGTCGTCATCCGGGCGCTAGGGGGCCCTCACCTCACCATACGGGGGCGGGGGGTTCGACCAGACCTCACCACAGGGGAAGGGGGTCCGGATATCCGAAAAAAACACCTCAGTATTTAATGGACTCCCCTTAATGTCGCGCCTTCACACGAGAACCATACGCATAAAAATAAATTAGTAATCAAATAACCAATATTGGTAATGTTAGCTGATTGTGATGTACCACTGAACTGACCATAGTATCTGTTTGTTTTTAAAGATAGGTGGCATTCGGGGAAATTTTAATTTGCCTGTACTGGGTTATCTGGCATAAAATCTTCCAGAAGATTTTAACTGTAACCGCTTTTGGGCAGTTGTTCTTCTAACATTTTTTAATCTCATTCCTTTGCTGTAATATTGCTTTTAAACGACGTTCCATGGCTGTTGTAGCATAACAGCTGTCAATAAATTGAATGGCCTTATAATTCCGACCTGTCAAACCCTTAAAAAGGTAGCAAGTTTCACAATAACTTTCAGATTCTAAATGAAATAGTTTAGTGGATAATACCACAAAATAATATAAAGACATTCGTGATAAAATGATAAATGATTAATTTGCTGTATGTTCATTTGCCAGAGAACTCATAATAATTCCTTAAGAAATGGAGTGCTGGGTTGTTGCAGCTGTGTTTACTGAGGACAAAGTCAGATGGACTACCTGCCCTTTTTTGTACGAGATATTCAAGGACGGTATCACGAAATTTCATCCACGTTCGTCGAATACAACAGAAGTCTAATTACTTTTTTTTTTTGGATACGTCACAGTTGATTTTAATAATTAATAACAAAACTTGCAACACTTTTTCAGACCAGTATATTACAATACTAATTGCAGTATTTAGTAGGGCATTTCAGCTTTTTCTCAGGCACGTATGAAATTTAGCATGCGGCCAAAGTTGATCGCTCGACGATGGATCTCTCTAATGTTCAAGGATCTATGTCGGTGGGTTGCAGACAAGCAGGAGGGTGTGTATTGTGGGCCAGGTATTTACAGGAGGTATACAGGGTGAGCCAAAAAGGACTTTACAACTTTAGAATGATATAGAAGTACATTCAGAGAACTTACAGAATCGGTAGATGTCTGTACAAAACAACCTCAAGATTCACATAAAAGTGTCAAGTGTCATTTTGGTTTGATGTGACTACCATTTGTCATGCGGCAAACATCCCACCGGTAGTCAATTTCTTCCCACACTCGTCGCACCAAGTCTGGCGTAACTTGTGCAACAGCTGCGCAGATTCGATTTTTCAGGTCGGCCAAATTGTTTGGTAGGGGAGGAACATACACACGATCTTTAATGAAACCACAGAGAAGAAATCCAGTGGTGTCACGTCTGGGGAGGGAGATAGCTATATGATTCACGACCAATCCACCGAACTGGGAAGCGATTAACGAGGAAATCTCTAACTTCCGTGAGGAAATGAGGTGTTGCACCGTCTTGCTGGTAGTAAACTATCCCATCTCGGTCATCTTCATCGATCTGTGGAATTAAAAAGTCTTCAAGCATATCCAGGTACACAATACCAGAGACTGTTTTCTCCATGAAGAAGAAAGGGCTGTACACTTTCAATTTGCTAAGGGCACAAAACACAATAACATTGGGGCTTTCAAGAACGTGTTCCAGGGTTGCATGTGGATTGTCGCTGCCCCATATTCTGCAGTCGTGGGTATTCACCAAGCCACTGATATGAAATGTTGACTCATCGCTGAAGATTATTGTGTTCAAGAATGTCTCGTCGTCCTTTCTCCGATGCAACATTTCCGCACAGAATTCCCCACGAGCAACTTTACCTGCATCACTAATGTGGTGTGCCATTGTGAAACGGTATGGTTTCAAGTGCAAACGTCTACGCAAAGCAGTCTTTTGTGGCACGCCAGTCTCGCGAGACGCACGTCGCGTTGTTTTTTGTCGACTGCGGACAATGCTCTCCCTAACCTGTTCTACATAATCATCAACACGCGGCGACCGGATGATTTATTATTACGTCGCAGTGAACAACCCATATCAACAAAGTTCTTGTGCCAAGAGTAAATTGTAGGCCTGCTTGGAGGTTCTTTAGCGTATTCGGTGCGAAATTTACGACGAACAGTTGTTGTAGAGTTCGTTTCATAAAACACAAAATACACAGTGAGCACGCTCCGCACCAGTGAAAGTAGCCATTTTAACTATGCACTACGCGGGCGCTCCTGGTGGTGGAATGGTGTACTGATGGTACGTGCATCAAACCTGAGGTTGTTTGCTACAAAATGACGCATCTACCGATTCTGTAAGTTATCTCAACAAATTTTTATATGATTCCAAAGTTGTAAAGTCCTTTTTGATCCCACCCCGTATATTAGGCTTCCAATGACATTGTCAAAAAATTGGGAATGTGTGCTCAAGAAATGAGATTAACACAATCATAAAACAGCACTTGATTTCAAGCACATGAGAACAGCTAGAGGAATCAGAAACTGCAATCAATTTTTATCGAGGGAGCTGAAGAACTATTTACCCCATTCAATGAAACAGTTAGAAGTAAATTTCAAAAATAGGTGCTTAGGGAACTCGAAAGAGGGGCATAAGATTCATTTCAATTAAATAATAATAATAATTAATCTTCGGTATATACACTGATCTCATTTCATGGTCATCTGCGCTGTTGTCTGTCTCAAAGAATCAAGGTCCCCTGTTTGGGTGTTGGGGTGAATACTCATTATTTTTTTCTCGTCATACCGGAGGCCTCATTATGTTTAGACTCATCTGGGCTAAAGCCTCCGCTATCCTTTCTAGCCATCACACAGCAGGTGTCTCGTTCCACTCGGCTAGCAGGGGTGGAGGCGAGTGGCGTCTTCCACTGGGACGCCTTCCAAGCTTGCAGTCCCGAGTTGTTTGGTTGAGTTCTGACGGAGGTTTCAGGTCAAATCACAAAAAAATAACTTTTGGCCGCCATTTATATTCGGTATCATTGTGGGAGTATTAGCGAAGCTACAGTTTTATGCTATGCTGATGCACCATTAGTAGCATAAAAAGAAGATGATCTTTGAAGGTCATTTTATCCATCTAACACTACAGCTAAATCATTGACAAGGATAATAAATGATTCTAAAATATATGCGATATCATCGGATACCCAGAGTGGTCTGGTGGCTAAGGCGTCTGACTGGAGATCCAAAGGTCCCCGGTTCAAATCCCTTTCTCGGTGGGGATTTTCATAGACTCTTAACCCGACCTTCACCTCTGACACAGCTTCCTGTGTAATGTGAAGTAAGCCAGAAAGCTTCCTTGGTTTGGGTTCCACGTTAAAATGTAGTTCCCCTGTGCGTGGTAGAATTGCCCGTTTAGGTTAAGATAGCTACGGCAGGGGCGGAATGCACAGCCACTAGAAACTCTGTCACTATGTCGTTACTACAACACGAAATTATTATTATATCAGATACACACGTAACAGGTAAATTAGTTAATGACGAGAAAATAATGGGACACGAAATAAAATTTAAATGGGCATGAAACTATCTGGGGATAGAGATAAGACAGAAAACATTGATAACAATAAGAACAGCAACACGTCTAGATGATGCTATTTGGGAAAACAGATGTAAAAACCAAAATATGAATGGAGATAAGTGAGACGAAAATGCTACGAACAATTGATGAGAAAATTAAGCAAGCAGAGAAGCGAATACATAAGAATAATTTTTTAAAGCATTGAAGACTGAGAAAAAAAAAACATCAATCAGTTGGATGAGCAAGAGGCAAACTAGCATCAGGAAGCGAAGACTACGGAGGAGATGGTGTGCTAATCTTAGAACTGATTGAGGATAGGCAAGAGGACAAAAAACAAGCGGACAATCTACTTTAATACGATCATCATCATCATCACTTCATGTTACCGCTTCTGGGACTCGTCCTCTTTCATTTTTGACAGTCTCTTCAAGGCCCCCCCCCAACCCCCCTCTTGCCTCAAATCAACTCGATTGGTCTCTACGTCTTTCTGCGCCTAATCCATTCATCTTGTCAGTGGTCTCCTTCCCTCCGTTTGTTCAAAAGAACCACCTACTGCATTCTCCCATCCACCATTCTAGTGACATGCCCCAGTCATTACAATATTTTCTTCATTAGCATTTCTTTTAACAATTCAAACTTTAAGCTCTCCCTGATGTTTCCACTTCTGATCAAATCATTCTTATGATTTTTTTAATGACTCTCATGTGCATTATCTCTGCCGCTTGCAGTCCACTTAGATATCTTTCCGTCCATTTCCGAATTTCAGACCTATAAGTAAATATTGATTGGTAGTGGAGCAAGATTTTAACTCCCATTCCTATATTACATCTCCAGAGTATGAACTCAGTCAGGTGTTAGAACTGTCCACATATTCGTATTCGATGCCCTATTTCCTAATCCATTACTTTAATAAAAGGAAGGAAAAGAAGAAGTTCGACCTTTAAATAGCTATAAATCTGAAATGAAGTCTTCACGGGTGAACCGCCGTATAGTACACTATCCGGCGGTACACCCGTGAAGACTTCATTTCAAACATACGCAGGGAAAGTCTCCATTCTTACAGCTATAAATCTGTTTATATCGTTTACTCCCAATTTTCACAATTTACTCACATCTCTTCTCCCTCCAATTTTTGCTTCTGGTGAAACGAATATTCCTTTGGACTTAAATTCGATGAGAATCTGGATACAGATTTGTGTTGTCGACCTTACCTGGCATAGTTGAATCGTTTATTAATATAATTACTCCTACCGAGCTTGGAGGGTGAGCGGTAACCTACTGGCATCGCATTCTGGGGGACACGGGTTCGACTGCCCGGCTGGCTGTCCAGATTTTGGTTTTTAATAGTTTCCCGGAGTGGTTCCTTCAAATGATCATCCCTTGCTCCCAATCTTCTCCCGCCTCTGATGATCTCGATATGGACGAGGCGTAAAGCTATAAGAAATAAATCCTCTGCGTTATGATTAAAATGCCTGTTAATTGCACTAGTGAAACATACGCACACGTGAAATGTCACTATATTTATCACGCTGGTTATTTATGTGTAATTTCACATCCTTTACACTTGGCTCTTTTACCAAGACGAGTGGTCGAAAATGCTTCAAAATACGTTCTAACAAGATATGATTTCACTTTTGATGTGTAATTGTATGGTGTTTCTTTGACTGATTCGGTGTATTTCCTACTTATTCCTATTCTGAACCAGATTCTTCAATTACACTTAACACTATGTACCTGATGATATGATTCAAATAGTATAATCCTTATTTACCTCTACTGTCCTCTTGCATTGTAATCTCTATTACCAAAATTATCATAAAAAGTTGACTCACCATCTTATTTTTATAACTTACTTCCATGAACTTACAACTTTTTTTGTACTCTAGATCGCTTTCCTGGTGTAATATTATTTTCAAACTACGAAAACGGTAACATCTACCAGTAGTTCTTTGATCACTGATTTTCTCTAGCACTACCGTTTTATTTATTTTACACCTTATGCTAGTTAATAAAGTGGAAACCTGTGATACCGAATTTTCAACAAAGTGTTTTTCATATTCCATGTCTGTTGCTTCTATGAATAGGTCGAATTTTTTTCCTGCCTCATAACATTTTAACATCAGTTTTCTTTAGCATTTTAATTCTGCCATCTAATGGAGAGTTATAACATTGCTGACAGAATGATTTATTGCTCCTATCATGTTTCGTTTTATTCCTTTACCATCCGTTATGCAGTGTCCCTAAAATGGGTCTCCTGTCGTATCAGTATTAATGATTTTCTTATTTCAAATCACAGTTTCCCATGTTGATACCTATATTAAAGTATTCCATGAATTCCTGCAGTCTATTTGTTATTTCTTCTAAAAGTGAAAGAGGTTTTTCTATCAATGCACTTACTTTTCCAAGAATCAGTTAGATATTTTGTTCAATACTTTCGATTACACCTACTCTCTACTTTATCACGATCACTTTGTCTTGCTGCATTTTGTTTTACTTTATTCGCCATGCACTTTATTTTTAAACAGATCAATAGTGGAATTTGCTTCTTTCCCTTATGATTTCTGTATGTGCTTCGAGATGCAAAGGTTTCTTTGTTCCTACGTCTTTAAAACCATCTTTACTTATCTTCCTCTTCATCTTGTTATAGTCTTTTTCAGTTGAAGTAGGAGGAGGACCTGTTTTCTGGGAACAGCCAATCAGCGTCCAGGGATTGCATGACGTCACGAAGTGAGCAGCCAATGGCGGCCAAGGTCGTATGACGTCACACGTTAGTTCCTCAACCAGCCGCACAGATGGCACCATCTCCCAAGGGCTTAATATCTTTGGGCGCAGATATTCCACACCGCCCACCCAAGCCCTGAGGCAATGGCTATTTCTGTTCTGGAATGCGCGCGTTGTGAAATGTGTACACTGTTTCAACACCTACGGAAATTCCCACTCGGCTGTTTGCTTTTCCACTAAGTGTGACGAAATATGTATTCCTAGCGTCCTGTTAAGCAAGCACTGAACATCTTGGCTACTATCGACACACAGTAAAATATTTTCTTCGTGAAAAATACTTAAGCGATTTTTTTTTTACTAAAGTCCACATCAACGGATATTACGTGAACAGACATCGGTAGCGTAGGGGTTAGAGTGCCGAAGGTCGCCGGTTCGAGTCCGGCCGCGGTGTTTTTATTGAAAAAGCCGTTCCAACTCGTCAATTTCCAAATCAAAATTTAGTTTCCATACCTAGAGAGGATACATGCCTTGAATAAAAAAAGCATAAATGTTTCCTTTTAACGGGAAAAAAAGCGTCATAAACTACAGATATAAATTCTATGTGTACCTGTTTTCATGAAATTATTTAGCGTTCTTGCCTCGCATTCGGGAGGACGGAGGTTCCAGGCATCCATGGTTTCCCAAAATCACTCCAAGTGAATGCCGGGGATGCTACCTTCAAAAGGCCATGGCCGAATTCCTTCCCATCCTTCCCCGTCTCTAAAGACCACGTTGTTAACATAAATTCCGTTCATCGAAGCAGGCAGACATTAAAAATTAATTCACCGACGAAGAGACGGGAAACAAACTCACTTTTTCATTATGAACAATATAATATAACTCACGAGTGTCACCTACAGTCCGTGTATTTTAAAGGATGTATTAAATTAGGGGTATTTATATTTTTATTTATATTTCTCGTGTCCAGGACATAACAAGTTGAAAAAACAAATAACATTAATTAATTAATATTAACTATAAACACAATTATATAGAATGTGACCAGAATTCCGCAATCTTGATGGCCTTCTCGTTTGCCCTGTAAAGGTCGTCGATATTGCAGGTTTCAGGGAGATTCCTGCATATCAGAAGATGTTGTGGGTTCTGAAGCTCACCACATTCACATAGATCGTTGTCATTAGTGTACCCCCCATTTTTTAAATATTATATTTACATCGGGACACTTCAGTTCTTAGTCTGTTTAAAGCCTTCCATATAGCATATGGCTGATTACATCCCGCAGCCGGTGCCTCTTTGATGTTCCTCCACCAGGACAAATTTCAAAATTAGGGGTAATGAATTGTGTGTCTCCAAGTGAATGCCGGGGATGCTACCTTCAAAAGGCCATGACCGAATTCATTCCCATTCCTTTCCCCGTCTCTAAAGACCACGTTGTTAGAGAGACGTTAAAAAAAAGTACCTGTTTTAGCGTTCTGGCCTTGTAATTCAAACTAACGACCTCGGCAGTGTTGGGGCTAGAGTGCCGAAGGTCGCCGGTTCGAGTCCGGCCGCGGTGTTTAAGTGTTTTGTGAAAAAGCCGTAAAGTTACGTAATTTCCACGCCTCGAAAAGCATAAATGTTTCCTTTTAACGGGAAAAAAAAACGTCATAAACTCCAGATATAAATTCTATGTGTACCTGTTTTCATGAAATTATTTAGCGTTCTAGCCTTGCATTCGAGAGGACGGCGGTTCCGGGCATCCAGATTTGGGTTTCCAAAATCACTCCAGGTGAATGCCGGGGGGATGCTACCTTCAAAAGGCCATTCCTTGCCCCCCATCCTTTCCCGTCTCTAAAGACCTCGCTGTTAACATAAATTCCGTTCATCAAAGCAGGCAGACATTAAAAATTAATTCACCGACGAAGAGACTGGAAACAATCTCACTTTTTCACATCATGATGGACTCATTATGAACAATATAATATAACTCACGAGTGTCACCTACAGACCGTGTATTTTAAAGGATGTATTAAATTATGTGTAATGAAACACAGACACTTTTTGGACTCAAAGAGGCAGTGATGGATGTAAGTATAACCTCGATTGGTTGAGAGCCTCTAAACTAAAGCAAAGTTGTCGATTTGAAAACCAGACTCGTAATTGTTGCCATCCAGGTCAAACCTTTGTCGTTTGTCTATCCAGGCCAATCTATGTATCAATTCTGTTATGCTTTCGTAAGCAATCACAAATTGAGTGTCCTTAGCTGTACTTTGTCTAAAATTCCAATAAATCCCTTGTGACACATCAGTGATTGACACCTTTAACTGTATTTTACAGTACAGCACTTATGTTCCAGGAACGAAATACCGTCTGTTAATCTTACTAATTTCACACCTGTGGAATCTAAGTACGCCAGTCCTATGTGATAAAAAAATCGAGTCACGCTAAGCACAGAACATGCCTGAGACCATCGCCTGTGACCAAGGTGGAGATATAGAAGATTTACACACTCCCTTATAGAAGAAATCCAGTGCACTATTCCTAATTCTTTCACCAAGATCCACCTCTAGCCTCATCGCCAACATACCCACAACACTTCCCCAAACTTCATTCTGTTTTCCAATGATTCCCACTCCAATCCCTGATCAGTTACCTTTTTTTTTTCGTGCGTTAAAGTAAACCAAAAATTCGCAGAGTCTTCTGCTAATCAGTAGCCAGGTACCAAAATGTCCATTTAAGGTCGTTCTACTGCAGTTTTCCAGGAAAATTCTCCCCTTTTCCAGGAAATTATTTTTCAATAAATCAGGACCCAGGGGAGTTCTCCATTCGGTTTAAAATGTTCCCATCTAACGCCAACCTTCGGATTCAGGACCAAGTGTGACATTTGTTTATAATTGCATGCTTCATCCAACTAACCACGATAAAAGTGACATAATGCCCTTAGCTAACTTGGTCATCAAACAGACATCATAACCCACATTTTCATAGAAGACCCCCACACATCGACAAGTATCCATAGGTGCAGACACTAGTTCTATTGCGCCGAAGATAGTACCCACGCTTGAATTGTCGTAAATTGTTAGGTCAAAGTGGGTGTTTGGATATTTTATCCACTCAGGCCTCATCATCTAAAGTCTAATGCCAGATTGTGGTCATTGCCAACTTAGGCTCCATACACCACTCAGAATTATTCCTCCAATATCCATTCTAACAGCATTATACACCACATACAGCCCCTGACACTCTTCCAATCTCCCAATGACATCCAGTCCAGTTCCTTTATTAAGGCACTTGTTGAATATTTTCCACTAATAAATCTAGCTGCCATATTTTGCACCTTGCATTTGATGTACTAAAAATGTGGACTCCATACTACACTATTTACAAACAATGGTCTGATTGTGGGTTTGTATCCAAGTCCTTCGCTTCTCTGGTACATTCCCTCATCACCCTCTCTGTTAAATGATTTTTATGTAGTGAAAAACGTGAGAAACACAATTCGTATGCCAACACAACCGGCAGTAAACTGTAAAGAGTACAGTCAAATGGGAGATTGCCTAAGCCCTGAAGCAATGGTTAGAAGCACACGTTGATGGTGAGCATAATTCTATAACCATATAACCGAGCGTGGTGGTGTAACGGATAGCGTTCTGGCCTCGCATTCGGGAGGACGGCGGTTCGAATCCCCGTCCGGGCATCCAGATTTCGGTTTTCCATGGTTTCCCCAAATCACTCCAGGTGAATGCCGGGATGCTTCCTTCAAAAGGCCATGGCCGAATTCCTTCCCATTCCTTGCCCCCATCCTTTCCCGTCTCTAAAGACCACGTTGTTAAAAAGGGACGTTAAACTGTTACAAAAAAAAAAATATAACCATATATTTTAGACTCAAATTAACAGAGGAAGTAGACACACGCACACACTTGTACATACATACAGCGAGGTCGACAGAACTAACAGCAAGCATCATGGAAACGATGAAGTGGGGGCAGAATTGTCGTTACCACTGATTAACTGGACAGAACTATCGTTACCAAAATCATCAGACAGACGAGGTATCACCATACTTACGCTTACATGCACAAAGAGAGACGCAGATACACATGTCCAAGACTACAGAGAGTTCAACACAACTACCGGTACCAATCATGGAAACAAAAAAGTGGTGTAGTACTCTCTTGCATCATGACTGGCTGAAAAACAGAAGTCTCCTTACATATCATCAGCCTGGCGAGATAGAAGGTGTGCAAAAGATGGCATGTTTTCACAATAAACCTAAGTGTTTATACCATAAATAGTGTTCATCACGCCCAGTTGATTACATTTACCATCAACACGTCTCTCCCACACCGCAACCATTTCTACCATTCAGTAAAAAAAGTGACGCAGGTACCATGAGTTGCAATAGACACTTGACCATCAGGTCGCACCCACAAATCCATACATCTCAATACACTAGCACAAACAAACATAAGTGGAGGGACAGCAAAATCATTCGTCCAGACAGACGTGTTTATAGAAAGTATCACCATATTTACGCATACAGACACAGAGAGAGACGCATATTTCCATGCCTTCAGCAAGCTAGACACAACAACCAGCCCAATCATGGCGACGAAAAAGTGGGGTAGAACCCCCATGACTCATAACTGACCAAAAAATCATCAGTAACATATGTTCCAGGTACCATACTCTTCACATCAGCATCATCTCATTTATCTCACACTATAGACCTCACTATCATCCAGTATCATGTGTGCTAGGTACAAAACTGTTTATATCAGCACCACCACGTGTATCCCACACCTAAGCCTTTTCTGCCATTCAGTAACATGTACCACGCGTAGCAGTAGACATCTGGTCATCAGACAGATATCATAACTCCCATATTCATACTAGGTCTCAACCAAAAATCTGTACGTCACCTCACACAAGCAAGGTATCACCACATTTACGAAAAAAACACACAGAGATAGAGACGCATACACACGTTCATTTCCAGGCCTACAGCGATCTCGACTCAACAACTAGCCCAATCATGGCAACGAAAAAGTGGAACAGAACACCCATGACTGGCCAAAAATCATAGAAAGACACACATACATACACACTAACATGTCAATGCATTCAAACAATTCCATTCATCACCACACATAACTGGAGGAAAAACTGAAGAGTTACAGGATGTGTGAAGTTTGAAATCACAGCCACATCTCTCCCACACCGCAACCCTTTCTGTCATTTAGTAACATGTGACCCAGGTACCATGAGTTACAATAGACACTTGTCTATCAGACAGATATCATAACCTCCATATTCATACTAGGTCTCACCCACAAACCCATACGTCTCCACACAAGCACAAACATATGGGAGGAACAGCAATTCATACGTCCAGATAAATGAGTTTAAGGAAGGTATCACCATACTTACGCACACAGACACATATATCCATGCCTACAGCGAGCTCAACACAACAACGAGCCCAATCATGGAAAAGAAAAAGTGGGACAGAACCCCCATGGCTCAAGACTGACGAAAAAAAATCATCATTAACATGTGTTCCAAGTAACAAACTCCTCACATCAAAATCATATCATTTAACTCACACTACAGACCTCTCTGCCATTCAGTATCGTTGGTAATATGTACAAAGCTGTTCACCACCTCTATCCCACGCCACAAGCCTTTTCTGCTATTCAGTAATATTTGCCCCACGTACCACGAGTATCAGTAGTCACATGGTCATCAGACAAATATCATAACTCCCATACTCATACTAGACCTCACACACAAACATAACTGACCAAAAAACCATCAGACAGACGTTAGAGTGTGTGCAAAGGATGACATGTTTTTGCCATACACCTCAGTACTTATCACATTATCAATTAATTACATCAACACATAGGTAGCCAGTCATTGTGAAATCTCAAAGTCGAATATAATCCTATCGTGATAGACACACAGCCACATAGAAAGACACACAATCACATGTCCATGCATACACACAGTTACCATACATCACCACACACATACACGTAACTGGAGGAAAAGGACTGAACACCATAGGTCCAGACTGAATAGCTACAGGATGTGCGAAATATTTCATTTCTTTGCCACAAACCTCGGTGCTCATCATACCCAAATGATTACATCTACATAGGTGGCCACTGATGGAAAAATCTCAAGTAGACTCCTACCACCATAATTACACACATAACCACACAGGAACACGCGCACACACACATACAGTATGTCCATGCATATACCACAATTTCATAAGTTACCACATACATACAAGTAACTGCAGGAAAGGGACCCGACACACGACGTCCACACCGAAGTGTTACATGATAGGCAGACCATAGTATGTCTTTCCAATGCACCTCAGTGCTCACCACATTAACTTGATTTTTAATGTGTCATCAGTACACCTGGTGGCTGGAACTAAGCACTTGGCAATGTTTTGGTCAAAAGTCATTTGTTAATAGCAGCTCATCAAAGACAAATTTTGGGCCAACCTGCCCGGGCGGGCGCAGCAGCCTTTGAAGGTAGCATCCCCGGCATTCACATGGAGTGATTTTGGGAACCATGGATGCCTGGAACCTCCGTCCTCCCGAATGCGAGGCAAGAACGCTAAATAATTTCATGAAAACAGGTACACATAGAATTTATATCTGTAGTTTATGACGCTTTTTTCCCGTTAAAAGGAAACATTTATGCTTTTTTTATTCAAGGCATGTATCCTCTCTAGGTATGGAAACTAAAATTTTGATTTGGAAATTGACGAGTTGGAACGGCTTTTTCAATAAAAACACCGCGGCCGGACTCGAACCGGCGACCTTCGGCACTCTAACCCCTACGCTACCGATGTCTGTTCACGTAAATCCGTTGATGTGGACTTTAGTAAAAAAAAATCGCTTAAGTATTTTTCACGAAGAAAATATTTTACTGTGTGTCGATAGTAGCCAAGATGTTCAGTGCTTGCTTAACAGGACGCTAGGAATACATATTCGTCACACTTAGTGGAAAAGCAAACAGCCGAGTGGGAATTTCCGTAGTGTTGAAACAGTGTACACATTTCACAACGCGCGCATTCCAGAACAGAAATAGC